>VXBB01014360.1:1761-15348 GCA_013399915.1 Illadopsis cleaveri | reverse complement strand
TAATTTCCGGGGCCGCCACCTCTCAGAGGAGCTGCTGTTGAGGGCCACAGTGCTGCAGTGCCCCGGGCTGCAGGGACACAGCCTGCCTCACCATGGTTTTCATCACGGGCTGCAGGGGATCCTCTGTTTCAGAGGTGACAGTGGAGCTCCAGTACAGCACCAGTGTCCCAGCCATTCCCCAGCCATAGCTGTCACCAGGATGTTCCCAGGCACAGCAGTGAGGTGACAGCAGCACAGCATAAGTCAACCACAGCTGTCACAATCTCAAACCCTTTATGCCCCATGTTGGGTGCTGGGAAAAGTTTCCCCATCTGAGCTTCAAAGGGAGGGAGGTGGGGATGGATGGGACCATGTTGCTCCCTAGGCCAGGTATGGGTGTCATTTGCTTCTTGACATCTCCCCTGGCCCCAGGGATGGGGACACCTGGAATGCCTCCTCCTGTCACTGTGAGCAGGAGCCCTGGGGGGCAGCAGGGCCTCAGCAGGGCCTTGCTCAGGGATTTGACCCCCCAGCAGAAGCAGTGCCTGCTCTGAGTGCTGAGTACAGACAAAGAACCCAACACCATTTCCTCAGGGTCATTCCCAGGGATCTTGCAGCAGTGCTGGGGCAGCCCAGGCATCACTCCCAGACTCTGGCAGCACCGTGAGGAGAGCTCCAGGGCTGTGCAGGCAACACCCCTCCCGCTGTCAGGTTATAGACTTGAGTCCTCAAAAATGCAAAAAATGCACCGGGAATCAAGGTTGGCCTGACGAGTTTTGATCTTTCCGCAATTGCTGCAGTATTGCTGTAAGTGCATCCAGATGGCTCAGACCACACAGACACAGCGCCCACCGCCACCGTCACCTTCAGCCACCCCGTCCCACCCTGCCTGCCCTGCATTGGCTTCAAAGGGGTCATTAGGGTCATTAGGGTCAGCCTAATGTCAGTAGGGTCAGCCCTAAGGGGTGGCAGTGGGGTGATCTGTCCCCTAGGGCTGGTGGCTTGTCATGTGGCTCCCAGGGTGGCAGGGCTATAGCCCCAGCTTGTACCTGGGGTGAGGGATGTGACCTCCCCTTGTTTTGCTAAATGTAACAGAGACCTGAGCACCCTGCAGCCAAACTTCAGAGCAGCTGCTGAGAGGTGATGCTGAACTGTGTCTCAAAACCACTGGCTTTGTTCCCTTGGCTCCAGAGCAATCCCTGCATGGCCCTGATGGGCTCCTCAGTGTGTCAGATCCCTGCCTGGCTCTGACACTTCACTATTATAGTGAGCATTGCTGTTGGCAAAACTTCCAAGAGGAGGGAAGATGGTTGCGGTAGTTTACAGCAGGTGAATGTTGTGCCTGCAGGAAGCTGGGGCAGGGCAGACCTGGGCTTATTTTGGTGCTTTTACAGCATCTCAGAGCTGAGGAGAGAGGGATGCAGGTATGGAAGGATAGATGAAGGCTGGCAGACATCCTGGTCTCGAGTTGTTCCCCAGAGATGCCTGTTCCCAGCTTGGTGCATCTGTTCTGGCCCTATTGAGGGCACTGCTGCCCATCATCCTCTTCTTGCTCCCCAAGATCTGGTGAGCAGGTGTTGCTAAATCAGACAAAGGCACATTTTGACCCACCAATCACATTACTCATGCTCAGAGCCACGGTGAGAACAGGGCTGGTGAAACAGTGCAGGTGCTTGGGCTCAGCCAGGGGTGCTGGAGTGGGCAGAGGGGCACAGGCAGGGCTGGGGGTCCCTCTTGCCCATGTGGGGGCCTCCGAAATACCCTGGTGCTACCAGTGCTGACTCCTGGTCTCATTCCTTGCAAGAGTGGGAAATGTGTTTACCCAGAGCTTGCCCCTTAGGGAACAAACCCACGTTGGCTTTTGTCAAAAAGCAAGAGCATTTCTAGGGAGTTCAGAATTTCCTTTCCTGACAGCCAGATCCCAGGAAGGAAAACATGTTTTGACCAAAAACTGTTGCTCAGTTCTGTGTGGTTTAGCCCAGAACAGAAGATACAGTGCTGACAGTGAGAGTGCCTTGCCCAGCTCTGGTCCTCCCCACCAAGGACACAACAAGGTCCCCCCATGCAGGGGACAAGGGGCTGCCCCCAGCTGGAATCACCCCAGTGCCAGCCCAGCTGCCAGCGTGGAGCTCATGTGGTACCTGGTGGGGATGCTCACAGCATTCAGCATGTTCCTCTCCCATCACTTTCCATCACCTGGAGCAAGGTCCTGGTCCCATCCCTGCTGGCCTCCTCGTCTCCAGTCTCAGCTGAGCACCCACAGGCCGGTGGCCGTGCTCTCCCTCCCCTGCACTGCCCACCAAACCGAGGAAGTCGCAACCGCAGAGCTCTTGAAAGCATTTTTTTGGTGGAGACCACCGGTACTGAGAGATTAAAATTGCTGTTGTTTCTTCCATTACTCAGCTTTCCTGAATTATGGGGTGTAATACTCAGGGAGTGGGAATAATTAGGGGAGAACAATGGCAGGCTTGAAGGCTTAACTATGCCTGTGTGGTACTGCCGGCCAGGCCAGCCTGCTGTCACATTTCTCTAGGCCTCCATTTTCCACAGCCCGTGCCAAGCCCTTTCCACTACGGTACCCACTCCTGCTTCCTCATTCCTGGGGCTCTGCTCCCCGGAATGTCCCGGTTAACGCTCGGTCCCCCGGCTCCTGGCCAGCCAGCACCCACAGCATGGTGCTCTGTGCCCTGCCCAGCCGGGATGTGGGAGCCTGGGGGATGCAGGAGTGTGGGACAGAGGGATGCTGAACCCTGGAGTAAAGGGATGTGGGAGTGAGGGAGGCTGGGGGGATGCAGGAGGCCAGGGCAGCCTTTCTGTCCCCGCCAGGCTCCTCAGCACGAGGCAAGCAGAGGTCCCACCAGGTCATTCCAGCGTTCCACGCTCGAGGAAGCCGCTGGATTTCTCCCCTTGGCAGGGAACACCCTCCAGCTCCTCGGTGGCATCTTGCTCAAGAGCCTTTCCCAGCAATGGCCCGGCGCTGCGGGGCCTGGGGAGCAGTGACAGCCCTGGCCCAGAGCTTGGGCAAGAGGCCACAATGCTGCTCCCAGCCCCGGGCAGTCGCTGGCTCCAGCTGGGGCACGCGGGCAGCTGTGGGGGGCTCTGTGCCTGCCATGGGACTGGGACAAGGAGCCACAGCCCAGGGCAGAGCCAGCCCAGTGCCTGGCAACTTCTCCCTGAGCTCTTGGATGTCAGCGCTAGGACTAATTAAAATAAAATCAATATTTTTTTGCTGTAAAAAGGAGACATTGTTCTGGCGAGCACTTTCCCCGAGTCAGCTCCTGTGTCTGTGTGACGGGCAGGGAGAAGCCAACGGGATCCTGGGGCTGCAAGGAACGTCTGGGGCTTCATTTCATTCAGGGAGGGGATTGGTTTTAAATTTTCAAATTGTTTTCTCATTTCTCTATTAACTGAACTCTTTGGAAGTCTTGACTGCAGCCATCCCTGGCCATCCAGGCATCTGGTTCAGTCCTGCTTATGGTGAGCCACTTGCCATGGCAGGGACAGGATGGGGTTGGGGATGGGATCAGGGACAGCCTGGCTCATTAGGTCTCCACTTTAATTAATGTTTTGTGGGCAGGTGGCTCCCCTTGAGCTTATCAGAAACCTGCTCTCCTCCCAGAATTCCTGGTCTCTCAGGAGCTCCTGTTTTCTCTCACAAACATCCTCAAGACTTTATTTTTCTGCTGAAAAACAGCCTGAGTGAAATAATATTTTAGTTATGGGACACTTCGAGGAAAATTCCCTTAGCTACCAATTGGAATTGCGGCTAGGATGGGAATTCACTGATGCCTGAAGTCAGTCTTCTCACAACCCTGTGACCAGTGGTCCTGAGTGACACCCTTTGAGCTCTCCTGGGATGCAGCAGCTGAGCCAGGATCTCCCTCAGAGCAGAACTCCTCTTGGAGCTCATCCTGTCTGTGACACCCAGAGGACCAATGATGATGATGGAGCCTGGGCTGATACCCCCACACCATGGGGCTCTACCCTTCACCACTGAGAAGATGCATCAATGTGAGTATTTTGCTGAACTCGAGGGGAATTTCTCACAGGACTGCTCCTTTGTGCAGGCTCCTTATGTCCATGTGTGTTCACGTTATGGATGTTGCTACTTTAGATTTATAATTCAATTAGAGTGATGGTTGTAGAAAATCCCATTTGAGTCATTTTGTATGAGTTAAATTATTCAATTGATCAGGTGCTGCTATTGCTGTGTTAATGAGGTATTGTTATGATTAAGAGTTGGTAAATCCTTTAGACTTAATCCACTGATCCAATCTAAGGCTAAATTTAGTAAGGGGATCCTCTCTGTGCCTGATGACTCAGCTTGAGAGTGTCCCTTACCCCCTTTCATTCCTGACTTTTTCTTCCCTACCTTTGTCTCTCCCCATTTCCACCTAAACCACTGTAGACTGTTTTTAATCCTATTTTTCTTGGTGTGATTTATCTACACCATAAGAAGTAGGGTGACAAAATTATATCAAACCTCCTTTTGCCAGCAATTCAACCCCAAACCCCTCATTCACCACAGGCTCAGGGAAAGAGCGACCATTCCAGAGACTCCCTCTACTCCTAAGCCACAATTAAAACTATTTTAAAAGAAAACAAACATTTCTCATCGAAATTCCTGCCTGTTCCTGGCTCTCGTTGTGGGCCAAGGCTGCTCAGCACCAGCAGCTTCCTGAGCAGCCTCTGGGCAAACCCAGCATGCTGGGCTCTCTCGGAGTCCTGGCTGCAGCTGGGAAAATGGAAATTTTCCTGTGGAAATTCAGGAAGGCTGGAGCAGCACTGCCCTGCTGCCCTAGGGTCCAGTGAGCTCATGGCTTCGGTGTTTGTGGTGCAAAGCCAGTGCTGTTTCCATCCCACGGGCTCTCCAGCACAGTTTTGGGTGGATCCTGGCCCCACAGGACACTGTCCCCGTGCCACATCCTGCACCACTGGCAGCTGAAGGCAGCTTCCAGAGGGGAATGGAGGTGCTGCTGGTGGGACAGTGGTGCTGTGGTTTAAATTATTGGGGTTTGGGGGTGTGGGGTGGAAGGAGGTACGGGGGACTGGGCTGTCCCATGCAGGGAGAGCACCGGCGTGCCCACTGGGTCATGGCATGGGGCTGGGAATGGTGGCATGGCCGATGTCACCCTCCTTCCCTGTGGCTGGATCAGCCCTTCCCATTGCAGCTGGTGGAATCGTTCCACACAGAGGAACAAAGCACCACGGAGACCCGGGAGCACAGACAGGGGCAGGGGGACACTGAGATGAGTCGTGTCCCTGCCACAGCCACTCGTCATCCCTGCACGTGCTTCTGGTGGCCTGTCTGTGCTGGAGCAAGGACGATTCTCCCTGCATTTCCCTTCGCCCAGGACTCAGCAGCCGCCTCCGGCGCAGCGTTTGCTTTCACAGGGCTGGATCCGCTCCGCAGCCGGGCAGAGCGTGGGAGGAGGGTGCCGATCCCGCTTAGGAAACACAAAACAATAAAAGAGGAACAATGGAGCTTCCTTCCCGTCACCCCAAATACCAAACGCCACCAGAATGTGGCTCAGCTCCGAGCAGAGCTGCCGGGGCTGCTCCTGTGTCCCCTGACCCGAGGGAGGAACTGCAGACACCTCCTCCCCTTCCTCGCTCTGGCAAGGGATGCTGCGGGAGGGCGGGTGCCAAGGAGCATCGCCAAAGGGCTGCCCTGACCCGACGCTGGTGCCAGAGGCATTCCCAGCTTTGGAAACTGCCTTTGGGCCAGGGCAGGGGGGTGCAGCGTGGCCGTGCCTTGCGAGAGCATTTTGTCAGCTGCCTGCGCTTCCAGGGTAGCCAAACACGTGTTGCAGCCGGCCCAGGGGCCCAGGAAGGGTCATAAAAACATTCAGGTAGCCAAATTTGCCAGATCATTATCAGCCAGAGAACACGTGCTCATGGATTTGGTGCCCGTGTGGTGCCAAGCATGGGGAGATGCTCAGCTAGGTTGGCCACAGCTGGGCACCTGGGGGAGTTGGATCTGCACCTGAGAGGTACCCACACCTGAGTATCCCACAGCTGGATGTGGCAGGTGCTTAGGGACACGAGGCCAGAGCCCCCTGAGGGTTTGGTACCTGCCTGTCCCTGCTGGCGCCACTGGCTAGTACCCACTTGTCCCTTGTGGCCACTGGCACAATGCCAGCCCTGCCAACAAGCCCCATCCCCAGTGCACGAGCCCTTGTGGGTGTAAGATCCTTTGCACAGCCTCAGCGAGTGCCCGGCACCCTGGCCAAGCACATCTGGCTGAAAGCTGTGGGAGCTGCCCCAGCAATGAGGACACCAGCCCGGAAACACTTCTTTCCCAGAGAGATTCTCTTGTCCCATCCAGGATCCTCTCCTGGCACCATTGCTGCCCCTTCAGCAAGTGCTGGACTGTGGGGTCTGGACAGTGCCCAGGGATGTCAGCCACCCTGTTTTAAGTGACAGGAATGGGGTTGGAGCTCAGCTTCTCACTGGAGAGTAGAGAAGGGACCACCTGGCTGGTGGCTGGGGCTCGCCACCAGCCAGGAGCAGCAGCCAGGTTGTCCAGGTTTTCCAACACTGGCCAGGTTGTCCCCATGCTGGGGACATGAACTGGTTTAAACCCTCACCCTGGACCCTGTGAATCACATATAGACCTTCAGCTCCTGCCAGTGTGCTCCACCAGCCAATGTCCCACTTTCCTGCAGGAGAGGGACAAGGGCTGGAAAGCTCCTTCCACCTCTGCGGGCATTCCACCAACCTCTCACACCCTGCTGCTGTGGGAGCCTGGGATGTGGTTGGGACATGGTGCTGTGGCTGATGCCATCACAGGGTGCTCAGGCTGGTGAGGGCACACGGGGCTGGATGGGGGGCTCACCCCAGGCACCGGGGTCCCACAGTGTCAGTCTCCAGCACTGCTCCCACCCCATGCCCCCCCCACCCTTGACTTGTTGCTATTGTCATCTCCAATATCATGCAGGGATGTGAGAGGCTGGAAGTCGCCTCTTTTCCTGCCAGGTTAAATCGCTCACTAGGAATGTCTATTATTCCCACAAGTCAACTTTCCCCTCTGCGGTATGTGTCAGGGGTCAGGGCTGGCACCACATGAAAGCGACGGGTATTCAATAACCCAGAGCCGTGGAAAGGCTTCAGTCCAAGCCCAGCCACGTTGGGGTTTATTGATGCAGATGCCTTTCCCCATTTGTTTCCTATAAACAGCACATGGTAATATTTAGTAGGTTTCAAACAGAGCTTTTTGCATATTCTCCCTTGTCTGCAGTGAGCTGCTCAGTAGTAGACAGTTTTAATTTACTTAATGCAATTTCTGCTTTTTGTTCTTCCAAAAGGTCTGGGCTGGTTTTGACCCTGTCGCCCCAGCAAATTACTGTAATTCCCAAGGGGCTGGGAGCAGGAGTCCAGGATCCACTCTCTGCAGGGGTGAGAACAAGGGATCTCACTCCCCCTAGACCCTCTGGGACACAGCCTCAGGAGCTGGGTGCATGTTGGGGCTGTTTGGGGCTGCCCTGGCTGGCTCCCACTCCTGGCCAGGCCGGCAGCACGTGGTGCTTGCCAGCTCCAGAGAAAAAAAAAACCAACACTTTATTGCAGAAGCTGTCACTTCCCCATCCTCGGGGCTGGCAGAGGTCGGGGCACAGTCCTGGGCACTCAGTGCCTGGAATGGAAGTGTGACTGCAGGGTGACCCTGGAGCAGGGAATGCCCGTGAGCACGGAGCAGAGATCTCACCAGAGCACACGGAGCAGAGATCTCACCAGAGCAGGGCTCCTGGAGAGCACTTACACAAGAAAGGGAAGCATCAACTGCTCCTGGAGAGCAGCCCTTGCTGTTCCTTGTCTCCTGGCAGCAGCACTACATGGCTGATGCCAGCCATGGAGCAGCACCGAGCTGCAGCAGAGGAGGCTCAGATGCCCCTCCAGGTGATTTTTTGCCACTGTAAATGCCCCCAGAGTCCTGGCTCTGCAGCAGCTGCCTCAGGCTGGCGGCGGAGTCCCAGCCACTGAGCACACAGTGGACTCAGACCTGAGGCCAGCCACACTGTCTGCCCCCAGTCCGTCCGTGTGTGGAATACTGGGCAGGTTCCTCCAGGCAGCAGCCTCCAGGCCCGCCGGCAGCCAGGAATTCTTGGTGCAGTGCTGCCGTCACCCTGCCAGCCCCGGGCATCCTGTCACCACTTGTCACCCTGCCAGCCTCAGGCAGGGGTTGAGCCCCTGCTGCCACTCCCCACCAGCACCCACCACCAGAACACAGGCAAGAGGAGACCAAAGAATTGACACTGCGATTCTTTTAATGCAATTACTTCTAAAATGCAGTTTTAAAGTGACTTGGAATGGTCAACAATGAGAAATAAGGGATGGTTTTGAGCTCTGCAACATGACCATGTGGCACCTCTGCCACCAACACCCACCTGCCACCACTGGGCCACCCCCATGCCTCTGACTGCTCTTACAGCCACTCACTGTCCCTTCACAGGGCACATGTCACACAGGGCATCCAAAGGGACTCTTTGGGGCCAAAAAAGGGACAGGGTAAGCCATCCAGTGCCAGATGACCTCACATTCCTCCAGAAAAGCCAAAAAAGAGCAGCACAAGCAGTGAGTTGCTCCCTTTCACCTCACATTCAGGCATCAACTGACACAAATTCTGGAGGTCACAAAGACCTTGAGGGGCTGTGCCTTCATGCTACGTAAAGTGATTTGGGAACCCAGTGCCTTATTGTGTTCTCTGGCTCTGGGTGGCAGAGGAAGCTGATGTTCCAATCTCTTGCTTTTTGTTATCTAATAATTCTTTATGTATTTATTTTTCAGAGCAGCAAGTGCCACGTAACTGGGAAATTCTGCTCTTGCCTGAACTCCAGTGAGAACAAACCCCGATACCACCTTCACACCATGCAGTTTTTTCAACCCCCAACAACAGAACAGAGCCTGAAATGTCTTTAACACCTCCCAGGCCTCAGCCTGAGTTTGGTTCTCACTCTGTGACTCCCCATGCAGCCCTGGGCTGTGCCCACTGTGGAACACCAATGCCATTTTAGCCACTCTTTCTCCAGCTAAAATAGTTCCTACTGCTGCACTGGAGTTTGACCTCATCCCCTCCTGAGAGGGGAGTGGTGAGGCTTCTAGGGGAGGAACACTGGAAAGGCCATGGAACTCCCAGATTTCTGGGAGACTTCTTTTTTCCCCTGCCTTGGTGCCAGCACTCCAACAGCTCTCCTCAGCCACCCCTTTGGATCAAGCCTGCGTTTGCCAGTGACTTCAGAATCAAGTGCAGGAAGCCAGTTTGATCTACAGAAACACTACACAAACCTCCAAACGGATTTTAAACACCTCATTTGAGGAAGGACAGGGTTCAGCAGGGAATCAGTGGGCTCTTGTAGCTTGGTCTCCAATTCTGGCCATCCGACACCGACGCAGATGTGAAGAGACCGGAGCTCTCCTGGAGGAGGCTGAGCAGATGTTCTCACACAACCCAGGTCACAACTGGAAACTGAGCGTTGGAAGGCCCCAGGGGGAGGAAAAAGGACATCACCTGATGAAAAAGCTTCAGAATGAACTTGGGAAATAAACACCAACCAGACAATCGTCTTCTACAGAGGATGGAGGTGAGAGTAGAAGAAAATAACATCTGAGACAGTCAGTGAGTCAGTCTGAGTGTGCAGGGGCAGGAGATCCCTATGGATCTGTGAGGAAAGCTAATGGCCAAACCCAGCTGGTCCCTCCAGTCCCCAGCGAGATGGGGCTGTGGTTCACTCCTCCCCAGCTGGAAGGTTGTCTTCAATCCTCCTGATGAACTTCATCCGTATTTCTGTGACGCTGTCACCCTTCAGGGTGTCCTGGACAAACTTCACATCGACAGCCATCTGCACCTAAGTGAGGGAAGTGTAGAGAGGAGCTGGTAACTCTCTCTTCACAGCAGCTTCTCCAGGGACTGAATGGTCCTGGAGCACCAGCTTAAGGGCTCTAAGGGCATGACATGACATACAGGGCTCTACATAGTACTAAATTTGAGACACAGCTGTTCTCTTGTCCCAACCAATTCCCAGCTAGGGCTCACAGCAGTTGGAGAGTGAAGATTTTGGAGCTCCATACAAACTCAGGGAGATACAAAGTGCTTGAACTTGGGTTGTGAGCTGAAGGGGATCAGGCACCACCTCTGGGCCTCAGCTGCCACACGACAGCAGCCAAGTGCTCCTGCAGTTCTGCCCTTCTCCTGAGAATGTGTTTCAAGCCCAAAGCAAACCCAGAAGTCACAAACACGGACCAGAATTCAAGTATCTGCTGGCACCTGGCTATCCATACACCCATCCCAAGGGAAGAGAGATGTGGCTCACCATTTCCAGGGCACCTCGCAGCACCCCACAGAGCAGGTTGGAGTAGATGAGGGTTGAGTGGTTGTCAGGGAGCTCCACAAAGTCCACCAAGGGGTTGTTTTCCAAGATCAGGGAGAACTCATCACCCCCAGGACTCCAGTTGGTGATGCTTGGAGTGATGCCCAGGTACATCTTAAATGCAATCTGTTGTGGCAAACAGGAGAAACAAGAACAGGTGAGGCAACAGCACAGCTTTGATCTTTGTAAAATTACTGGAGGAGTTTGCAAACATCTCTCCTTTCTTCCAGTTGCCACCAGCCAGCAGTACTTGGGCTAAAGCTTTTTTTTTTTTCCCCTCCTCAAAATGTTCATCAAACTCTCAGAACAGTCCTGTGAGTAGCAAATATTCCATCCTCACTTGCAAAACCCCCAAAAAACCTGACGAAGCTGTGCTTGGACATTTACCTTCGCAATAACATCCGCAGTCTCACGGAAATCATGGCATCTCCCAACATTGGAACGGGCCAGGAAGTCCTCGATGAGCCGGACACCGATGTTGTAACCCCTGTGAAGGAACCAGAGCACACAGCTTTAGAAACACAACAAATATTTACAAAGGAAGACAGCGAAGAAGCAAAGTCTAATCTGAGAAATGCCAGTGTTAAATAACTTCAGCCTGCCAGAATTTTGCTCCTGGAGCAGCACATAGGGATGTGGCTGTGATCCCTGCTGTGATCTGGGCTCTCACACAGCTCCAGCACAGCAGATCCACTCCCACTTGTGTATCCACTCACATTTTGTCCAGCTGCTTGTTGACATCATCATCATTCTCGTAGTCCTTGCAGAGCTGGGTCACCAGGGCACCGTAGGTCAGTGTGAAGAGCTCCGAGTTCTGTGCACAGGAAAAGGGATTCACCCACCAGAACCCGCCCGGGCTCCGCTGCCTCCGTGTCCAGCGCCGCCGCCCTCGGCACGGAGAGGGGGACAGGGACCTGCTGTCTCAAAGCAACCTGGTGCTTAATAAGGAGAGATCCCAGCTCCAATTCTGGCAACAACTCCATTCTCCTCAGAACAGGGCTTGGAGGAACCTGGTCTACTGGAAGGTTCCACCTTTGGCAGGTGGTGGAACTGGATGAGTTTTAAGATTCCTTTCAACCCAAACCATTCTGGGATTTTGGGAAAGAGACCAACACCTCCTGGATAGCTGAAGGTGCCATGCCAGGGCCCTGAATTTACCTCAACCACAGGCCTAGAGCTGAGATCTGACTCAAACTCTTCCCTCTGTTTCATGAACATGTCACAAGCAGGCAATGCCCATTAGGGTCCAGCTCTGGTCCTCCCTACAGGCCCAAAATTCTCCTCCAGTCAGGGATTTATGAAATTCTGTACCATGAAAAAGGACTCATCAGGTCCTAGAAAGTTGTCCAGGCACAGAATTTGCTTCACAGATTGAAATCAGCTCCTCAGACCCAGAATAGGCTCAGGGAAGCCAAACCCAGGCCAGCTCAGCACTCAAGTGCTGTGCACATCCACACCCTGGGACTGGCCAGGACCAAAGTCACTCATGTTTTCTTTGAACAATTGTCAGATCTGCAGAAAATTTGCAAAAAAAGGGGAAAGTTCTCCTCTCCCAGCCACTACCTTTGATCCTCGCCCTTAAATGATGTCAAAGAGCATTTTTTGGGAGCCATTAAGCCAGACCAGTGATTAACAAGGTCTGCAGGCTGCAGAACAAAACTCTGCAAAAGGAAGTGTTTTGGGGAACAAACAAACCCCCAGCACTGGTTTCTGCTGTCAGTTTTGGCATGCAGAGGGATCACAGGGGCTGACCTGGGATCTGTCACCTACCATGAGCTGCAGAGAGGCAGAAGGTGAAATGAATGGCAAATACCAATACTAGAGAATGAAAGCAGCAGCAGGCAGGGAGGGAAAAGAGACAAGATCAGAGTTAAGTGACAACACAGATCACCGTAAGTTCACACAAAGCCACAACAAACACACAGAGGAAACACCCCCAAACAAATAGAAACTGGGTTTGTAGAGGACACAGGGAATTCCACCTTGTCTTGTTCCTGAATTAGAAAAAAATTCTTCCCTGTGAAGGTAACAAGGCCCTGGCACAGGGTGCCCAGAGAAGCTGTGGCTGCCCCTGGATCTCTGGAAGTGTCCAATGCCACACTGGACTGAGCTTGGAGCAATCCAGAATAGTGGAAGGTGTCCCTGTCCATGGCAGGGGGTGGAATGGGATGAACTTTAAGGCTTCAGGTATGAAAAAAACCAGTTGGGCTACTTGGAGCTGTTGCCTCATTTTGAATCTAAAGAACTAACACATTCTTTGGGAGTTTTTACTTAAAAATTAGCTTTCCTCTTCGAAAACTAAAGATTGGGAAATTCACGTCACCGGAAGGACAAGGTGGAAGTTCCTTTGGCTCAGCTGGAGTCAGAGACTTGGCAGAGAATTTAACAGACATGCAGAACAGGTAGTGTTGGCTTTAAGGGTTTCAGTCGTTTTAGTAAAGCCAGAGGTGGAGAGGGGATGGGGATGGATGGAGGGAATCCAGCTGTCCCCAGCCTGAGGTGCTGTCACTGTGTGAGGCCATGACGGTGTCACCTGCCACCATCAGCCCCAACACACCCAGAGCTGATCTCACTTACTGCTGAGACATTGATATTAAAGGTAACTTAAGCTGATACAATAAGGCAAACTCCTAAATACAGATTTGGACAATTTTTTTTTTGTTTTGTTTTCAGCCCGTTTGATGCAATTGAAGTGCCCTAAGCTTTCCCAGCATTTTTATTATTTGACACTGCAGAGCTATGAGTGTACAGTCTCTACACTATGTATCTGCTCTGTGGCTACGCAAGTGTCAGAACTCCAGTGAATTAACACAATTCTTTACATAATCGTTGTATTTAAGGAGCTGAACCCCTAGAAAAGAATCCCCTGGGGTGTGGAGAGGCAGGAGGGGGCAACTAAGTCCGACCCAGCACCTCCTCACCGCCAAAGAAGGAGAACCCCCCCGATTTTATTTTTTGTTACTTATTTTGCATTAAAAATTAATGAATTCGACCTGGTTTGACCCAGCGTTCGAGTTCAGCTCTGGAGCTTTGGGCTCTATCTCTCAGTTCCTGACTCAGCCGTGCTGATAACGCGGAATGAGCTGGAGAGGGGAAGCGAGACACGCCAGGGAAGCGTTTTGGGTGCGAACTTCCCACGAACGGGAGCGCCCGGTGCCGCTAATTGCTGCTCGGCCCCGCCGCACCGGGCGCTGCGGGCCGGGCCCGATCACCCCCGCCCCAGGCCGGTTTCCCGGGTACCCCA
>VXBB01014358.1:91333-110432 GCA_013399915.1 Illadopsis cleaveri | reverse complement strand
GCGCTGCCCCGGACGCCGCCGCCACCCGGGCGCCCATGGAAGAGCGGGGCCAGCGCTGTCCCCCGGCTCTGCGCCCCGGCGGTGAGTGACGTGGGTGCCGCGGAGGGGAGCGGCGCGCTGGGTGCTGCCCGCGGCAGCGTGGGAAGTTAGGGGTGGACGAGGGTGCCTGCGATCGCGGAAGGCTCTGCCGCCCCCGGCGTGCGCTGCTGCCGCCAGCCCGGCACCTGCTGTCGGCAGGTGGGAGCCCCGCGACCGCGGGGGGCGAGCGCCGCTGTGGGGCTGGGGAGCGCCCGCCCGGCCCGGCGATACCTGAGAGCTGTCCCCAGCCTCTGCAGGGACGCGCGGCGCTGCCTCAGCCCTCCGGACTCACCGAGTCAGGCTGTGGGAGGCAGCGCTGTCGCGGGGGATAGGAGAGAAACGGGGTGGGGGAAGCAAAGTGTTCGGCAGCACCTGGCCAGGTGCGGCTTCTGCGGACTTTGTTCATCTTCTTTCTCTTGTGGCAAAATGACAAGCACGAGTAAGGGCAGAGTGGTCGGGCTCTGAAAGCAGGGCGCCTGCCTGACGAGAGAACACTTGGAAAAGCTCTGCTGAGCATCTTCGATCCGCTCCCTCGCATAATGCTGGAGCCGGCGGGATGCAGCGTGCTGAACTGGAACCTGGCGAGCTGCACAGGGCCGGGGGCACAGTGGTCTTTGGGGGTTGGTAGGAGGGCACGAAGCCTTAATTCGAGCTCATTTCTGTTTTGGAGGACTGGCACCCTTGAGTAGCACAGCAAAGGCTTGGTTACTGCAGTTCCAAGGATTAAGGTGTGTGCAGTTCAAATCTTTTGGGGGTAAAAGAATGCCGAGAGGGAGAGGTGGTAGCCTTCAGATGGAAGAGTTTGGGTTTGGTCTCATCTTCCAGCCAGACGTTCAAAAGATCAGGAGGGGGCATGCAGCTGAGTACAGGCAGTTCAATCACCTCAGCTGACTGGGAATTAAAGTACATCATTCTCCTTCCTTTCTCTGTTAGTGCAGGGGGTTAAGGGCTTTCCCAGTTTCAAGACTGTTCCTCTTTGGATTTTGGTGTGGAAAAAAAACTATACCTGTGAAGTTCTAGGGATAGCATGCTTGAATGGCATGGAGATAGAATGTCTGCAGGGAGCATCTTTCTGGCATGAGAGATCCACGCAGTGTCCACTCCCACAGAGAGAGAGCCTCTGCAGTATGTATGGCAAATGGAACATAGTAGAATAGGGTCAGTTTAGTGAATACCTATATATTCTCTGGCTATCAAACTTAATTTGTAAGTACAATAATAACTGTTGCAATTTATATCTGCCAGCATTTCTTACTCTGTAATAAGTGCATTTCTCACATTGCTCAGAAACGAGCATCTCTCAGTAAGTGCACAGTCACTGACATCAACTTTAGTTCTCTCTTGCACATCCACCCTTTCAGGACCCATCCTGGTTTTTTCTCCTTTTTCAAAAATGCAGAGGGTTTTGATACTACATAGCCAAAAATATCTCTGATAGGTCAGCAGGAAGGTTATGCATCTGAAGCAAGGCCAGCTATTGCAGTGGAGAGACCCTAATTTGATGGAGCAAATTCCAGCCTCAGGATTGCCAGGTTCCCTCTGTGACCCTCCCCTTGGTTATTCTGAACTAGCCATATCCTTACACAGGCATTATAGAAAAATAGAATGAGTGGAAAACACTTTCCACTACATGTATATACGTATAGATACATACAACTCTTCTGCTTTTCATTAGAGAAAATCAAAAACGTTTTTATTAATCTCACTAACCTGGGATCTCTCCCTTCCCTCATCTAGAAATTCCACTCATAATGCATGAGGTATCAGAGCCCAAAAATATGTCGAAGCTGATGGATTTCCTTGAAAACTTTTGATAATGAGAAAAGCAAAACTGTAATATGCT
Organism: Illadopsis cleaveri; assembly: GCA_013399915.1. Taxonomy (NCBI): domain Eukaryota; kingdom Metazoa; phylum Chordata; class Aves; order Passeriformes; family Timaliidae; genus Illadopsis; species Illadopsis cleaveri. Next base: position 108,511 of record VXBB01014358.1, on the reverse strand, counting down.
AAGGCAGACCAAGATGGGAGATCCTGCTGGTCATCTCATTTGTCATTCCAGAACCTGAGGGTTCCCTCCAGGTCACTGTGTAGTGCTTTGCTTGGTAAATGGATTGGTTTAGCTAAGTCTAATACAGTGATGACCTCACCAGTATTCACCCTGCTCCAGTGTTATTCTGAAGGCAGGACAGTGTAAGACACAGAAGTCTACTTGGAATATGAACTAAATGACTATTTTGAGGTGTGGAGGGGTTTTTTTGTTTGTTCTTATTTTTGCTTTAAATATTGGTATTTGAAACAGGACCCACAGCCCTGTGTAAGTGATAAGAAATTGCTTGGCAGAGGAAATGAGAATGGGATTGCTTAGTCTCCTGTGTTCCCTATTTTAATACATCCAGCTAAGGTGAAAGGGGGCGAGACAGGACAGAGCCATCTTTTCACGTGCTCTGTTTTCTTGGGGACAGCTTTGATGAATTAGGAAGCAACTCTATTAACTGTGCAATAGATTTCTGCTTCCTAATTAGAATGTGACCCATTTTGCTTGGAAAGTGGGGTGGGGACTGATTTCTGGTTTTTGAATTGAGCATTTGGATTTATGGGGGGGATAGAGAAGGCAGTGGTACACTGTACCCTCTTTAGGAAAGAATTGAATCCTGACAGGTATTAAAAAAATTGCTAGAAGGTGTTAAGGGGATTCCATATTACTATTCAGTACCAAAAATTTTGTGCATCCTGAGCTTTTCAAGTTATTTTTATTCTGGTGTAATGTCCCATTTTATTTTTACCTGCATGAGGTTCTCTGAAATCTAGGGTATTTTCTCTTCTAACAGTTTTTATGATCTCTTGGCATGAAAGACTGGAATGGTCCCTTCTGACCTTAAGAAGGAGTGAATGTTATATATAACCACAGTCTATTGTAAATTTGCTACCTTACTGCTCACACTGGAGCTGAACTCCCTCAGAAGTCATGAACTGGTGGCCTATCTAATTTGCATAAACTGTATTTATCACAGCAGGTGCAGAAATACAGCAGATTTCAGCCAAAAATACTTCCTACCAAGTCAACATTTTTCAGCTTGTTAAGTTCCCCTTCCCAAAATTTAAAGACCTTTTAAAGTGTGTTTCTGAAATCATAGTGCTGATAGACAATATCTCATCTTAACAGCACTGAAATTATTATTAGATTTTTTTAACATCCGACCGTAAAAGTTAAAGCCATGTTTTAATCTCTGCTGGTTCGCAGCAGTTTAAATATAATTTGGGAAATGTACATATCATCTAGGCACTGTAAGACAGGTTCATACAGTTGCATATAGTTTCAATCCCTTCTTAATGTGCAAATGACTTTTTTGATATATCATAAGGTGATCAATAGTTTATGGTTCTAGAGACTGTCAGTAGTATGCAGTTCTATTTCATTTATTACGCTTATCTCTGTAGCACTCACTAATGTAGGAAAGTATTTGTAGTTAATTACTGGAAACTGGAATTCAAGCATTTCATTGGCAAGTAGTTTTTTTTAAACTTTTATTAAAAATTGGATTAAAAAACACAAGTGTATGTGGTGAGAAGTGTGGGACGAGTTTATTCATGGAGAGGGCATTGGAATACAGTTCAATAGATAAAAAAGAAACCAAAATTCAGAATAAATTTTCAAGAAAAAACATGTTTCATAAATTGAATTTTTTTTTTTTTTTAAATGCTTTTCCTGCTCTTGGCTGAGCTTTAAGTGATAGCTGTACTGGGAAGTTTTATGTTATCAGGATACAAAGTGGCACTTGAGCTAATATAAACAACTAAGGAATATATCTTATGGTGGACAGAGTCTACCCTTAGAGGATAGGAATATACTGTTCATATCAATGAGTTCTTGAAGGATTTCAAGTACACTGCAGTTGTTCTAGTTCAGGTTTTTAATGCATATCACTGAATACAAATGTTCAGAACACTGAGTCTTTATCAGTTTAGGAAGTTGGTTATCTCAGGGGATTTTTTTTTTTTTGCCAAGAGAAGAGGCCAGCATAGCAGATGTGTGGGTTGTACTGCACAACTAGGTTTAACCAGCAATGTTAGTCTTATATTTTGCAGTTCTGTGTGCCCAGATGTGTGCAAGGGAAAATAGAGTCCAAAAACTGTTCTATCACATCAGCTAAACTAAGTATTCTTTATAAGAACAGAACGTCTCACTCAGATTTTCAGCTCTAATCTCCCTCTACAGACAAACTTCAGCAAGTGAAGTATAGTTCTCATTCAGTCCAGACTGTTTTTTTAGATGGCTGGGCAGAGACCTCTCCAGTGAAGGGATTCAGCTCTGCAAGGAAATAAAGTGAGAGCATCTGAAGCTTAACCTGTTTGTCCATAGCCCCTAAAGAACCAGGAAAACACAGCTTCTCTTTAATGAAGCTGAAGTCACTTGCATGCTTATGGAAAGGATGTAGTCTTACCTCTCCTAGTTACTGTCCTGGTAGTAACTGGGTCCCATTAGCTCTGCTAAACCTCTCAGTATTTTGCTGTGGGCTTTTTTTGTGAGGTATGTCCCTGTCAAATCTGCCAGCAGACTCTGCCTGATGCTTATTGACTGCCCTACAGATGCTCCTTATGTTTCTTCCTACCCACTTGGGCAGCTAACTCAGAGGCTCTTTTGAAAGTTCAGAGCTAAATCTAACCCCATCCAATTCCCAGCAAAAATTAAGTTATCAGTCCAGGAAGAAATTACCTTATTTTTTTAATGCATATTAAACTAAACAGTGGATATAATCTAGGTAGTTTAGGCAATGTAACTAATGACACACATACAAAAGCATTAAAATACCTTTGCAAAATAGTAAGAAATAGAAATTACAAAATAGTGACACGTTTCAAAGTCAATGACATAACAGCCTCTAGCCCTCATTCTTCATTTACTGATTAAATTTTCTCTAGATTTCCAAGTTACTATTACTATTGAAGAGGCTTTAATCATAAAGTCCACACTGAATCTGGTAAAATAAACAGGTTGGCACATTTCACTAATTAATTGGAAAAAGCTGAAGAAAAGATTAAGCAAAAGCAATCAGACTTTTTGAAAACCCTTAGTATAATCTTCAAAGCACCATTTAACATAAACTGTATTTCTTTTACAACTTTCTCATTTACTTGTAGCAAATACAATAGTAATGACTGTCAGTTAAATTTTTTGAACTAATCTGGAATACAAAGTCATCAAGTGAAGTCATGTATGCTCTGCATGACTTGTGAATGCAGTGAAGTGAATTCTTAAAGCAGAAAAGTAACTTGGCAAAGTGGCTGCTTTAAACTACTCTGTGCATGCTTATTATTGTTGAAAGAGTTTTTCAGACCCACAAATCATACAGCTATGGAATATATGTTTGCATCATTTTATATAAACCACTGTAATTCTAGATGCCAAACTACAGATTGACCTAAAGCATTATAGAGGATGTAAGAGATGAGAGCTGAATGACAACCAATTTATATGTTGCTGTATTCCTGAAAACCACTGTTCTCACACATCATTTATTTTATGCTGAATTTAGAGGTACAGTCGTGCCCATTCTGTTACATTAGTCTAACAAAACAAAATAATTGATCCAGATATCAGGCCTATACAGTTTGGGAGAAACAAAATAGAATGGAAATAAAGGGCAGACAAAGCTTTATTGCTTGCAAACAAAACAACAATAGTATATAGGTACTCTGAATGACATAATTACTGATATGGTTCTGTGGAAGTCCATGAAATAAGTGTTACCAATGCAGTAGCAGTGTTCTGCAGTGGAAGATGTGCACCCGAGTGTTGCATTCAGACACGTTCAAAGAACACACGTTCGGGTCACCATATGTAGCAGGATCAGCCACACAGAAGGAATGAGGCAGGCAGCAGCAGGTGAAGGGAAAGCTAATCATACTTTATTCTAAATTTTTCTTCATCCGACTCCAATATATACAGTTTGTACAGAGGTCAAGAGATTGGTCATTTAGGTTGCCACCTCTTTGACCTGGATGGTGAATACCCTCATCAACCACATTTCTCCTCCCAGAGCAGAAATATGAAAAACAATCTAAAAATATACATTGTTTTCTTGAGGCTGCGTGAGAAAAAACCTGGACTGCAAAGTCCAAAAATTCACGAGCTAAAAAACTGAGGGCAACACCCCAACAAATAGCTGAGGAGGAACACTGAAATTCTGTATATCTGAAACAAGATATTACTATGTTATAATAAGATTTCATGTTGAAACAGTTGCTTTTTTGTAATTAATAAAAACCTGTGCCCCACAAAAGTCTTTAAGAATGGGAAGACATTGAGGCAGAGCTCCACTGAGGCTCAAAAACCTGCCTGAGATGAGGCCCCTGGAACCACACCTGTGATATCTCACAGGTCTGATTTCAAAGATACTGGCTAAAACAAGAGTACAGCTAGAGTGAAGAGACACCTTGATATGTCTTTTTCTCAGTTCTTATGCTATATTCAGCCACAGGAAGGCTTACATAAAAAAAGTTGGCAACTGACTAGTATGCAAACTATGAGCTACAAATTAAAAATCCCAATCAATTACGAAATAACATCAATTTTCTTTTTCAAAGAAAAAAAAACTAAAAAAACCCCAACAACAGCAGCAAAAATAAAATCAACACCTCCTCTCCCCCCAGTCCAGTGGTGTGTTGTCATTATGAGACCAGCAGCTAAAATTTAATCTTTGTAGATACAGTCTGCTACAGATCTTGGCTGTTAGCATAGTATTTCAATCTGACTATTAAGAAATAAGTGTTCCTACCAGTAGGCTTTAAATTCACTTCTTTCCACACAGTTCAGCCTGTTCCTGCTGGAATCCTATTATGCTTTTCCAATAAGGTGTTAAGACAACAACTCTGGCTTACTATTTATGGAGCCAGTGACTTAAAATATACTGTGAAGTAAGTGGCTATTCCTTTAATCTGTGACCTTAAAATTCAACAGAGTTGATGTTTTGTTGTTCTTATGTACTGAGCTGCCCATCAGTCACTGATCCAATCTGGCTGGTGCTGTGTCCTGTGCTCTCATTGCTGCTGAATATTGTGGCAGCATAGCTCAGTGAATTTACCTATATCGAATTTTCTGTCACCCAGTGTCATCCCCCATCAACATCTGCAGTGTGGGGCTATTAAGACTATTTCTTGTTAAAAGTGATACAGTTTAAGCTGAGAATGATTGCCAGGAATGGTGGGGATAGGGAAAGACAGAAGACTAATGACGACAGACAAAATGGAACTCTTTCAGACAGAGAAAACTCAACAGTGGCCAACCAAAAATGGAAAAAAACCAAATTCCTCTGCAAGCTTGCCTCAGATCAAACATTACAGAATAGCCTGAGACAGGTATGCCCACAAGCTCAAAGCCTGTGGGCATACAGGGAGGCACTCTCTTAACTTCACGTCTATCGTGTCACTTTGCTTCTCTTTCTTCCCAGCCTTGATTTCTGCTTCCTTACAATATTGCTGCCTTGTAGCCTGTTAAAAAGGAAAAAAGGGAAAGCACCGAAGTGATAATCAGTAAAAAACATCAGGAAGCAGACCTGTTCCATTCAGGATGGAGTCATGACCTCTGTAAATGCAAAGTTATCAAACAGAACTTTAGATTACTTAGAAACACATCGTTAGTCCTTGTTGCACTGGGACTTAGGTTATTGTGGAAAAGTCATTAGTTTCTTTTCAGGTTCTCTGGAGAATTTCCAAAACCTAGCCCTTGCATTTCCTGAGGTTGTTCATATGTAATTTCATATTTCAGCCTTTGTTAGCTGGCACATTATGTGCTGTTCCAGGCTTAAATTCATAATTACAGTAGCCTACTAAGGTAAAGCAGTCAGGCACTCAGCTGTCATGGCTTCTACTTCTAAGTGGAGTTAGACAATACTAAAATCCACACCAGCCCTTCACTGAGGGTATAAAGTATTTGAAAGACATTGTAATTCAGGGAGCTTGTGTACACAGCCTGCTCATGCTGCAGCAATCTAAGAGCTCTACTATGTGTGAAACCGTTACAATTTCACTTCAAACATTGCATAAAAAATACGCTGACCTTTAGAGGGTGTTCAGTGGTGGTATTTAGTAGTCTTTTGATAAAGCCTAAAGTTAGTTCTTTACATCACAGCAGCTTGCTGCCTAGCTCTTGAAATGACCTTCTGAAGTATCCATTGTGTATTTTCTTCCCTGAGTATGGAGCTGGGAATCACAGGTCTTTTAATGTTTTGTTGATTCAGTCATATTATAGTCTATGGTTTCATTATCTTACTTCTTTGCAGGGCCAGTGTGCAAGCGACCTATTTTATCCTTAGAAACAGTAAGCACAAAGCAAAAGTTAACTTCACTTAAAAATGACACAAAATTCAACTTTTCCTTGGTGTGCTATTTACCTAGAGCTCTTCCTAATTCCTTCCTAGGAGAATGTTGCCTTCTTGTGTTGGACAGCTCTATCTATATTGCATGAGGCTTCTTCCCAGGAGGCTTGACTTCTAAGGTTGCTGTTATATGGTTCTTTGCGAGGCTATATTTCCCAGACATCCTACAAGACCCTCAACTTTTAGGCATTCTCTTTTGGTCTCCTCCACACCTTTTCCTTTTTATGTTTGGTTTCTAAGACAAACCTATTCTTGTAGACTGTAAACCAATTCTCTTGTGATTGTGGTTCAATTCCAAGGAAATCAGATTTTTAAAAATAATAGCTAATAATACTCTGAGTGGAAATGAAATATTAATAATATTCATGTCTCCTGATGACTGGAAATAATTTTCTTATGGCATTGTTGCATACACCTGTCTTTTAAAACATTTAATTACACTAAATTATCTGTGAACCTGGAGTTGGGAAAGCTAAAGTTTGTTCAGTTTTCAAAAGAAAAAGATATTTGCAGTGTGGGTGAATATAAGATAATGTGCTTTTTCTTTTCCCTCTTTCAGCAAAGTTTTTGCTTGAGAAATACACATTCGCTCAGCAAAACAAAAACCACTTTTAAGGGTTGTTCTTTGTGGAAATCTCTCTATGCCCTATTACCCACTTGAGTGAAACCAGACTAAGAACTTCTGTCATGGCAGCTTTTCTGCTGGGAGCTGTGTTGCTTATTGTTCAACCTCAGATAGTGCCTTCCAGACCAGCTATAAATTCAAATGCTGAGACTTCTCAGTCTGTTCAGAGAGAGCTTTTAAAGAAAACATCTCAGAAAAATGACTTCAAGGAAAACATTCATTCTAATGGATCATGTCAGCAGCTGCCACAGACTATTATTATTGGAGTGAGAAAAGGTGGAACAAGAGCTTTGTTAGAGATGTTGAGTCTCCATCCAGATATTGCAGCAGCAGAAAGTGAAGTTCACTTCTTTGACTGGGAAGATCATTACAGGAATGGATTGCAGTGGTATATTAATCAAATGCCATTCTCGTATCCCCATCAGATCACCGTGGAAAAAACTCCAGCATATTTCACATCACCTAAAGTGCCTGAAAGAGTTTATAACATGAACCAGTCAATGAGACTACTCCTTATTTTAAGAGACCCAAGCGAGAGAGTACTATCAGATTACACCCAAGTGTTCTACAACCACATGCAGAAGCACAAGCCGTACCCATCCATTGAACAATTCCTGATTAAAAATGGTGAACTCAATGTGGACTACAAGGCAATAAACAGAAGCCTATACTACATTCACATACAGAACTGGCTGAAGTATTTTCCTCTTGATCATATCCACATTGTAGATGGGGACAAACTAATCAAAGATCCCTTTCCAGAAATAGAAAAGGTGGAGAGATTTCTGAAGTTATCACCACAGATAAATGCTTCAAACTTTTATTTCAACAAAACTAAGGGATTCTACTGCCTGAGGGACAGTGGCAGAGAGCGCTGTTTACATGAGTCCAAAGGACGAGCGCACCCACAAGTGGACACCCGGTTACTCGAGAAACTGCAGGAATATTTCCATGAACCCAACAAGAAGTTCTTTGAGCTTGTGGGCAGAACATTTGACTGGCACACATTTGTGGCAAGTTAGTGGTAAGCTTCAGGACCTGTGTTCCAGTGTACAGTTAGAAGATTTTAAAAGGGCATTTAAGCTATTATTTATTTGTAAAATCCATAAATACTTCTGTACAGTATTAGATTCACAATTGCCATATATACTAGTTATATTTTTCTACTTGTTAAATTTGAAAGCATTTTGTATTGTTTTTCATGGTTGTTAACATTGTGTATGATGTGTCTATATGAAGAAACTAAATTATTTCATTGCAGAAGGTGCTCTCTTGAGAATGTGTTGTCTTTTTAATAAATAAGAAATTCATTTCAACAGAACATTTCTGAATTATTTGAATACTTTGGCCTTCCTAGAATATTTTCTCTAATTGCTAATGAATATGCTAAACTTTACCTTTCCATTTTTCTTAGTTTGAAGTGTGGATTAATAATTTCTTTTCCATTTGAAAATATTATTGTAGTTAACAAATTGTTCAGTCCTGCTTTATGAAATTATTTCCTGTCAAAGTGCTGGTACTTACACATGTTGGAAAATGCACACCCAAAGGACAATGGAAGTCTCTGTGTAATTTGATATATTAACTGCTGTACTTAACCTTCATATTCACTGGTTATAACAAGTGCTCCTCAATTCTTTGGCAGCACAGTGCAGGTTTCATGGCAGATTTTTAAAGATTCTGCAGGGACCAGCTCATAAAATACAGTTAGCTGTAGAAATATGGTCAACCTGAAAACTTCTTGCAGTCTCTGAATGTAAACATACTTCATAAAGAGGTATGGTTGAGAGAATTTAAGCAATATAGAGACTTTTTCAAGGCTGCTTTTGACTGTTCCTACATTTCATAGCACATTTATGCTTTATCATCACTGAAAATAAACACACCAGAAAAATTAGTTGGTCTACATTCCAGTAAGCAGCAACTCCATTCATATAAATATTACCGCATTTATCCCCTACTTATGGCTGTTTTCTATGAGTTTTCAGTTGCTTCATGCAACTGAAAATTGCCTGTGGACTACTGTTTGTTTAATCTCCTTCCAAGAACCATGATGCCAGGTCTTTATTAGATGTGTGTTGTGGGATTAACCCAATTTCCAGGAACTTTCCTTGTTTTTCATCTGCTAAAAATGGAAGTTAGATGTTACTACATTGGTAAAAACTGCAGTTGTCCTTATTTACAATGGTTATGATGTCTTGCTAACCATCAGTTTCTGGAGTTAGAGTTAATCCAGTTTCCACACAAGGCTTCTTAAAATACTTTCAGTGCAAGCTCTACTGATTTTTATTTCATGATCTTGAGTTTAGTTGTTGAATGTGCAATGGCAACACCCAGTAAATTTGAACTTGTAGCTGATAGTTACAATCCTTTATAAAATTTAAATATAGATTCATTCATTTTTTTTCTGGTGAGCTAGTGCAAACTTGGGCACTATGACAAGGTATTGTCTGGATGCAAATACCCCATATAATGCCTCTTGCATGAAAATTTGCAGATGCTCTCCCTCTCTCTCCCACTCCTTGTGCACCTGCCCAAGCTGCGTTCAACCTCAGAGAGGTTGGTGGTGTTTTATAAAGCCTACAATGAAATGGTATTGTACTCAATAAAATATTTTCTGAATTGCATTTCTCCTTTCCTTTTTTCTTCCTTCAGTTTCTAGTTTGGAAGACCAGAATTTAGAATTCAACTCCAGTTAAATTTCAGCTAAATGTTACTTAAGAACTTAGCCTGTTAGCCTATTGCTGTTGATATGAAAGCAGTTTTTTGCTGCTGGGTTGTGCCTGAATGGTCCACTGCTGACCCAGAATATACAATAAGGAGGGAAAGTTTCTGATGGCAATAGTGTCAAATCTTACATGAGGCAGATGCTGAAAATAACAGAATCATAGTACCATCATGTTTCTATAAAAGTTTTAGTTTTAGAAAAGAGAAATTCAGGGGATTTTGTGTAAGGTGGGGCAGTATTTTTTTCCTGCACTTACGCCATTTCCTTGGTAATGTTATTTCTGCAGGAGTCAGCTGGACCAAAGTGATTTTGGCCCAGAAAAAGGGCTTCCATTAGTGCCTTCCTGCAGTCTCAGATTAAGCTCACCAAATTCACTAACATTTTGCTGAGAAAGGAAAAGTACTAGCAGGTGTGTGACCAGGAATTGGAGGAGTACTTGGAGGCAGGGTTGCAACAAGTCCACCTGCAGCAGGTGGAACAGGGCAGTGTAGGGCATCAGTGTTGAATTGGAAATGTCTGTGCAACACTGACAGCTGATGTTGGTACTGAGGTTACTTTTAGTGTCAAGTGCTACTTGATACCAGTATTTTGCCTGTCTCTAAGCAGGGCACATGCACACATTTCCCCACACACAATATGGCTTGCCTCTGTAGAAAGAGAAGTGCAGCATGAACCATTTGGTCACTCTTACTGTTATAGTGCTGAGACCTCATAGGGTGTTGTCTGCAGAATCCAGAGGTGAAGTGACCACTTCAGGGGACATTCTGAAGCAGACTATCACATGACTTGGGTCCTAGACACCAAGTTCAGAGGGTCCACAGAAAGTATATCATACCCAATACTTACACCTTGTACAGGGATGGCATGATTGTACAATGCCATATCCTGGAGGTTGCATGGCTAGTTCTGTTAGCTGTGGTGATGAACAATAAATCACACCCACACTAATAATAACAGTAATGTTTACCTGCTATAGGTTCAAGAGTTCAAGAGTTACAGTTCTCAAAACTATTCCTGAGTATGAATGTTCAGTTTAACCAGAGCAACATTCATTTTCCACACTAGTTACTCTACTTAAGTACTTGCCAGGCTGTTTCTAAAGAAGTGTTAGACAATAACAAAAGCCATCAGAAAGTGAAGATAGAATGAAAGAAGGCAGCTGAAACACATTCCGTTTGGGACTCTAGAAAAATTAATAATAACCTTTGAAGGCATGTCATATCTGTTCATAAAAGAAAAAAGTCCCTGAAATACCTTGCCAGTGTTATGCAGCACAGGTATTTATTTCTGTAAAGCTCTACTAACTCAGGTTTAAAGTACAACCACTTGGGTGTTGCTCCAGAGACCTGTTTTCTCAGGGCACCTAGCCAAGCCTGTGATCACTCTTGCAAACATAAAATAAATACAAATCTTTATGAGAATTCAAAACCTGACACTCCCCTTGAGTATAAAGAGAAACGCCAACCAAATAATTATTCAGGGTGGCACTGCAGGACTAAGTCTTTCCCTTTGCGTCACAACATAGATTAGTGTGAGACTTTGAAAGCCAGATATTGTACCTGCAGAGGACAAAGATTAAACTATAATGATTATCCCAGGAACACTGCTGGAAGATTATGGAAAGGGAAAAGAACACTAAAGCTATTACTTCATCATGAGTATTGCTACATGTACTGCTGATGCTGCATGATCTTGTTACATGTGCTTTGCTCTTCCTTTTATATTTTTCCTGCTGTTACAGGTGCAAAAAACATCTACTGTCCTTGAATAAATCAACATTTCTTTGGAACATATCAGAAAAAATCGTGCTACATTCATTGATGAGTGTGTGAAACCTAACACTATGGAATATTTTAGATGAAAACTTGTTTAGTTTGGTTCTCAAAGCTGATAATTTTATGTTTCCTTGTCTACTGCCATTTTCAGAGTCAGCTTCTGCAGAAAGCCAGGATTTCATTCCCTGTTATCGTTCAGACAGATTTCAAATGCCAAAGAGAAATATGGGTTTTGGAATATGGCATATGGTGTATTTCCATGTATCTTTCTTCTGCTTTATCTAGCATGGCTGGCCATATATTTAAGAAATATCACATGTACTCTATAAATAAGAGACTGTACATCAAAACTACTCATAGCACTATTCGTTCTCCTTTCTTTTTTCTGATGTCTGTGACTTGAAAGTCCTAATTAGCACCACATTGTGAATGAAATTTTTCAGGAGTATATTAGTAGATGTTCTCTGATACAGTAACAAAGTAACAAAACTAAAATAAGGCAAAAGCATTAAATTAAACTAAGCTAAGTCAACAAAATGTGTTGAACTTGGTACTAGGTATATACCGGCTGAAAAAGTTGCAAGTATATGCCTGTACAACTGTAATAATATTTTCCCATTCTCAATCCAGCAACTTTTATTTAACTGTCTAAATGCCCAGTTATGCTCAAAAGATTGTATGTTCAATGTTAATTCTTTCATTTTTCAGTTGATTGGAAAGGCCAGTTATGGGTGGAAGCCATGCAAATATCTTGTGAGTGGAAAAAAACTTTCATTAATAATTTGCTTACAAAAATAAATGTATTTGTGTCTCCTAGAATTTTAGCAGAGAACAGTACTCTTTTACTACAACAATAACCCATCCACAGTAAATTTTCCACTTAAATACCACACAACAGTTGATGCAGTTTTTAAGTTAATAGTGCAATAAACTGAGCAGTGATGCTGCAGATTTTAAATGCCTTCCGAGAAATATAAAATATGCAAGTCAGGATGGGGAGCAGCTGGATGCACAGGAACATCTGATCTCATTGGTATGAGAAAACTTTTTTCTTTTTTTTTTTCTTTTTTTTTTTCTTTTTTTTTTTCTTTTTTTTTTTCTTTTTTTTTAATAGTAAGGAACATGAAATTTTTGGCTTGGAGATTACTTTGTGTTGTCTATGAAAGCAATACCTTCAATTAACTTCCAATTCAATAACCCTATCATAATGACACCATCTTTATACTTGATACTATTCTCTGCCAAAACACATTTTAAGAGCCAAACCCCAGATAAGCAGGTGCATCCCTTAGTATGAGAAAAAAAATTGTAATTCAACTTTGACACATAGCTTCAATTACAAAGGCACATTCCTTTGCACAAAGGAGTACTCTGAAACTGATGGCAAAATTCTTCTTTTCTTAATTTGGATGAAGATTACGGAAACAGGAACATTTATACATTTACAGAAAACAGAATAACTAACGCACCCTTCCCTCCTTGGTTTACAATCAATCAATCAGCAGTATTTCATCAATAAAGATCAGGCCAGCTTCCAGGATCATTTCAGCTCAAAAGGAAGAGTCCTTGCAGTAATTCTTAACCAAACAGACTTTTCAGGGTATCTCCTATTACTGAAATTTGTGTAATTCTTCTTTCCTCCCCTGTATGCTATTGTCGTGGCACATCTGTGCTATTAACTATTATATTATCACCCTATAAGAAATAGATCTATTATCTGATGGTGTTTTTATAGATTACTGTTCAAGTGAATGGGAAATCACAGCATTATGGAGCTCAAAAAATACTTTATATCTCTTTCTCTGATATATTTTAAACCTTAATTGAATAAAATTCAGCTTGTTTGGTCTGTCATTGCATTACAGGAGGAGCTATCGTCACACCATCATCACATGTATGTAGTTATCTAATGGTAAGTGATATTTTATAAATAGAAATGTATAATCAAAGTGACAAAACTTTCTTGTTGCTACAGTAGCAACTATGTTATTGGCCATATTATAAGCCTTTTGCCCATAATGGAAATGGTAGCAGTGTTTCTTTGGAAGTGACAGAACCATTTTGAGAACCATTCTCTTAATGCATGTAGGAATGGGGTCTTTGTTGCCTCTGTGACCTCACATAAAATACAAGGTACAGGAATGAGAATTATGTTCTATAGTCAATTAACAACAGTTGCTGAAGTTTTGATGAACCAAAGGTGTCAAAAGTGTGCATGTTCTGAAAGAAAAGGAATTGGAACCGTACAAGGTGGTTTTTGGGGTTTTTTAAAATGTCTTATAATTTTCTTGCCAAAATAAATGTGTTCCTGTGCAAAGGGAATAATAGAGGGAAAAAAGGACACATGCTGCAGAAACAGAGAAAATTCTGTTTTACTGTGACACTGGCTGGACCTCAGCTAGGTAGCTGCATGAATAAAGGACACTGGAAGTGGATAGAAAGGGAACACTGGGTACAGGTGAACATCTTGTCATAACCTCATTACTTCTGTTCATGTCCTTACATATGATGAACAAGCACTCTCAATTCTCAAAACAACTTCTTTTCCAGCTCTTGCCTGTGCCAGAGAAAAGGCATTGAAATCCATCTGGGTGTCCATTGATTCCCATGCCTCAAGGCCTTTTTTACAAGTTAGTGCACTATAATGCAATTAGATTTATTCACCTCAGTTTCTAATCTTCCCCTTTTTTGTTTTTAAATTTGTACTGAATTTTCAATCTGCTACAAATAAAAAGGTTTGATGAATAAATTATTTACAGCCTGCAGGAGGAGAAGAGTTCATAATGAAACATTTTGCAGACAGGAGACTTGCAAAAGAGGATATTTTCTCATAGAAAAAAGAGCATCTGTGGACCAGTTGGTTTCTTGCTGACTAAGCCAACTGGATATGATACTATTTTGGCAGCTTCCTTAATTCTTGTGTGAGCTTCAGTTATATGAATTCCACAAGATATTTATTATTGAATGTAACTATATATTGAATATCATGGATATGATGGTTTATGATGTTGACATTAGTTTTCTAAGTTAATTATATAACATCAAATGATATTAAAATCCTAGTGTCATTTTATCATAATAAACTTGAGTTATTTAATTCTCTGATATTCATAAACTGGAAAAAAAAAAGTAAAATTTGAATTGCCTCTAATGCTTCTTTTTGTGACTCACAGAAAAACTTTTTTTTCTACAGCCTTATGCAAGAAAGTTAAATTTCAAGCGTGGTAAATAAAGGAAAGGATTTACTCTCCCTTAGAAAAATGGCAGTGCATGAAAAATGGATTTTAGCAAGCAAATTAACTGTTCATGTCATTGAACAGAGATTGACTGCTCATGAAAGTGAAAAGGAAATCCTTTCTTGTTCTCAGAGCAAGGGTAAAATGGGTGTCAGAGTCTCTGTGGGGACTTGGAGAGTTCTGATATGTTCTCTCCACCTTAGCACAAGCATGAGAGTTTTACTGCCTCTCATCTGTCACCTCAAAAAGATGCCTTTTCTTCTCCTGTGCTCCAGATTACCAGCCTTGAATTGGTCTGTTTAGCTGTGAGTGTACTGAAAATAACAGTGTAAACATAAAGGAGAAAGTGGCTTAGTAGAAGCAGCTCTCTACTCCACCCACATAACTGCTTGCCTTATAAACAGTTAGCTGAACCAGCTGGGAGGACAATGTGCCCAGTGCAGACAGAAGGAATACATTTCACTGGTATTGCTGCTAAACTCTTCATTGCCTTATTCAGGAGACAGCTTTGCTGTTGTTCCTACTAAGTGAAGGACCTCAGCCTTTAAAATTGCATCCATTTCTTTGGCACACAGGCCATTATGTCTTTTGTTTGATTGTCTAGTAATAAATACTTGCTGGGAATGATGCCCCTGAATTTCCTATTCCCCAAACCAGTAATTCAGAATGTGATTTCAGGAGATACAAGCCATGGTTGAACACTCAGAGATATTGCTTATTCTGGCCAATGCTGTTCACAGCTGTGCCAAAACAGGAGTGAATTCAACTGAAAAAGGAACTCAAACAAAACCTGTTTTTTCAGCTGCCTCAGGTGCCTGATTCAGGTCATCACAGTTCTGCAAACAGAAGTATCCATGAGCAGACCTGAATGTGAGACAGCCTTTCGTTCCAACACTGCCACCAAAAATTAGCCCATTAAACTACAAAATTCTTCAGGTATTACAGTACCTTGAAATATTCCCGCCCTCTATTTTTACTGTCTTAGGACTGGTACAACTTGGCAGGCAGTTATCCTTTGAATTGGATCAGGGAACTGATGTGTCTTTTTATACATTTGCTTTAAAGCACTGGTCATGCAAAGAGGACTGAAAAAGTGGCATGCAGTGGCCACTGTGGAAGTTGTTACAAATTGTTCCAGAGAACAGTTTTTGGTGTGACACCAGAGCCTTTGTATGTACATTTCAGAATGACCTATCTTCACCCACTGACTCCTCTAGTTCAGACCAATCAATGAAGTGACAAATGCTTCTGATAAAAACTTTTAAATTGAATGAATGCCCAGGGCTCATTTTCTCCTCTTGACTGATGTTAGACATAATAGTGTTCAAACACTCTGGGTGAAGAGGAGGCAGGGGTAAATGACCCCCAAACCTGTCTGTGAGGACACTGCAACAGTGGAAGTGCCGGATTCCCCATACCTCTCAAAATGTTCATCTTTCAATGGGTTATCTTTTCCATTCAATTTTTCCCCTTCCACTCAATCCTTAACGTTTTGTCTGTCTGCCAACAAAGGGTAGAGGAATCGTTATTGGGACGGCTTTAATAACGAAATACTCCAAATCATCTTGGAGGGTTTAAAAGGGAAAGTTTATTGAAAGGCACATCCTTTTACAGTGTTTGGGTACAATGAATATTATTGATCATTTGGAACAACACCTCTCGACCCTTTCTTACAAGTAAACAACAACCAGGCAAAAACACCACCTGCTAACAGTTTTTCACCTTCCAAGGATTGTTTTTGAATCCTCCTTACAATTTCTGAGGCCAGTGTGAGAAAGGTATGTGACTTGATTTCACACAGACTCAAACTCTGCTGTTGCTGCCTGAAACCTGGAAATTCCTCTTTCACCACTGTCAGCACCCATATAGAGGGTCTAAGATAATTCCTGTTTTTGAAGGAAACACTTTTAGTACCACCCTTAGCCAATTTCACAAGGGAATTGTGCCACAACTTTGTATATTTATAAATGAATATTTGATGGGTGCAACCAGCCAGAAAAAGAATGACAAGAAAAAGTCTTTCCTTTTCTAAAAGAATATACAATTATTGACCACTTTAAAACAAAATATCAATAATTGGGAAAACCTTTATTCTAATCAGCAGGATTGTCATCTTGCTCTGCTCTCAGATGCAATGATTAAACATGCTGTCCTCCATACAATCATCTGAGGAAAGGGAGGCAATTCTATAGGTCCATAGACATAAACTACAGTTTATGCAGTAAATGCAGAAAGGTAACCTTCGGCATTTTCAAAAGCAACTTCAAAGAATACTGGATTCTTTTATGGGCTGCAGCTCTGATAACCTCCTGAAGGCTTTGTGAATAGTCACAGGGAAATAGCCCCTACCTTCTAAAAAAACCAATCCAAAACCACATACACAAAAAAACCCCCAAAACCCAGTACAAGGAGTCCACAACTGAAGAAAAAATGCTACATTTTAAATA
>VXBB01014358.1:77213-90709 GCA_013399915.1 Illadopsis cleaveri | reverse complement strand
CCCCAAAACCCAGTACAAGGAGTCCACAACTGAAGAAAAAATGCTACATTTTAAATATCTACAAACTGAAGTGATGAAAATAAAATCTCATCTTTAAAGACATTAAAGACCATCTCAGGTAGTATCATTTTTCTGTTTGTGCCATCTCCAGTGATAAATCCCCCTTAGCTTAGCTAGCCTTTTCTGAAGTTTTGCTTTCTCTGTAGGCAAAAGTTAAAAAGAACCAAACACAAGGCAAGGGAGACCTACCTCAGCTGTACTTTCTATGGAACAGTTGCAAACATATCACAGGAATTTTACATTATAGCAAGTTAAATAATGGCGGAAACCCAAATAATCAAATAAAATACACAAACATTAGACATCCACTAGACTTTTCCAGAGGGTAAGCCTGAGNCCCTTATCTGTAGTTGTTCCATACTGCCTCTTCATTTCTGAAATTGTGTAAAGGACTTTATTAAAATGAAACTAAATTCCTCCCTCTCTGGTCCCAAGAAAGAATACCAAGGTTATTTAGATATCCTTCTTAAACTAGCCAAGCAGCATGAGAGAAAAAACGTATCTTTAAAATTACAAGCAGAGTTGTATAGATATCTTTCAAAGAACAAGAAATCATGTAGAAATTATCTATAATCAAAGTGTTTGTGAAAACAACCCATGTCTAATAAAATCCCCTCCACCCAAATAAGCACAATTCATTTTTGTGTTACTGCCTGTCAGTCCAATGCTTGCTATGTAAACTTGTCTTGTACACACCTGACTTTTTCACTCTTTTATAGAGTTTATTTAAAACCATGCCTGCTCTACATATTTTCCAGCAGGACTGTCAATAAGCTGCTAACTTTATATTTTGCTTTACAATTTATCTCAAAACAGACAATTAAGTTAAATGCAGCAGAAGGATCAGACAGTCCCAGCAGTTAAGGTTCATTGATGGTGTATTCTGCAGCTCAAACTAAAGATTTATAGTGGATCAAGCTATTTTTCTTTTATATCTCAAAAAAAACCCCTACTAAATTACCCATATATATGTAATTCAAGTATAAAGGAGAGAATGAAAACAGATTTTTCTTCTGGCTTTCTTGGAGCTTGTATAGCAGTAAAGAAGTTACCAGGCTTCTTTGCCTTTTCTAGTATATTTAGTGAATGCCTCAGGAAAAGGAAATGCCAGTTTTCTTCTCTCCATTTAATACTTCAAAATAAAACAAAGAGAATATGCAGAAGTGCTTACCAAGGCAGATGCCAACTTGTGCATGCAGGCAAGATAAGCAGACAAGATAAAGCAGGCAAGTGCAGATTGGTTTATGAGATGTGGACCATAAGGACAGTCATCATTCCCTTGAAATCATTATTCATCTTCTAACAATTTATTAGCCTCCACAGACAATCAAGGAAAAGTTATACCTTGCCATCTGAGTGTGCAGGCTAAAATGCTAGTTTGAAAAGCAGAAGAAGCCACAATCACTGCCCTTTATTGAATGTCTGCAGGATCATGCTGATCTGGTAAGAGAGGTCTCTCACACAATGGACATGGTGAACAAATACTTCCATAAACTGCAAAGCAACGTCATGACTATGCTCAGATGTCAGCTGTAATTTAGATAAGAGGTCAGAGAAATGTGAAGTTGCTAAGCATTTTTCTTCCTTTCTTTAATCATGTAATTCACGTGCATATTCACAGAAGAAAGACAACCAGCTCTGCCTACAACACACCCAGAGGAATACTGTGGAATCTCTAACTATTTTCCCTCGATTTGGTCTAGATCAAGAGGTGGGCTCCAAAGAGAACATGATGTTACTATCAAATGGAGGTTAGCTTAGGGGGAAAAGGTGAAAGCACAAGCTTCAGAATTGGTCATTAGTAGCTCTCCCACAACAAACTGACATCTGAATTAATTCCTTTCTTGAGATGACTTTATTGACTGCATAACTCAATAGATGTTTTGCCTCAAAATCATTAGAATACGGTCTTATTGAGACATAGTGGTGTGGTTTGAACTGAGAGTATGCTAAGGTCATTTGTCTTGATTGTCATCTGGGAAAAAACAAGATTCATGAAAGAAAGTGTAGGTTTAGGTGAACTTTGGTGTCACTGGAAAAGGGCTATCTCGCCCTACTTCTGCAGAAATTATGAAAAGGAGAGGAAAATAGCAGGCAGGAAGAAAAAGGTGCTGCAGCAATAAGGTCAATGACTATTAGATTTATAGACTTACCTAATTAAGCTAAATATAGAACAACTTTATTTTCTAATAAACACAACAAAGAAAGCAAAAAAAACCCCGTAAAACATAACAAATTTAAAATGTTTGTTTAAAAAATAATAAACTGCCAACAGAATAAAGCTTTTCAATATTTTTGAAGTGCCTATGTAGATATTTCATTTGCAGGAGACATCAATGTTTCCTTAAATCATTGAGAGTAATTGGATATATTTGGCTGTAGACTGCTGTTCTTCAGAATAAAACAGGAAATGTAAATTGTATAGTTAATCGTCCTGTAAAATAAACAAAGCCTTTTTCTGATTGACTTTTGTAGGTGAATTTCAGAATGAAAGTTAATTTTTCACCTAAATAAACTGGCAGCAAATTGTTTAAAAAATTATACACCTGCTAGTAAGACGTACCTCATGTCTTCTTTCAAAAAGTATGCAATGCAATGTGTTATACCATTTACAGTACTGCTTGCAAAAATTATGTTCTATTGCTGTTCTGCCTGATTGGCTGTAAAACTCATGAACAGGATTTAAACAACATCTGAATGTCTGTGACAACATTACCTCAGATATCCAGATGATATACAACAACAAAAACCTTTACAGCTTTACTTGCAAAATCAGTCACATAAAGCTGATTTTTTTTTGTGCTATGTTTTCTGCTGAGTGTAATTTAGAACATCCTTGAATGAATGTTGTCAGGCAAGATACCAAAACAGAATTAAAAAACCTACAGGTACTTCACAATTATCCTGTAAAAATTTTGCAGTACTTAAGCATGAAATGAGATTGGGATTATGGAAAAGGACAATATAATTTCCCCTAAGGATCTCTACAGAGATATTTTTGGAAACAAACAGCTTTTCTTCCCATCTTTTAAATTATATCCCTTAAATCACATCATTCTAACATTTATCATTACTGCAATTTGCCCCTGACTCCCAGCGCCTTTCAAATCACTGATACTTGAAGGAATGTGACTGAAGTTAAAGACCTCAGATGAGCTAAATGCTAGAGGTATAACAGAGACTCCACTCAAATGGTAAAACCTGTATTTAATTATTTATCTATTTAGAATTCCTCAAATATAATACAGTTTTCATAAAATCACTACGTTTTCAAGGACACTGAAATTATTTTGAAGAACAAAGAGATAAGGCTAGCACGTTTTAAGCAAAATCAATATTGTCTTAGTAGGATTAATATCATAGAGTCCTAGAATCACAGAATATACTGAGTGTAAAGGGATCCATCAAGATCATTGAGTCCAACTCCTGGACCTGCACAGGACACCCCAAAAATCACACCATGTGCCTGAGAGCATTTTCCAAATGCTTCTGGAATTCAGACAGTCTTGGGGCTGTGATCACTTCCCTGAGGAGCCTGTTCCAGTGCCCAACCACCCTCTGCATGAAAAACATTTTTTCTGGTATCCAACCCTAAAGCCCTCCTGCCACAGCTTCAGGCCATTTCCTCAAGTCCTTTCACTGGCCACCAGAGAGAAGAGATCAATGTCTGCCCCTCTTCTTCCCCTCATGAGGAAGTTTTAACTGCAATGAGTTCTCCTCTCAGTCTCCTCTTCTCCAGGCTGAACAGACCAAGTGACCTCAGCAGCTCCTCATAAAACTTTCCCTCCAAACCCTTCTACTCTGACTATACTTCCCTGAATGTAGCAGCCTGCTTCAACATTTATTGCCCCTTCAAATCTTCTTCAATTAAAGACTAAGGGAATAAAAAAAAAATCCACAAGAGAACACCTAAAGGCATTTGCACCTGCTAGAAGCTGATTAGCAATATATATAACACAATTCTATTAACACAATATAAAAGGAGTTAAAAGTTAATCCTTTATGCATCTGTGAATATAAAGCAGCAAAGGATGCAGAAGAATAGTTTTGTAAGAAACATTTTTACTTAATAGAGAACAGAAAAAAAATTAACAGAGAGTAGATAACAAAGGTTAAATGATGTAACGTTTTCATTTTCTACATTACCAACACAAATAACTTCTGTGCAAGGTCACTGTGGACAAAACAGACACAATCTTAATGATCTATGATGATCTTGACTGTCCTCAGTCTGCCTTTATTGAGGAGAAGAATCAGATTTATAGAATTCTTTCAATGTAATGTTGGAGAAACAATTATGAACATCACTGTTACACCTAATAGATATATGAAAATCTCTTTCTTTTGGATCATCAAGAATGTAAATCAGAGATGGTAGACCTTTATTCCATCTCTCTTTAGAGGGATTCCAGCTTAACCTCTCCCAGGACAATAAAATATGAGACATAACTTTTCCTTAAACATATGTACAGAGTCACAGCTATATGATTGCACCTGGGAAACAAGAAGTGAAACATGAATTCCTGAAAAGTAGCAACATACGCAGAACTGTGTGAAACTTATTTTCTCATGAGCTGAACTAACCTCATTTCCGGCAGTAAAGCAAAACCAAACAAAGCAGAAAACCCCAACACCCCACTCAGCTCACCACACTTGATATTTTCCCATGTCTCTTGAAATCTGACTGTCAGCTTTGCATTGAGTCATCTCTCATAGCTTTTCCTAATCTATTAATGCCCCCTCCCCTTTCCTAAAGTCTTTGAAGATTCAGATCTCTGCTGAACCCAGGCATAGCCCTAGGAAGAGTATCCCATTGCAGCCTACACAGAGCCAGTTTGTATCCCAATAGCCCAGAAGCCACTCATATCTAAAATTCTTTGAAGTTATATACCTTAGGCTGCCTTATCTGTGTCATTATTCTACCTTCTAAGGCACTCCTTTAACAACCTTGTTGCCATTTCCCAGGATTTAACTCTTTGCATTCAGATTGGCTACCAAACAAAACTGAACCCTGAAAGAGTCAGAAATAGCCAATACTAAATTCATAACAAATTCCAAAAGTATATATTCCAAGCTTTATAGGTTGAATAGAAGAAAATGAATTCTGTAAATGCCATTTTTTAAAAATTCTAAGTTGTTACTTAAATTGTAATGAAATGAAAGAGAGCAAATTAATTTAAAGTACAAGATGCTTCATGACTCAGCTTTACTGACACTTTTACTGACACCTTACAATATTTTCTGGAAGTTGTGAAAAATCAGACCCCTTGGGATGAAAAATGTTTCACATTTACCTTATCATCAGAATTTTGCCCCTTACCTTCCCTATCTAGTGCACAATGAGACTTATCCCACAAAGGGCTGCCCTGCACTGTTAATAGAAAGTTGCTCTGAGCACCCATCAGAAAACACTGCACTACGGAGTGCTTCCATTACTCTGGGGATGGTCCTTGCAGCTCTCCTGGAAACAGGAGACCTCCTCCCTAGGACAAGAGCATACCTTTCACACAACTGAGGAAGACTTGTTTTCCTTCAGAAAAAGGCTGTGTCATGGCAGGATTCCTATGAATACAAAGGGGTAGAATTCTTTTCATACAACTTCAGATGGCTGTGTCTGTTCCTTTCCAGTTCATAGAAAGAAGGAAACATTTGGAGGTTTGGCTGACCTGACATTCTGTAGATATTTGTTGTTATTCTATTAATCACATCCTGAAGGTGCTGTTTAAGTAGTTGAGGTAGTTTCCACCTCCAAAGCAGGCACTCTCACCTCCTCCCAGTAACTTGAATACTTCATGAGGACTCTCTCTCGTCTGAGTGGGTTCAGCACCATGCATTGCACCTCCAGATGGAGAACCCTCATCAGAAGTTTTAAAAGCCTGATTAACTATATTAACTATAACATCACAATCTGTACATCCCTTAGGGAATTTTTTCTAGTATGTCTCTTCAGACCAGTGTTCTAGATTCAGTCACATAAAAATAGTGAGACTTGATGTGAATCAATCAAATTATTAAACAGAAATATTTTCACCTCTTTGTTTTATTAGTATTTTGATTATGAGATTGCAATATGAGGTAAAATGTACCCGTAACAACATTGGTAAAACCAGAATTTGGAGCATACTTTGAACAAACTTATTAAAGTGCAAGCACCGGGAAATTCGGGTCATGAAGTGAATTTTTACAGGAAAATATTCAGAAGTTTAGTCCATGATTTCAAGACATGCAAGATTTCAATACAGCAAAATATGCTACTAAGAGCTTAAGATTAATTTGCTATTTAGCCTAACCAAATTTGGAGAGGAAGATATTCACAAAGTGAGCAAAAAAACCCTCAATATACATTAAGTCCCATTTCTGATATCTGGAGGAAAAAAAAACAAAAACCAGTCAGGAATTGCCTAAGAAGTTATTTGGCATAATTGGTTTCAATTTAATTTTGATCCAAAATGGAAAAACTACACAGAATTTGTTTACATTGGCCACACTTCACAAATAAATAAGGCTAGTGATAATCTTATGCCTGCCAAGACAGAATCCTCCCTTTGATTATTGGCATTTCAATGCAATTACAGAATTGAGGTTTAAAAATTAGACTGACTGATAAAAAGCACATTCTTCATAAATATTTAACCTTCTTCAGTATGACAGTAATTATAGTGTGAAGCTCAGTAGCTGCATATTCCATTTAAAAGATCTGTCATGCCTTCCATTCAAAATGCTTCTTTTCAAAGGTTTGCAATGCCAAGATAAAAAGAAAACTCCCCCAAGGTGGAAACTTGGAATAAAATCTCATCTTCTTAAAATTATTATTAATGGTAGATTCTAAGGATGAGAGACTGTTTGAAATTCAGTGAGATTTTACAACTACTGCTTTCTGTTCTAGAGCAAAATATTTGATAATATTGGGTAGCCATTCAAATATTGCACTCTAAAAATATCTGGAAAAAACTTGCAAAATAATTTCAAAATGAAATCACTGATTTTCATGGTTTTGTATTGTAACATCCTTTGATCCTACTGATACCATTTCCTCATTTAAAAAATACTTGAAAAAAACCATAAAATATTTGCTGTTCAATACAATTGTTTTATAGTAAGCAAAATGTTTCTTTTCCATGGACTCTAGATAACCAAAGAAAACTGTTATTCAGTTTTGGATAGATATAAATACATTTTGCTTAATAAAACCATATTTTCCCATTATGGAAAGCTAGGGAATATCTTTGAAGAGGATTTTGCTAATGCTTAACTCAAAATTTTGAGTTTTTTAACTTGGGGAAGCTAATCAACCATCTGAAGTCTGACAGTCTGGGTGTGGGATAAAGGGGGAAGAGACAAAGTGCTAAACTTCAGCTATATTCATTAGCTGAGTAAAGATAACAGGTCTTGTCAGGAGAGGCTGATATTTGTGGCTGTGCTGGCACCCAGACATTTGACCCCAGTTTCCACTTGCAACAGGAGTGGGATGTGTAATTCTCTTGCCAGGGCAGAGCCTTGGTTTGTTACTGAGCAGTTGCAGTCAAAGCACCTTAGGAACAACCTAGACTTGCCTTTTCCTTGCAAGGAGAGAGCAGGAGCGTCTCCCAGGAGCTATTTTCCCGTTCTCTGCCCACACAGTGTGGATAAGAAACTAGGCTAGTTTGTGTGTAGGTGGTCACAGGGCGGAGATAAATAAAGGCACATATGTTGATATGGCACTTCATCTCTACTGGAAGTCAGTGAATTTGGAGCCCAGCTTCTGCTTATGCAGCTTTGAGAAGCTTCTTGTCTGTCCTTGGAGTTGAACTCTTTTCTCCAGCATTATGACTGTACAGGTGAAGAGAAACTGGATTAGCCAAAAAAAAGCAGTCAAAATTTGAATTTCACTTGAGATTCTGTTAAGCACTGAAAGTTTTAATGAGACTTCTGTGCTTCACTTCATCCCTCTTCTAGGATTTTTTAAAATATGAAGAACCTTTCTCTTTTTTTTTATTCATAATAGCTTTAGCCATAGTTACCTGGATACTATCAGAGACTATTATTATTCATTTACATTACTTTGCATCTATGACAGTTAATATCACTGCATTTTCATCACTGTAGCATTTAGTTACCATGAGAATTTTCTTTTGACAACTTTTGACAGCCACCCTAAATATTTCTGGTTTAAATATGATAAAAATCATATACAAACTCTCTTATTTCCCTATTAATACTTTTTCAGACTTTTTTTAAATTATGCTACACAGCACTTGGATCTCAGTTCTGTCTTCTATTGTCATAACCAAGTATATACTCTACCTTCTATTTCATACCTTTTAAACAGTTGCTGACCTATAAGGGGACTTTTCTTTATTTCCTGTGACAGCTTCATTTGTCCAGCAATATTAGTTTGATCATCTCTACTGATATGCTGTTGACTTCAGAAGACCCCTGGCAGATGTGTGAATTAGGAGTTCCCCCCATAGAGCAGCTGTTCCCTCAGATAACCTCTCACCATTTCTCCATTAACTCTAGTACACAGGGTACTCATCACTCAGCATAAAGTGTGTTTACCTGGTTAAGTAATGATTTCATATTTCTACACTTTCTGTGAGAGAACACTTAACATATATTTAATATGCAAAAGGATATTGGCATTTAGATGGTTATTAAGCTAAGTAGACAAAAAGGCTGCATGAATCCACATATCTGTCTAGTAAAAAAGCCAGGTTAATTGACCCTTTCAGATTTCTTCAGATCCTTTTTGTTTTTTCAGAAAGTTTAGTATCACATTGGCCACCTTGTATTACTTCTGTATTAAAAAATGTATGACATACCACAGTCATTGACCAAATTCACTTCATTAGGACCTATTTCCCTTACTACTACTCTAAATTTACTGAATTTCAGAGAGGGAAATAACAGCAAAAACAAAGAGTGAACAACAAAAAACAGTAAAGAAAGGAGAAAAGAAGTCTAGCCACCACTCAGACACAAAAAGACACAAGAAATTACAAAAAAAGGGGAGGATTTAAATGGAGCAGAGGTTTGGTTTTTTTTGTTTGGGGTTTTTTTTTTTTCTTTTTTTTTCAAAAAAACCCTTATTTTTTCTACTTCTGAAGACTCTCCTGTTCTCAACATTGTGCAGCAGGTAGAACTCACTTTCTAGAAACTCACTGGTCTACTTGCAAGTCCGTCTCCTTTCTAGAATTACAAAATGGGAGGTATTCACCTTTCCTCCTATTGGGGGTACAGGACCAATTCTATTGATGTGCAGCTTTCCTGGATCAAAACCTATGAAAAAATAAAATCTGGAAAAAGAAGTAATCTTCATTCACTGTTAAAAAAATCGTTTTCCCTCTAAAATTAGAACATAAGTGACAAGGTGATGCTTGAAGCAGGAATCTGACTGACAATTACTTGGAAATAAGCAAGCAGGTCATACATTCATAAATTTGAAATTATGAAGGGAAAACAAGCATGCTTTCCTCAGTAAGATATGCTTATCTGAGGATGAGGCTGTCATTACTGGGACTGGGCTACCTCTCTTTCATGCACTGTGCTATTTCTTCACTATGATCTGTCACATTTTAACCTCTTCATGTAACCATGGCTGTCAAGTACCAAAGACGATTCCCCCACATTTGCCTCCAAAAGTATGTTTGCATTCTTCTCCATGCTTTCTAAATTCTTAGTACAACTTAAGAAAAGACATGCAAATAAAAAGATTATGGACTAATATTTTCTTTGAAGAAATCCTAGTTATTAGGAACAGATCATTTTTATGGTTTGATTTCTAGGCAGTGATAATTTTTGACATTTAGTTCATCTTGGTCAGCTATTATTTAAGCATTGTTAAAATGCAGGAGGCCACAATAAATGAAATTTATTTCACTGAAGTTGCTCAAGTTTATGTGATCATAATCATGTAAGTATCAACATATACAAGTCCATAATTTAAATTTTCTTGCAGTTTTATTGCCTGAACTCCTTCATAACTGTTGCAGTGAACTGTATCTCTGTGTCCATTATGGGAAGGTATTGGAAGACCATAAACACTTGGTTGTCTTTGTTCTTATCCTCATTCAGTGGTGAACACGTCATCAGAGGTGGGTGTTACACAGCAGCTGAGGATTAAACACCAAACAGCACTGAAAATCTGTGTGTGTGAATGTTGGACCTCACTGCTGCCATGCAGTCTGGATACGCATGATGGTGTCCCAAGCTACCCGGGGTGGTTAAGCATGCCAAGAACCACACGCTCTAGAGGGTACAGACATGCTGGGAGTAGATTTACACATTCAAGGAGTGTTGACAATAATGAGAACTTAAGGAATTTCCATGCCTATGCTGCACTGTGCCACTTAAGCCTCTTGTCCCAACCTCTGCACTGAAGTTTACAGTCCCTTCAGGGACCCTCTCCTTTATCCCTAGTATTTACCAATAAAATTGGTTGCAGACCATTTCTATGAATTAGATCATTAAAATTATCTACATTCTTTTATGTCCCCTTGGACGTATTTTTTCTATCATGTTTTCTAAACCTAGAATATTTTCACGAAGTAGGTGTCCCAGATAAGACTGCCCTAACCAAACTTACAGAAATCCTGCTCTTTACTTCATTCAGAAAACTGCTTGTATTAACACCATTTTTATAATTATACAATTATTAAACTTCAAGGAAGACTTAAAGAGCTTACAAGAATTTGGCAGACAAAATTGAATTTCAATTAAACCTCAGTTTTAAAGGCAGAAAAAATCCACATGTAAATGCCAAGCACAATAATACATTCTTCATTAATTTACTGCCACATAAAAAGTAAAAAGTATAACTTCAATAATCAGTTATCAGTGAAATTCCTGACCTATATAAAGCAAATAACTGCATAAAAGTGTAAAAGTACAAGAAAGATTCAGTTCTTGTCAACAACAAATACTTCGGAATCTTTATGACATAGGTGGACAGAGAGAGGGTAGAAGGAAAGTCACATAAATGGAAATATTTTAAATTACTAGATGCAATTCCAGATGATATTTTCAGAAAATTCACATAGCAAGATAATAACTAGAAATCAAACTCTAATCATAGAGCAGCAAAGCAGAGAATGTGGTTGCTGGTAAGAGTCTAGAAATCGAATCAAAGAGGAAAATAAAGAAGATGGAAAATTCAAATAGGAGCACAAAAGATTGCACACAAGAAATAGAGCTGTGATGAGGAAAAACTACATGTGAAGGATGGAGACAAAAGATGAGGGAAAGAGATGCTCTCTCCTTTCTAAAATACTTGTTAATTTTTTTTTTTTTTTTCCCCAAAAAACTGTGTGAGGCTATAGTAGAAATAGGAGGTTATACTTTACATTGAAAGCCACAGAAAAGGACTCAAGATAAGATCTCTAGTGTTAGCATACAAAGCATCTCAGCCCAGGTCTATAAAACTCCACAAATGAGATTTCCACTCAGCAAAACCAATGCTTTTTTGTCAAAAGAAAAGTGAAAGGTTGAGTCCTCTGTTATCAAGAAATAATCCAGTGCCATTGTCTTTAAATAGAGATGGAGCAATTAACATGAGTACCGAAGGTGGCCTGATCCATTAGGTCCCATACTAACAACGGGTTACAAAACTCTCTGCTAATTTGTAACAAGCTTAAAATAACCCTGACTGTTGCAGCTCAGAAAATGTAAGATGAACCAAGAGCAGCTGAAGAAAGTTCATTTTTATGAGAAACAGCTCCTCATTCTCCTTGCAAAAGCAACACCAGTGCTAATAATCTCATTAGATTTTTGATATGCATATAATGAGTATAAAGACATTGAGAAAGGACCAGTCCTGTCTGGAAATCGGAGGAACACAAACATATTCAGGAAGGACAAAATTTTCTTTAAGATCATAACACAACAATTAAATAAATTTCTCCATTCTCATCTAACTCCCCCTGGCTGAACTCATGGCGAGTGATGCTGTGTGTCCTGGTGCCTTGAAACTCCAGATGTGAGGTTTAAACTGTTTAAACCTGAAAGGGGATGGTCCTTCTGTCCAGAAGATTTACTTCTTTGCTTCTGGTTTGGCCAAAAAAGAGGCAACCTGACTTAGTGTCTATCCCTGCAAATTCCTGGAAGAGTGAGCTGGGCTGAAGCTCTGACCATCCTACTGACAAAAGAGCTTTTAGTGATCTTTCCACTCCTGGTAGAGTAGGAAGTTTGCCACTGGACTGTTACATCAGCATAGAAGTGTTCTAGAAGTACAGTGTGTAGACAGAAGCAGGTAGGTTTCCTGCAGAGGAGAGCACATTTACTGGCAGGTCACCCAGTTTCTCAGCACTGTGTAGAAAAGCTAAACATAGCCACAATTCTGGCAACTGTAGAAGAACAACTGAAGAAGCCACAAGTAGCAGCTCTTTATAGCTCCCTGCAAGGGAGTTGGAGACGTTTTGGTCATGGAAATTATGTGAAGCCAAGATGGCTGTGCTGGCTGGATGTGCGCAGGGATTTATAAACCACTACTACTGTGGTGTCCAGAGAGCTTAGGGCGGTTCATCAATATTTTGAATTTGAGAAATTTATATATGATTATCTGTAGTTTTATTTCATCAGAAAGACAAGAGTTCAATACATTCCTTTCTAAGAGAAATAAGTTTCATTTGTTCAAATGTAGAAACATTTTTAAAATCTTTTGTCTCCTACTGAAGGTAATTTTGTATTGCAATGAGCCTCAGTACATGGGTGCCCAACCATAACATTAAATATCCTGAGAATCTGTGAAGCTTCAATGTCTTTGCTAGTTTGGGCCTGAAAATGACTTCAGAAAATTAAGCTTTTATTGGAGAAAAGTCTGTAGAAAACACGGAAAGGGAAAGCAAGTAAATTAGTAACCTGCAGAATTTAATACATATATTCAACTTCGCTGTATCAACAGGAACTTTTGTGCAACAAAGTTCTAGGACTGGATCAAGGTGTTGGGACTGCACGAGGCAGAACATCAACCTCTCTCATTAACATCTGTATGTCCTGCAGTCTATAGTTAGCTAGGAACAGCAAGCCCTGGGGAAAAAATCTAGAAAAAAAGAAGAAAACCCCCAAACCTTTGAATACAATAAACATATGAAACCGAATAAGAGTTTTTTAGAACAGCTTAGAACATAAAAGCCACAAGCCTTACACAGAAAATATTTCATTCCAAATATATGATCTGCTTTTTCTTCCTGTCACACATGGAACTTCTGTCTCCTTCCAGTTCTCTGAGATCTGGAATTTCAAGAGCTGCTATTTCTTTTTACCTCCATATGAAGATGTTCCACTTTATTAAAAAAAAATAAATATTTATTGTACATTAGACTAAATAAATCAGCATGTAGGTTCACACACCTGAGAGTACAGAAGAGAACATATATGACTTTTTAATATATAATTTTATCTTGGAGAATAAAAATATTTCTGGGGAATGGAGAGGGGGAAGGAAGGAAGGAAGGAAGGAA
>VXBB01014358.1:0-77175 GCA_013399915.1 Illadopsis cleaveri | reverse complement strand
AGGGAAGGAGGGAGGAAGGAAGGAAGGAAGGAAGGAAGGAAGGAAGGAAGGAAGGAAGGAAGGAAGGAAGGAAGGAAGGAAGTTGCTGAAGATTGTACACTTCCTTCAAGAATTGGAGTTCGTTGAAGTAAATTGTCATTTTCCTAGAGAAAAAGCTTGTTACAGATGTTCAAACCATTCACTACTAAGAATTACATCTCACATCATTCCAGCTAGCAGAGAGCTCAGGAATTTGTGCTGCTGTAATGTCTCTTACCTATACCTTTGGCAATCCATCAAAAAACCAGAGTTCTCCTTAACTATTGTTTTGCCTGTACCTTCACTGTGCTTGCCGGGGTTCCCTGCTGTGCTTCCCATGGTTCCAGTGGGAGCTGCCTGCCCACGCCAGCCATACTACAGAGAAACCCACAGTAAGGCTGACAGAGAGTGCTCATAAATGTTTTAAGAGCTCCATGCTGGAGTTTCCTAAGGTACAATATTTCAAAAACTTCCACTGTACAGGAAATCTCATATTTCTTATTTTCTGCACAAGTTAGGAAGAACATTAAAAAAGAGAAAGGTCCTGAGGAATAGACATACAGTCTCCTTCACGGATCTTTTTTTAAACTTCATTTTCAACTCTAAAACAGATACAACTAGCCAACCCAACAAACACATGCTCAAGCTCTGCCGTTATCTAAACTGGCCGGAAAATGGATCCACTGATATTTTCCATTATATAAGAATGAACATGTAGTTAGAAGGTGCTTATTCTTCACATCTTACTTTCTGTTATAGAATTCCCCTGGGGGCCTAGTTTGTGCAAATCTAAAATGACAGTTCCTAGAGTGTGTTTGGCAAATACATCAGTGACATTTTAAAAGATGTTTTACCTCATTTGTTGTCTTCTGTCAACAATTTAAAAAAAAAGAGAGACAGAAAAAGGCATGCTGCAGAGCATAGGCTTTTGGAATCCAGAAGCTCTAGCTAAGGAGAAATTACCAAATAAACTATATGACAGTAACAGACACTGAGCACAGCAAAAGTACCAATAACTAGGCAAGCTGAGAGCACCCAAAACCACCAAACAAGGTGAGAAATGTTCACCACAGTATGAAGATGAAATGAGATTTAGCATCCATGTGGAAGAGCACACATGGATTGCCTCCAATAATGATGTTGCACAGAGCGTTTGGATTTGGTAGGAAGTCTGAAAGCATAAACCCATTTTTCTTTACATTTTGACAATTTCAAGTACTAGAACAATGACAGTTTCATTCAAATTATGAAGAATATATATATATAACTGCTCAGGAACTATGAAGTCATGAGATGTCCTTGGCCATAAAAGGAAGACAGTCTTCAGTACTGATAGGAGTTCTCTAAAACAGATGAAGAACAAAGGTTCAGTAAAACAAGTGGCTGTTCCTGGTTAATTAGATAACAGCATTCAGAAATCTTCTAGATCCAACATTCTGCCTGCTGTCATATTTCCTGTGTTTAAATTCAATATGATCTCTGTGCATGGTGTAAACACAACATGCACATAATACTGATAAAAGGGGGCATTATATTCAGCAGCACCACTGGATTCCCTTACAACAGCAGCATTTGAATTAGAAGACGGCTTCCACAACAACCACAGCATTCTCACTGTGCACTGATTCTAAATTCAACGTGCAGATACTTAATGCCTTTGTAACTTACCCTCTATTTCATCACTATATTTTCTGCTTGTCTCTTTTGAGTATTTACATCTGCCTCACAAGTAATGTCACTGGAAAAAAATTCATGACCAAGGAAGAAACTAGGCATATTTAAAACATTTAACATCCTTAGGATGAAAAATACTCACTCATGGAACTCCTCTTTGTAGCAAAAGATGTCCCTTTAACACAGAAAAAAAATGGAGAAGTGGTGTTTGCAACTTCTCCTTTCCCACAGTTTCAGAGGAAAATTCCACATATTTTGCTTTTGGGTCACAGGGCGTCATATGAGCTTTTTAAACATCTTCTGTAACCTGGTGTGGTGCTTCAGGTAACTGTTGATCCTAGCTGATCCTCAACTAGGGTTCAGTAACCACAACAAAATAAATATCACAGTAATAACAACAGCAAGGCAGGTTTTTCTTACTGATTCAATACCATAATGCAATCTTGGCTCACTCCTCCTTACTGATGATGAAAATTCCTTTCTGTTCCTCCATTTCCACAGCATTGAATGAAACCATCCTTTGCAAACACAAGGGATCTGACATAACACTTATAATGAGATATTAACTGTAGTGTAATGGGAAAAGAACTTCAGAACTTTACAAAACTGCCCATGATTTTTAATGATTGTATATCAAATAATGTCAGGGCAGGCAGTGCAAATGAGACTATAATAACTGAAACAAAGACAGAAGAATAAAGAAATAAAGATAAAAAGAGGCAACAACACTGATGGAGTTGTTAGGATATTAGTAGAAAAATAGCACTTGCAATTTGTCAAGTGATTAAGCTCAGATACTATTAATTAGTGTGACTCCAGCATTCTGAACAATAACATTTGGCATTGGTAACAAGTTAAACTGTAATTTCCATGAAGAGTTAGCATCAAGAATGAAGATATATCCTTTAAGGTTCAGTAAATAAAACCCAAACTTCAGCACCTGTGTAACCGAACGTGGATTGTCTCTTTTAGTGTCAATGAAAATGTTTAAGGTTTCAAAGTTTAGCACATACATAGTGAGCTTTTGACAATCTTGTTCAAGTATTATACAAAAATATTGATATCAGAAAAGAAATCATGTTTCATATATAGTTATGAATTTATTGTTCATCCAATTGTATTTTAGTGTGTAATCAATATACGGCATCCAGTTATAAGTATTACAGGATAATACTACTGGAAGTTAGATACTGTCTTCCTAATACCTACCCTTTTTTTGTAATGTTACTTGGACTTTCATAATGCTCCTCTAGGTCCTAAAGTCAACAGTTTGGGTCTTCTGTAAGAAGTGGGGTCATATGAGAGCCTTACTCAAAGGAGTGGAAAGAAATTTTATTTCTTTCTCCTAATTAATTGAAAAGGGTGGTGTTTGCTACCAAATACATCTACACACTTCTAAAACAAGCTAAAATCAGATCAAGATAAGCTAAGACAAGCCCAGACAAGTTCTAAAGTTCCACATTCCTAGACTTCGTACTAGTAATGAAAAAAATTATTTTTACTGGGCTGCATCTATGATTAAGACACATGGATGCTTGTATACAGCACAAGAGAAGGGTAGGTAAACAGACACTGTGCCTTGCCACAGACAATGGACAACCTATTGAGTGTCACTGGGAATATATGAGCCCTAAATGTAACAGAATTAAATGATACACACAAACCTACTATCAGAGCAGTTTTGAAAATCTGTAACCACATCAGCACTCCAAAGCATAAGTATAATCACATTTCTCTTACTTCTGACATGTGACTGATGTCTAGAATAACAGAACTGTGTCTCTTACTTCAGTGCTGTATAAATTTTTAAATCGTTAAAATTTTTTCTAAGTATTCAATGTGTAGAATAAGATAACTTCTCCTGAAGTCAGATGGCTTTGCTAGTGGAAATTCATGTCCCTCGTAATTATTTATAACTTTTGAAGTATTATCAGTTGAAAGTACAAAAAGGAATGAAAAAAAATCTACTTGAATATTTTAAAAGCCTAGGAGAAGATTAGAAAATTAAACTGATGGAATCATTTTTCCCATGGGTCTTTAATGACAAATTATGTGCAGAAAGGGTTAGTTGTTAGCATAGGAGGTGTTAACAGTTTGGAAAAGATTCAATGATGCAGTTTATTTTTAAATAGTGCAAAAAAGGAATAATAAAACTTGCAGAAGACAAAAATTTGCATTAATTGGATTTAAACAAGTTAGGACTAAAGAAAATTTAGATGCACAAAAAGACAACAGAGATTCACAGTCAAATTACTTCAAAATTTGATGGCATTAATATAATCCTTGATACTATAAAAAATTTCTCAGCTACCTTCCTAGATTTAGGATTAAAATTTGATCAGAACAATCTCCTACATAATATATTTTTACACCTCTCATTGCAATATATAGTCAAGTAGAGAAAATATACTTGATGAAATGGACTTCTGGTCCAATTTTATGAATACCTTCCAGTGTATAATAAAAATAAATAAATAGTTAGGGAAAAATTGCAGTTTCTTACTCAAATAAATTTAATAACATTTTGAAGTTCATTGTGTTTGTATGGTTAGATTTTGGTAGCAGGAGAGCTACAGGAGGGACTTCTGTGAGGAGCTGACAGAAGTGTCCCCTGTGTCTGACAGAGCCAATGCCAGCTGGCTCCAGAATAGACCCAGCAGTGGCCAAGGCTGAGCCCAGTGGAGATATTGGTAGCTCCCCTGGGACAGCATAGTTAAGAAGGAAGAAAAGCTGCACAGCTGAAACTGTAGAGAGTGAGAATATGTGAGAGGAACAGCCCTGCCAACTTCCTGGTTAGTGAAGAAGAAGGGGCAGGAGGTGCTCTGAGGGCTGGAGCAGAGGTGTTCCTGCAGCCCATGAACACCATGGTGAGGTCCCTCAGCCCATGGAGTCCACTCTGGAGCAGTGGATGCCTGAGGGAGGCTGTGACCCCATGGGAAGCCTGTGCTGGACGAAGCTCCTGACATGACCTGTGGCCACACGGAAAGAGGAGCCCATGCTGGAGCAGGTTTTGTGACTATGTGGGGGACCCTCCAGGAGCAGCCTGTTCCTGAAGGACTGCACCCCATGGAAGTGACCCACACTGCAGCAGTTTCTCAGGAGCTGCAGCCCATAGAAAGGACTCATGTTGGAGAAGTCCATGGTGGATTGTCTCCTCTGGAAAGGACCTCACGGTGGAGAAGGGGAAGAGTGTGAGAAGTCCTGTCCCTGTGGAGTAAGGAGCAGCACAGACTGCATATGATGAGGTAACCAGAGCCCCTCCACCTGCACCACTGAGGGGATGAGGCAGAGAATTCAGGAGCACAGCTGAGGCCAGGAAGGAAGGAATTAGAATTATTCCATTCTGTTATGATTAGCAAAAAATTAAATCATTTTTTCCCCAAGTCAAGCCTGTTCTGCCCATGATAGTACCTGGTGAGCGAAAACTCCTTGTCTTTATCTTGACCCAAGAGGCTTTTTGTTGCATTTTCTCTCCTCTGTCCAGCTGATGAAGGCAGTGATAGAGGGACTTTGGTGAGCAACTGGAGCCCAGCCAAGAACAACCTTACACACTGTTATTGGGAAAATGAATGGGAAGTTGCTAAACAAGAACAGGGGAAATTATAGGGTTGTACTGTCTCTTGCACACATTTTAAATAATAAGAAAAAAAAGAGGGAAAGAATATAATCAGAGAGATATTAAAGAGTAAACTAGAGTTGACGTGAATCAGGCCTCTGTGATAAAAAAGCTTGTGATTTATGCTAAATGTTACTTGTACTGGAAGTTGAGCAATTAATTCTAAACTCATTAAAATACTGAGTTTAAATATATTAAGTAGAGTTCTGCATTCTATAAGCTGAATTTATTGCTGGTTGCCAAATTTATTGAATTATGTCAAGACCAACTCTCAACTTCCGGCTTGACTTAAAAATTGACATTTTCATGTTGTAAGTGCTTGAGCAGTTCTGTAAAATCCAGGGCTAAAAATATTTGTGTGGTGTTGTAGCATCTCAGTTTTTCTGTTTCAGTTTGCATCTTGGGATTGAACTTGTTAGTCCTGTGGTCAGGAATAGAATAACATGTTGGACTGACTAACCCAGAGATTCTAATTCAGTTATTCTTGAGTAGCTGACATGAACAAAGACCTAACATTTTATCTTGAGATCACTGATACATGAATTGTGAAACATAATCTCTCAGTTACTTCAAATTTCATCTGTTGCTTTTAAAACACAGCATCTACTTCCCATGCATCTCAAAAGGTCTGCAAATAGCAAGGTAACATGTAATCCCTATATAGTAGCCACCCTGCCATCTAGAGCTTATCAAAGATTATTGTGTAGGGGTTTTTTGTCATGGAGTTGGTTTTGTTGGTCTTTTTAATGCTGAAATAAATCCACAATTTATGTGAGTTGACTCATTAAACTTCAGTTCTGTAACAAACAACATGAACATGAAAATGGAACAAAAATTTGCCCTTGCAGAGAAGACGCTCAATGGCATACCAGATTGTGTTATCAGGAGTGTGGACAGCAGGTCCTGGGAATTGACAATTCTCATTTAGCTGACACTTGTGAGACAGCATCTGTAGTACTGCAATCGAGTTTTGGGTTACTTGAGATAAGAAAGATGTTGTCATGCTGCAACTAGTACAGGAGATAAGACACTAAAATAGACAGGGAGTTGGAATACATGATGTATGAGAAGCTGCAAGTGCTGTGTTTGTTCAGCATTAGAGAGAGAAAGCTTAGGGGACATCTACCTGCTATGCACAACTACTGCCTAATGCAAGGATTGAGAGAAGATAGAGACACAATCCCTTTGAAAAGGTATGCAAAGAGTCAAAAAACACTTTCTTACCTCAGTGAGAACCTTGTATTCTCAGACTGTCGTAGCTGGGCAAAAAAAGATCTCAAAAATTCTCAACTGTTTTTTAATACAAAAAAAATTATGAAGTCACTTATTTTTACTAGCATTGTTACTACACTCTTCTAGAATTCTCATTTTCATGCTGAGATGAACATCATACTTTATCATGAAAAAGTACTTATGTGAAGATGAGAGACTTTAAGTTACAAGTGATTAATGATTGCCAAAGAGCATCAACTTTCAAATATCAATTGGACAAACAAAGACATAAGGTCCAAAGTTGTGAAGTAGCAAAGCCTCACTATGAAGCAATATGCCTATCCTAGGAAGGAAGAATTTCCCTGCTGAAAGCTACACAAATTGAGATCTGGAAAATCACATGCCAAATAAGAACAGTCTTCAGTCTAATGTCAATAACCAATTTGTACTGCTGGGATCTTCGGGAGGATGAAATCCCCCTGCTTTCAGAAAACTATCTTCTTACTGAGTGAGCATTTTACCAAGTTGTGCTTGATTTAAAAAAAAAAAAAAAAAACCAACTTAAAAATGTATGTAAAGATTCAATAAAAAATACTAAGCCTCATGGATAGTTTGCTTTCTCACATGGGTCCAGATACATGGTTACTGTACAAGATAAACAGTATTATTTCCCTCTTTGAAACAGAAGAAACTGAGACAACAATGCTAAATGACTGGGCAAGACATCAAATTATCTTGGACTTAGACGTCCAAGACAAATTGGATTAGATAAATTCAATTAGATTCCCTGAATATCAGTCCAGTGACCAAGCAACTAATCAACACTGATTCCTGGCAATATGTTCCAAACATGCCAATATAACTTCATAGATTTTGTATGTAAAGTAATGAGCCTTACGGGTTTTTTTACTTGGGGCAAAAAAACCCAAAAAGTGTTGTCAGTTTGTGTCCTAAGGTGTAGGCAAATTGGCTGATCATGACTCTATTAATTTATATAACCCTTTCTATTTATATAAGCAGCTACTACATTTCAGTTTGTCCTGTCAGCTTCCTTGAGTCTTGCTACATATCTTGGCAAGAATTACTGTATCTCTAAAGGAATCAGAGATTACTTGTTCACATGGAGCTGCTGCTATATTGGAGAGAGTCTTCATAACAATGGGCTACTTTTCCTGTAGATGGACTTCTTTGTTCCCCTTTATAATTAATTTGAAACTAGAACATTTCACAAAACTGTAAATGCAGAGTATCTCAGTTTCAACAGGAAGGCATCTGCAGTAAGTGTACTCCATATGGAATTAGTTTCTCTATTCAGAACGTGAATGCAGTACATGATGTCATTCAAGTAGGATTCAGACTCAGTATCATCTGCAAAAAGAAAAAAATATATTGTATTAGCATTCAATTTTGAAATCTTTTTATGAAAAATGTAATATCTTGTTACCATAGTTAAGATAATTGGATGCAGCTTAAAGGGACACTATCATATGAAAGAAATTCTGTGATTCAGCTCACTAGTGTTTTATGTTTTGCCATTGACTGATGACATCAGCATTGACTGAAATTACCTGAACAGTAATGTGCCAAACAGAGGAGACTGACAGGTGTTACATTTGAATTCTGTTTGTAGAATTGTGCTTCAAGTCCAGATCTATTAAAATGTAAACTTAATTAGTAAAGTGCCTTGCATGGCTGGAATCACAATAATATCAGAATATGATGAATTTGGTGGATTTTTGTGGGAACTAAAATATCTGAGACTGATCTTCAAATTTTGTTGCTACAGGGAAAGAGAGACAAGATGCAGAAGACATAAAACTAGTATCTAACTACTATAGATAGCATTATTATTAACAACAATAATGACGCAACATACAGTAGATCAAATAACAGCCCCTGTATACACCCTAAAAGGATTAAATTCACCTTGCTGCAGAGGATAAGAAGAAAGTTAATGTACTGTATAATCCCCACAGAAGTCCAGAAAGCTGTGTTATTTCAGCTGCTTTTCAGACAGGAAGGCAAAAGCAAGGATACTGCTTTTGGAAAAAATAATTTATCTCTTTAAATTGATTTAGCATGCATGCTTAGAGTCAGGGTAAGCACACAGCCCTCACCCTGACAATTGCTTTGCAATGCATAACAGACCCAGATGAGACATCAAAGACCCCTCAAAGGGTCAACATCTTCCACTGACAGTGTTTGTTATGTCCAAATAAAGAAAGCGCATTTAGCCAGCTATGTAAATGCTTTGCATGGTAAACAATGTGCATGTTTTAGGTCTTAACTGTTTAAAATCACTCATGAGTAAGCTTTTGCCATCAATACTGTACCATTTTGCCAGATAGTTATGCTTTACTCTGTGGTCATACATTGACCTTTTTCAGTAAATGTCTTTGAGAAATCCAAACAAATTCTTTCATTTTCTTTTTCCCTTTTTTTTTTTTTTTTTTTAATATGGTGAGAAAAGATGTAATAAACTGGTATCTTTATTTCAGACTATATATTGATTGAATAAATGACCCAAGATAATTGCAAAATTGGTGTTGATAGCGGTGCCATCTTTTAAATAAAAAACATAAGTGGGGACCAAAACACATTAGTTGTTAAATTTTCATAAATATATGTGCAACAGAGGTGAAGAGAACGATAAGGCAGGTGCATACACACAAAAAGATGCACAATTGCACAGTTAGTTTATGCAAGCCATTATTATGATTGCAGATGCAAATGGTAAGTCAGCTGTTTAACTGTTCATTTACTCATGTAAATACTGTTTTCCTAAGCAATGACATTGTATATATGTAAATTGAGAAGCAATCTGATTTGTTAATGTTGTACTCACTGAGCACAGGAGTAAATAGCTACCAAAGATGAAAGAAAATAGAAAATCATGGCTGTAAAGTTGAATGGCATTAATTATTGGTGGCACTGCAGCTCGTTATATTGCAAAACCTCTTCCTGGCTAGATGCACATTCAATAGGAGAGATGATTATAAAGGAAAAAATGTGGGGGGCAAAAAAAAAAGATGAATGCAACAAGAAATATTTCAAAGCTTTTGCAAAGATAAAAAATGTCCATTGCCATGTTCTAGAATTTCTCAGACAGAAAGACCTCTTCTGGCATATAAAATACTTCTATTATATTGACTATTTTTCTGTCAGGAGCATATGTATTGATATACACCCTGTTTGTTTCATTATGACACTCCTAGTGAGACAGGAATATCTGCCAGTCAAAAACAACATAAGCAAGAATGCCTCAATTTAAGATGCATCTTTCACTCAAAATATTATGCATGTTCACTTACACAAAAGGTCTTGCTAAGCCCAAATGCAAGCCCAAATGCCTGGGGTACAAGTAACTATAAAGACTTCAATAAAACTTCCATCTCCATGGTTTTTTATACCATTTCTAACTCCCTCCATGTGTCTATCCCCTGGAAGCTCCTTCATACTGTCATTTGGTGTTGCTCTGGGCTTTCCTTCTCTCCAAACGTCAATCCTAATCCAGACCCTAACTTTAGCATGAATCCTAAACCTAAACCTAGTGCAGGGGCTGTGGCTTGGCCTTAGCTCAAGACATCATGCATGGCAAGAAGAAACAGTTCTCAGGAGAGCCCTGAAATCCAGTACTTGCTTTGGCAGTCACTTCCCAGCCCCATTCAAGTTACAGCTCTAGGCTTTTTCCTTCACCCAGCAATAAATACACAAGCTACCTTAACTTCATCTCAGGAGGTGTGGTAGAGCCAAAACCTAGAGGTGCAGCTGGAATGAGATAGGGATTTGTGACATGGGCTCAAAATAAAACAGCATCCTAGGTGTAGTGTTGGTGTGTAATGCTAAAGTTGGGAAAGAGTAAAGGAGCACAACTGCAGCTGGAGCAGGGAAAAACTGGAAGAAGCACTGGACTATAAAAGCAATCCTTAACTGAGAATTTCTTCCTCTGCGTGGCCAAAAACCTTGGCTTCATGGTCCTTGTGGCACTAGGGTAAAGATTAGGGTCAAGGTAAGGGTTGGGAGAAACTCAGAGCATAAAGCAGCAGTTGGCATGGGGCTGATAAGTGTCCCTGAGAGGAAAGAGGCTCCAAAACACCTCTTTCCTGACAATTGTTCGTATCAGACATTGGACAGCCTTTTGGAAAGGCTCTGTTCTTTTACCCATTAATTTAGTGCTTTGGAACCCTTTTGGTGTTGTGCTAAGTAGACTTTGGGGGAGGCAGAATAGCATTATTATAATTTTTAATGACACAATCACAATTTTCAGTGTACTTTAGGAAAGCATTTCAATATGAAAAGTATGTAATGAGGATGAACAGGAATTAGTTAGCATAATAACACAGGAAATATGTAAAGTGATGGTCTTGGGGATATGAAAATAGAGAGGAAACAGTAAAAAGAAAGTTTAGCTCAAGTCTCAAGGAAAACTCTCTCCCTTCAAGATTCATTAATCAACTACCAAGATGAAAATGTTCCTATTTATGATATTGAGTAAAGGATGGGATGTTAAAGATTAGGCATTTGACAAAATATATTGGATGGAGTTTAATAACTCTTTCCAAAAACTATATCCCTTTAAAAATGCAGTTTTCACACTCCATTTAACATTCTAGAAACAGTATCTTCGAATGCTTAGACTAAAAACACAGATACCATTTTGTAAGGAATAAAATTATTTGTTTTTCAGAGTTTTCCTCTGCCTCTAATAGGTGGAGTAAACAACTTTTGCTGTTCAATAATTCAATATTTTATTTTTCTCTGACTCCCTATCCACATTTTTTGAGGCTTTTATGGTAGTAAGGATTTTATTTCTCACTAGTTGAAAAAATTTAAAGATTGAAAAGCATAAAACATCAGGGACCAAAAGTTGTAAACAAATTTGGTTCTGAAAAGGGATCACTCTCAAGGAAAATTTAAGTAGAAAGATAATGTTGTCAGGACTATTGAAAGCATAATTT
The DNA here is from genome assembly GCA_013399915.1 of Illadopsis cleaveri. NCBI lineage: Eukaryota > Metazoa > Chordata > Aves > Passeriformes > Timaliidae > Illadopsis > Illadopsis cleaveri. The sequence goes on along the minus strand of VXBB01014358.1, from coordinate 65,697 downwards.
TCACAATTAATTTATAAAGAAAATAAATAGATCCTGCTTAATTTATCACTATTTTGGGTACATTTATGGCTGCCTTTCTTTGCATTCATGTGGCTTAATGCTTGCATGTACATTGTCCACCCACTGCTTATTTAGACTCACTGGGAAAGGTTTCAGCACTATTTCTGCAAAAGAGGCCTTGCATGGCACGCATGGAATAAGTGAATTTAAAAAGGCCAAAAGATCATTATTCCTTTAGATATTCCTAAATGGCAGCTTTGTCCATGTTCCAGTGACTCTTTGAGACAAATTTTCTACTACAGAACCTTGCAGGTGTCTGAAGTCAGTGCAGCCAGCAAGCTGGACTCTGACTCTGAAGCCTGGTGTTTAGATTCCCTGGGCCAGGAACTGGCGAATGGCTGAGATTCACCTCTTCTTCCTCCTACTTTTCCTACCATTTTATTATAGCTTTTGGTTCATGTTACATTGCCTGCACAAGCCTGAGCTATCAAGCAGGGTGCAGCAGGTGCCATTGTTGGAGCAGACACTGCTGAAAGGGAGTCTGTGTGTTTAGTGACAGCTACATAATCACTGTGGGGAAAGTACTGTGGAGGGCCCCTGCTGCACTGTGAAAGACCCAGAAGAGGATGCATATCCATATCTGGGAACAGCTCTCTTTCCTTCTTTGTCTCACTCTAGATGGCCTAGGAATTGATGGAAAGCTTTATTACCTCTCAACCCTCTTTCTTTTTGTTTTGGGTTTTTTGCTTTCTTTCACCATTTCAATTAATGCTACGGATTCTGGGAACAAACCCTTGTGCAAGTGAATCTATTACAACATCCATTGTGCAAAAGAATCTTTTCTAGGCCAGGGCCAAGCACTGATTTATGAGTCAAATATGCCCAGAACAATACTATATGTCAGTCACACAATATGGTATTGCTAAGTGTACCTTTCTTAAGTGTGCTCCACTTTCTCAGCACCTTAGAGTTGAGTTTCTCCTGATCTTCTTCTCTAACCTCAACAAAGCTTGCTGCCTGGAGGACTGCTTGGAGTGTCAGTTCAGGTACCCTGAATTTGAGGCAAACTCACAAAACACTATTATTCAAAAGAATCACTTTGTTCCTTTTGAACTCCTGATGTTCTTAGTAACTGATGACCACAGGTTAGGATCCATTCTCCTTATAGATCCAAACCTTTTTAGATGCTGCATAGGCACTCTGATACTTCACTCAGGGAAGACATTGTGAAACTGTAGACATCATAAGATGCTTAAATGTCTGCAGTGAGTTACGTACAGGGAAGGAAGAGGTTTTGGACAATTTTTCTTAAACTGTTCAACAGAACTTTGGCCTCTTATCCCTGCAAATAAATAGGGACAGTTGCTTTTCTTTTCATACAAAACTTATTTATTTTAGCATTTCAGATTTTGCTAGAAGGCTTCTTCCTTCACTGCAGTGACTTATAGAGTGGTATCCTACTGGAGGACAGAGCAAGGGTCTTCTAAAAGCTATTGTACTAGGAATAGTAACAATAATTTACACCATCAACTAGTTCTTAAGGCTTATCATTTTCACATATAGCAATGCATTTGTGTGCTACTGACTCTGAAAAGAATCCATTTCAGAACATCAGAAATTTGGTTTTGCAGATTACACTGTTAAAAAAACTACATTTAAATACACTGTAGATCCCATACATTCAGTTATTAAATAATTCAGGAATTGAATTTCCTAAGTTAGACTACTCTGATTTTTTCTTCTCTTCCATCACCATGGCAGAATTCTATCACTGAAAACACACAAGAGTAGAGGTTATTTCTTCTGCTGTTTTCAAACAATGAAAGGGAAAGGGAGCTGAAAATTGAAGCAGCTGCTGCCAAAGCTGTGCATAAGTCTGCAGAGAATCTTTCTGCCAATTACTTTTTTATCCTGTCTATATGACTTAAGCTCCCAAAGTGTCCTGTTGCAGACTGTATCATCCATCAGGGAGTCCCTAACATGACAGGGACAAGCAAACGTGACAAAAATATTTACATTAATTTTCATCTGGTTTGGGAAAAGAATTTGGTTTGGTTGTGGTTTACTTTCCACTTGCAATTTATGCAAATTCTGTATGAACACTAGGTTGAAGAAGGCTCTTAGGTGTGTGAGAACAGCAAATTTCCTGTTAAGCCAAAAGGTTCCACATTTGTGCCAGAAATAGCTGCAATTATTCAGTTATAGGACAAAAAAAAATCATCTGCATGAATGACTAATCCAAATAAAGGTCCCTGATTTATAACGCAGAATTGAAGGTTACACTTGTCATTGGAGTCCAAGGGATGCATAAGCTCCACTTGTTGTTTGTAACTCAGGTCAGCTTCATAATTCAGTCCTATACTGACAACCCTTTAGCTATCTTAGGTAGATTTCCACCACCAAGTATTTCCCAGGGCTCCAAAGATGCTCATAATGCTGCCACCACGGATCTTTGCTGCCAGCAGAGCTGGTTGTTCCACTTCTGACACATCTATACAAGCTGCTGTCATGTTCCCCAGCACAGCAAAAACTTTAAACACACTTTGAATATTATCAATGTTTAAAATTATGTATGCTCATTTACATGAGGAAAAAATGAAGCAAATTAACTAATTAACTTATGTAGTATCACAGATAGGCCATAGCAGGAAAAGGTTTTAAAGCTCTAGTCTTATAAATGGAATTGTTTCATGCCACTAAAATGGCATGAGTTAGTGAGGACAGTAACTTCTACAAAGCCGATGAGGAATAAGAAGAATCATGAACCACATAGCCCAGCAGCTATGCTATTTCTTTTGATATTAGGTAAGGTACATCATATAAAAGAACTAATTCTTTTCAGAAAATCCTTTTAGAACTTACAGCTTTTGTTGTTTTCTCTTGATGCAGGTTTTTGTACTGAGTGCTGGCAGCAAAGTGAAATTTACTCACATCCTGATGGCCATGCGGAGCTGGTGCTTCAGTGAACAGAATCTGAGTAAAGCCTTCTTTGCTGCCAGCAGTCAAAGCAGAACATACAGTATTTCCAGGGAGAATGCCACATTTGGGAACGCAAGAAAATACAGATGGCCAAAGGCAACTTAAAAGCTGGGTTATGCAGAGGAAGAAATGAAGCAAGAAGAAAATTGGAGCCCAGAGAAAGAAAGGAGAGGCAAAACCAGTCAGGACATAGAAGTGTAATGAACTTCAGTCAGTGTAAATAAGAACAGGTCTGCATATTACAGTCAGTTACCTTCTATCAACTCTAGAAGAACAAACAACTTCCAAACACAAAATGGAAAAGATCATTATCTTTATAAGTGAAGAACCAATTTTCAATTTGATGGCACAGGTCATCACTGCATCTTATTTCCATTCTATCTCTCTTTGTAAATCAGGTTGTTGTTTTTTTCTCAAGTTGACAATCTCTGAAAAACACACAGCAGAAGAGAGGCCTCCCCTTTAAAGTGAATTCTTGAAGTCTCCTTGGAATATCCACATAGAAAAGGTACATTTAACTAAACACCTACATAGTAGAGCTGCTAGAACATTTTAGGAATATGGGAAACTGACAAATCTGTTTCAACAGTTGTGAGCTGTAAGTTTCTGTGATTCAAGTTCTGAGGAAACAAGACAAAACCTGACCTGCCGTAGTCTAAGAAAAACAAGTTTTTAAATGCCATTTTAAGTGTCATTTCTTTCTCAAAAAAATTGCAAGATTTTTAATTCTAACATGGAATAAAACCAAATTTTGAAATCCATGAAATTTCTATAAAACAGCATTGCTACTTCCTAGCCACTTCTCACATTCTTTGGACTAGCTGAAAAACCATTTTCACTTTAGCAGGTTCACTGTATTATTCTTCTCTCAGTATATTGAGAGGAAAGACCCTTTCCTACTTCTTTAGTACAGAGAGGTTTTCACTTACAAAATTAATTGATTGCTTGCCAACATGCATCTAAATTCAAATATTTGTGCAAGTCAACATAAATTCACCACCGCATCTTGCTGTGTGTCACTGAGCTCTGTAGTGCAATTTTAATGGAATACTTGATGAAGCTGATGTGCATATTTTCATCCCACACATACAAATTCATCATGAGAATGATTGCCTTCAGCAAAGAAAATAACACATGCAACATTACAAATTTAGATACACCTTCCTGAAAACATAGAAAGAACAAAATGAAAGTCATAATGGTCAGTGAAAAATCTGCCTGAAATTCAAGACTCTGAAAAGTGTCTTATCTTCATCAAAAGAAGAATGGAGAGTGGATGGGAAAAAAATTATTATTATAATTATACATAAATAACTCAATCAGACAATCTGGAAGCAAAAAAATCCTATAGCAATAATGAAATTATAGTTTATGATCCTCAGAGAAGTAAGGAGGAGGGTCAACAGAACTGCCACCTTGAACATCCAGAGGACAGATTTTGGCCTGTTGACTGGTTGAGAGGCTCCATCAAGAGGGAGTCTTGTGGGTTGAAGGGGTCTAGAAATTCTGGACAGTCTTCAAGAAGGAAATCCTAAAGTTGAACTATCAGTCTATCCCCTTGTGCCAAAAGATGAGCTTTGGGGAAGACGACTGGCCGGAATAAGATCCAGTTGATCTTCTGGATCAGAAGAAGAAGCTCTGGTTAAGTAGAGATTTGGCTGGAACTCAGGGGAAAAAAGAGTGTATGGCCTCTGGAAGAAGGGACAGAAAACTCAGGAGAACTACAGGGATGTTGTGAGGTTATGCAGGGAGAAAATTACAAGGACCAAAGCCCAAACAGAACTAAATCCAAAAACTGCTGTGAAAGATAATGCAAAGGTTCCTATAAATACATTGGCAACAAAAGGAGGGCTAAGGACAATCTCCATCCTTTATTGGATGCAAGGGGAAATATAATGACAAAGAATGAGGAAAACAATGAGGTACCTAATGCTTTCTTTGCCTCAGTCGTCAATACCAAGGCCAGTTGTTCCCCTGTATCCAGCCCTCTGAGCTGGAAGACAGGGACAGGGAGCAGAATGGAATCCCCATAATTCAAGGGGAAACGGTCAGTGACCTGCTTTGCCACTTAGGCCTGGACAATTCCATGGGGCTGGAAGGCACATACCCACACATGCAGTGGTTGAAGTGCTCACCAAGGCACCGTCCATCATTTACCAGCAGTCCTGCTTAACTGTGATGGTCTAAGATGACTGGAGGTCTGTAAAAGTGACAAGAGCAGAAGGAGGATCTGAGGAATTACCGCCCTGTCATCCTGACCTCACAGTGCCAGGGAAAGGCAGGGGAGAGATCAGCTTGAGTGCCATAACAGGGGAAAAGAGATCAGGCCCAGCCATCATTGGTTTATGAAAGGCATGTTCTTCTTGACCAACTTGATCTCTTTCTATGACCAGGTGACCCACTTAGCGGATTAGGGAAGGGCTGTGTCTACCTGGACTTTAGTAAAGTCTTTGACTCAGTTTTCCACAATATTCTCCTGGAGTAACAGGGTAAGTTATGACTGCAACAGCCACACTGTTTACTGGCTAATAAATTGGCTGGATGGTCAAGCTCAGAGAGTGGTGGTGAATGGAGCTACATCCAGTTGGTGGCTGGTCAGCATTGGTGTTCCCCAGGGCTCAGTATTGAGGCCAGCTCTATTTAATATTGACAACCTGGACAAGCAGATTGAGTGCACCCTCTGTCAGTTTGCAGAAGACACTAAGCTAGGCAGAAGTGTTGATCTGCTGAAGAGTGGAAACACTCAGCAAAGGGATCTGGACAGGCTGGATTGATGGGCCAAGGCCAAGTTTATGAGGTTCAAACAGTCCAAATGCCAGGCCCTGCCCTTGGGTCACAACAACCCCAGGCAGAGCTACAGGCTGGTGGCAGAGTGGCTGGAAACCTGCCCAGTGGAAAAGGACCTGGGGGTGCTGGTTGACAGTGACTGAACATGAGCCAGCTGTGCCCAGGGGGCCAAGAAGGCCACTGGCACCTGGCCTGTACCAGCAATGGTGTGGCAGCAGGACCAGGGCAGGGATTGTTCCCCTGTACTTGGCATTGGTGAGGCCACACCTTGAATTCTGTGTCCAGTTCTGGGCCATTCAATTCAGGAAGGACATTGAGGGGCTGGAGCATGTCCAGAGAAGGGAACAGAGCTGGTAAAGAGTCTGGAGCACAAGTCCTGCGAGAAGCAGCTGAGGGAGCTGGGAGTGTTCAGCCTGAGAAAAAGTAGGCTCAGGGGAGACCTTGTCCCTCTCTAGAACTACCTGAAACTTGTAGTGAGGTGGGGTGGGTCCCTTCTCCCAGGTAGTAAGTAACTGGATAAGAGAAAACTGCAGGGGAGATTTAGATTGGATATTAGGAAAAATGTCTTCACAAAAAGAGTTGTCAAGCATTGGAATAGGCTGCACAGAGAAGTGGTGAAATCACCATCCCTTGTAAGTGTTCAAAAGTGTGATTCTTTGGAACATGGTTTAGTGGTGGGCTTGGCAGGGCCGGGTTAATGGTTAGACTTAATGGTCTTAAAGGTCTCTTTCACCCTAAATGAGACTAGAAATGATTTTACAAGCTATTTGAAAAGTCAAATCTGATTGGCAACCAATTCCCTTTTCAAGTCAGTTGAGGATCTTTATTGTTTTCCAATACACTTTCACTGACTAAATATATTCCCATGTGTTCCTGCAAGTTTCAGGCAGCAGTGTCCCGGATGAACATTATTGAACTGCTACTTTGTGGTCTTTCTCTTATTGATTTTAATTTATTCCCTGGATGTTTCATTAAGAGGCTGCAAGTTCTGAAAATATTAATAGAGGTTTAAATAAGACTAGCTTCCTTCCACTGGTCTCTCATGTCTCAGCAATTCAATCTTTTCACCTAACTTGATACACAGCTGTAAATGCACTTTTCATGCGTGTTGCTTTTCCAATTTTTTTCTTTTTTTCCTAGAGAGACTGCACATTACAGAAGCAAACACACACAAATAAAAAGGGCAGTTCCTCATCTATGGTAAGTCAGCGAAACTTACTTAAGGTTACATACAGATTTTCAACATCTAGTAGTTTTGTATACACGAAAACATCATTTGTGATGCAAGAAGGTAAGACTGATTCTACTCTCTGTTTCACATCTGTCTTAATACTATCCCTCTCTACCAGTTTTAGGGCTAAGCTGTTGCATACAATGATACCATTTGGGATAAGAAGTCACCCAAAGCCACGCTCTTCATTTGACTTTTATCCCAAAAAGTGAATGAATATGCAAAGAGCTCCAATTTGGTACTCAGCACATGCTACACAGCACGTTACCACAGCCAGCCCAGCACTGCAGAGGAGCAAGCCCAGTCTCTTGTGCCAGCAAAGCAGCAGCATTCTCTTCAATTCCCAACCCAGAGCTCTCAGCTGTGATATGAGCAGGCCCAACAAAAAAAGTCCTGTCACAGCAAATAGCCCATTCTAGGAACAATGCTGGATTTGGGGACATGGAGTGGGGTTAGGCGGACATCTTCCTTCATTTTGAGGTATCTCTAGTGCATTTGTGGACGTGCAAGAACATCTATCAAGAACATATCCAGTCTTAATAGGACATAAATGATGGAGAAGATTAAGCTGCTCAGTTATTTATTATTCAGCCCATTAAAAAATAGCCACATCATGTTCATAGTTTGAATTTATCTCACTTCAGTGTCCAATAACTTGCTTTGCCTGCTAAATTAAAAAAAAAAAAATCTACTTCAGACTTCTTCCTTATGTGCGTACTTTTATAGCAAAACTTCTCTTGAACCCCTTGTTCTCAAGTCAGACTGAATTTAAATCTCTTGTGATAAGCAGAATACTTCAGCCTTTGACTAATTAGTATAGCTCTTTCCTGAACCCTTTCAGGTATGATAGCCTCCCTTTAAAGGTGCAAATATTAACTTTGAAGACAGTGTTTCATTAATTAGTGGTAGCTGGCAATGTTCTGAATCAATGGTTTTCCTTTGGAGAATGCTAATTTGCTGAAACCAAACAACTGCTGTAATGCATCTGGTGTGTCAAATCTTTTAAAAAATCTGATTTTCCCTGTGAGGTTGTTTGCTGGCTGCTGCAGAATCAGAACCTATGGGCTTCTGATACCACCACCCCAAACATTCATAATTTTTTAGTGGCAAAATGAATTGTAGCCTCAAATTCAGTCAAAGCTTCCTGCTCAGTGATAACAAATGAGACAGCTCAGTCTCATTTCCTGGAAGGAAATGAGGCTTTTCATTTTTTTCAAGCTATTAGTTTCCAGCTGGACCTAACTAAGTGCCAGAAGTTTTTTGGGGTGTGTACCTTGGTCTATTTACCTCCATAATCAGATTTGCTATCTCTCCTGCACTGGTTGTGGGTGTTCACTGGAAGATACTTCATTCTTTTCCGGCATCTGTGATGCCAGCTTTTAAAACTGCACATACAATTTCTTATGCATCCCTGTTTCTCCTGAGGACAAACTGGGCCAATGTGCCGAGGAGATGAGAAGTTTGTTCAGTAGTTGAAATACCTTTTCCTGATCTTAATCCATCTAATCAGAGGTTACTCTTACCTCAGACTTAAACAGGAGATAATTTTAAATTTCCCCCTTTAAGTAATAACTGTACCAACCCTTTGGATGGGAAAAGTGATATATCCAGTACTTCACCAGCAGGTAAAATCCTCTGGATGATTTTGATGACAAAAGGCAAGATTCCATGGGATTTTATCCTGATAATATCTGTTCCAAAGCAGAGCATTCCTCCTCCTCCTCCCTTGCATGACTGCACCATGAGCCACCAGAACTAACTCATGCCACAAGCTGAGTTACACTTCTTCTGTTAAAAAACATTAGAACCAAGCAAGCTCTGCTTCAGATTGCTTTAAACTGCCATTGAACCACATTTTCAGGCTGTCATTCAACCAGATTTTTTTTGCTGTAACAATCCCCCTGCTATAATGGCTTCACCTTTTCCCCCTCTGATGACATGCTCATACCTTATCTCAGCACTGCCCACTCAGTTATACCACTATCTGTGAAGCTGAGCAGTGACTCAGAGAACTGGCCAGGTTCAGAAAAACTCAGGAAAAAGGTTTTAACTGATCATCATCTGATACAGTTCACTCCAGCTGCAGAAATTGTAGTAGGTACAAAAGTAGGAGGAGAAGGAAGAGTGTCAGGAATAATTAACCTGAAGAAGGACAGTGGACCGTGACACCACTGAATTAAGTGCTGTCAGCCTACAGCCTCTGTGAGAACGGCTTTGTGTGACACTCCTCCAGCCACTGAACTCTGTGTTGTATTCATTCCTGCAATCAATATATACTACTAATTTAAATTACTATTTTTGACACGTATACTAACCAGGATATTTTGTATAGGTTTTCTGTAGTTCAGCTTTTTGCTGTTTTCAGCTGGGGTGGAATTAATAGTCTTCACAGTGTCTGGTATGGGGCTGTGTTTTGGATTTGTGCTGAACACAGAGCTGAAAATATAGAGACGTCTTTGTAATTGCTGAGCAGGGCTTACACAGAGCCAAGGCCTTTCCTGCTTTTTTGCACTTCAACACTGGCGAGGAAGCTGGGGATGCATGGGAATGTAGGAGGAGACAAAGCCAGGACAGGTGACCCAAACTGACCAAAGGGATATTCCAGACCATGTGACATCATGCTCAGTGCATAAAGTGAGAGGAAGAGAAANAGGACAGGTGACCCAAACTGACCAAAGGGATATTCCAGACCATGTGACATCATGCTCAGTGCATAAAGTGGGAGGAAGAGAAAGGAAAGGGGGGGGTTTTGATCTGTTATGTGTGATGTGGCCCTGCTGTCCTGGAGATGGCTGAGCACCTGCTTGCTCATCGGAAGCAGTGACATAATTCCTTGTTTTGCTTTGTGTGTGTGGCTTTTGCTTTCCCTGTTAAACTGTCTTTATCCCAACTCAAGCCTTTTCCAGCTTTTACCCTTCCGGTTTTGTCCCTTATACTGCTGGTGGGAGAGTGAGTGAGTGGCTGTAAGGGGCTTGGCTGTTGACTGGGGTTAAACCACAACAAGGTTGTAAATGGCTCCAAGTCAAAATGTCACTGAATATTTGAAGAAAATTTCTCTCTGGGTGGGTTGTGTTATCTCTTCTGTCAACAAGACTGTAAGTAGCAAAAAACCCTGGTTCTCAGATGCCTCAATATCTGTCTAAAGACCTAGCAAGTACAGAAAAGCTAGATTTGTTCATGGTAATGAGGTGGTCCTACCCATGATGTATGTATTTTATATAGCTATATCATCTCTACTAACCCTAACCCTCCCTAGCTTGGTGATTCATGCAGAACTAAATGCCCATCAGTAATTTTCCTGCAATCAATCTGAACATTCTCCATTTACCACAGCTAGAACTGCTTTTAGGAAAATCCTTAGTTTGAGAGTTTGTTACTTCATTACACTTAGTGTAATTTTAGATACTCTGAAAGTAGAGGAAGACGATTTCATGAATTAAATGTCTACTGAATTGAGATGTCCAGAGAAAGGCCATAAAAATTATCAGAGAGCTGGAACACTTGTCCTGGGAAGAAAGGCTGAGAAAGTTGGGGTTTTTCAATCTGGAGAAGAGAAGGCCCAGGGATGACCATTTAGCAGATTCCCAGTATTTAGAGAGGGCTTTAAGGGAGGATGGGGACAAACTTTTTAGCAGGGCCTGTTGTGGTAGGGCAAGAAGTAATAGTTTTAAACCAAAATTGGGTAGATTTAGACTAGATATGAGAAAGAAATTCGTTATGGTGAGGGTGGTAAAACAGTGGAGCAGGTTGCCCAGCAAGGTGGTGGATGCCCCATCCCTGGAAACGTTTAAGGTCGGGCTGGCAAGGGCCCCGAGCAACTTGATCTAGCTGAAGATGTCCCCCTCATTGCAGGGCGTTAGACTAGATAACCTTAAAATGTCCTTTCCAACCCAAACCACCCCATGATTCTGTGATTCTATGAACTTGCAGAGTTATCTCACCTCCTGACAAAATCAGTAAGAGTTAAGAGCACTTAGCACTTGCAGACCGCTCATAAATTCAGTTCCTAAGTGATATATCATTTCCCTTTGTTACACTATTTGTGTGAACTTGGCTGCAGCTAATAGTTATGATAATCACAGAATCATTCAGGTGGAAGGGACCTCAGAAGGTGTTCACTCCAACCTCTTGCTCCAAGCAAGGTAAGCCATCAAATCAGATCTGATCAGATCATAAAACTGGATACAAAATCAACCCTGATATGTGGTTGATATTTTCTTTTTCTCATAGTATTTCCAGAATTCTTTCTTTACACATAGAATGTGATGTGGTTCCGTAACCAGTGCCTGGGTTTTAGGATGTTCCATTACACGTACTCTCAATATTTAAGTATTATCTGACTGTAGAGAAAAAAAAATCAAGGAAATCAGCCATAGATTGCTTTTCTCTTCTGCATTTTGAGATTCAAGGCTATTCTGCTTAGCATGCATAATTTTTCATAAAGTTGTGTTGAAATACAAAACCAACATAAGCTAGTGGCCAAGGAGCCAATTGCAAGGAAAAAAGTTTGAGTTGAAAGCTGTAAATCCCCTGAAACATGAATTCTCTTCAATGTTCAACTGTTCCTATCTTTCCTTTGCTTGTGTCCTGCTCAGCTTGAAAGATTTTTCTGGTGGAGAAAAAAATGGACATTAAAAGAATCTTAAATAAAGATTTATGTGCTTCTCTTCAAAGCATACTTTCCTGGTATTACCCATTCAATTTCACTCAACACCCACATGCTCTAGCTCTTTCAATGCCTTTTTAGCAGAGATGTCCTACACTGGACTGAAGCTATCTTCAATTGCTGTGGCAGTGTCAAGTCTAGAATTACAGCTCCATTCACAAATTATTTGAGTGTGGGATCATTCACTAGCCCTGTGGCCAACTGGCATAGAACAGCCCATGTTCCTGTCAAACACTGTTCCAAGATGTGTAATGATGTCTAGCTGTTGATAATAGTTGCTAACCCAGGTTAACTTCTGAACAGTTGTTTCATGGCAAATATTTGAGAGCATAAAAGGTTGATCTGGGTCCAAAGCTTTCTAGGGAATGTTCTGGCAATGTAACAGTGCATACATTTAAGTTGAGGTTCTGGGGACAGACCTCACACATGTCTATATCATTAAATTGAATAGTGACAAGGAAATGTCATAACAGCAAGGAAAAGAGTGGAGGAATAGCCTACTGTTAATGTCCCTGTTTACTTCTTTTGAGCTTTAGCTATAAATTAACTCTGCTACCCTTAGGAAAAGTTGAACTCAGGACAAACCTGGCAGCTTGGGCTGTAATGCACTCGATCTTTGTCACACCTTATCTGTCCAAACTTCATGAACCTGGACAAAGACCTGCAATAATTATGAGGAGAGGCCAAGAGAATTGGGTCTGTTCAGCCTTAAGATGGATAAGGGAGCTCTTAAACACCAATAAATATTGAACAGAAGGATACAGAAAAGACAGAGGCAAAATCTTTTCAAAGTACCCAGTGGTAGGAAAAGACATAAAAGAAACAGGCTGGAAATTCTATTTACTTGTAAAGAAAAACTCTTACAGCAGAAATGTGGTCAAATACTAGACCAGGTTGTCCACAAGGGATTCATAATCTCCATCCCTGAGGATACTACGCAGAAAATGGATGGACAAGCCTAAAGAAATCTGACCTAGATTAACCTGCTTCCAACAAATCTAGGTGACTGACAGGGATCCTTTTCAGCCCAAATTGTCCAATTATTTTACAGTTCAAAGAAAAGAAACAAAGCTTTCTAGGTCCATTCTTAAAAAAGATCTGAAGCTTGAGAGAAAGTAGCTTTTAGTATATGCTTGAGGGTTTATAATACAAGAACAGGTATGTTGTTTTAGGAGTGAGCAAGCACAGTCCTGTAACTTAAATGGATTGGCTGGTAGGCTGTTTTCGGGGGTTTAGTGTGGTCTTTTTCCTCCATAAAAATGCAATGAAGACAACATCAAATTAACTGCAAAATTACTCACTAGTTATGATACAGCCTACACATGAAAAAAAAAATTATTCATTCATCTCTAGTTCTCTTGTTCCATAAGATTGCATTTATGTGTATATAAGCTTACTCTTCTCTATTGTTTGGACTTAGAACTGTCTGATATCTCTTTTGGAATTAGAGCTCCAGTCTGTATATCACATTTCTAAGATACCCTTTACATTCCACCAACTCTCCAGCTATTTCTAAATTTACTTAGAATTCACAACCATTCCTTCTTTAAATCTTCATTCTTCTCCCTGATGACATGTACATATAATTTGGGATACAAGTTTTTGTTTGTTTATTTGTCCCCTGTGATAGCTTTCAACATAAATCATGGATCCTGTGGTTCATGAAATTGTCACAATATTTCTCCAGTAGGGTCCTTTTTCTCTAAAACCAAAGATCTACAGAGTGAACACTGCTGTACACAACCCAATACTCAGCCTTCCTCCAGATCTCCCTCAAAAATTCTTGATTTGGAAATCATTACTTTTAGGATATTCCTTAGTCCCACAGCCGTGAAACTGACATCAAATTTGAAAGTAGTCTTTGAGACCAGAAGACAGAAGACACTAACTCTAGACTCATTTTTTTCATGGTCATTCATTAAAAACATTTTTAAGATGCCAGTACTGAAATTACTCTTGACTTGCAGGTACTGCAGTAATGAAGCAGCACTCTGGTGCCAGTACACACAAGAGATCCCCTCCCCCAGGTCTATGTTTTGTGCCAGTTACCCATGCATTTTTCATTATCATTTATTTTTATTACCAAGCCTATCCCTGACTGCCAGTTAGTCAGCCTGCATGTAGACAGTGTGCTACTCCCACAGACAAGAAAGTCAGAAGAATTTTAAATAAGCTCTTTTAAAAATGTTTACCATCTAAACCTAATTCCCAAAGTGCTACTGTGGATAGCTAGAGTGCATCCACCTACCCAATTTTGTACCCAGGAGGAAATTTCCATTAGGACAAGTGTCTCTCCATAGGTGATAAACAGCCTTGCCATGTGTTTCTGTGCATGTTTATTCATTCATGTGTGTTTATTCATTCAGGTCCACACAACTGATTTTTTTGTCTCCAGTTGTGATTGTGGTTTGACTGAAAAAGCTTAGTTCACACAAATCTCTAAACATCTGTTCAAGTTTTTCTCATTCCCAACCCCCATCCATTAGAAATTCTAGGTACACACTATGGAAAGTTTACTGCATCTTTATCAAATAGGAAAGAGGAAAAAAAACCAAACACAAATAAACAAACAAAAACAAAAAAAGGAATCCCACAGCTAAACAAAAATATCCTACCATCTTTCTTCACATCAAAAAAAAAATCAGCTGCATATGAAGGAATAAACTTCAGGCACTAGCAGTTGAATCAAATATTATTTAAGTCTGGAAAGACAGAATTTAAGATGATTACAGGTGGTGTTCAGGCCTCAGTGCAAAAGTGAACATCATTCATTATGAAAATTTGTCTTGAATCGTTATGAAGTTTGTGTATTAGTAGGCAGATCTAGGTCAAATGTTCCCAAGAGCTGGGCTGCTAATGAAACAGGTTGAAATCTAGATGTGTTTTCATTATAATTTCCATACATTTTTTATGAAAGCTTGTACATGACCAGTAGAAAACCCACTACAGTCTTTTCAATAGAAGTACTTATCAAAATGAGATTAAAATATAGGATTACCTTTCTCTATCAATGAACTTTTTGGGTTTGTTTATATTTTCTCCATTTAAATAAAGCTTATAGCATGAGAACATATTGCATTATGTCCATTATATCTTTATTGAGGTCAGCTCTCTGTTCCACCACAGCCTTCAGATGCTTCAGAGACAAATGTCCATCTGTCTTACTCGCTAATGTCTTCTACTGCAGGATATTCCACCTCAAAGCATTGCAGAACTGTACTCCAAGAAACTAAAATATCTCAGTTTCTTGTTTTGCCAAGGCAAAAAAAACCAAACCAAAACAAAACTAACAAACCTGCCAGCCACTTATTTTTCACACAGCACTGTTTGAGCACCTCAGGTATCTAATGGAAGGGGGGCAGATGTGCTACTGTTGTCCAAGATGGGAGCTGAAGTACAGACTTATTTTTTGGTGTTGAGAAACTTACCAGAAAAAAAATAAAAATCAAAAAGAATAGTTTTACCACAGAATTCTACTACCATTCCCCTGAAATTGTCGATATCACAAATGATGTTTTATATAGTACCTCCTGTAACAGGAACCATCAGGTCTCAATACAATTATGATAGCTGAAATGTTCTGGAAAATATTAAAATATCTTCATCCTAAAAGGATGCAACGTGTCCTAGTTGCCACATAATTTTCACTTTGTTCCTACTGCCTTAGGTAATAAAAAGGACAGAACAGGTCTCAAACTGTCAACATGCTGCATGGACAGGGTGAAAGTGGCTCCCACTCTAAGGACACTTGCACATCTGGCATAAACTGTTAGATACTTAAATACGGGGAGAAGAACTGAGCCACGAGAAACTGCTGAACTTGCTCTTGGCATCTCACGAAGCGCTGCCCACTAGGACATCTTCCAATTTCACAGTGGAGCTTGGATACAAAACAGGAGCTGTTACCAAGTTCTTCCCTCTGTTTTTCAAAGTGTACAGTATCCATTTTATGGTTTTAACAAAATAATGATTTTGGTATTCATCTATTGCTACTGTTTCAATTATCACTGTTCCTATTTGTGTAGGGTGTAGGGTTTTTATAAGGTGACTGCTTTAAAAGACAACAGTGTATGCAACAGCCTAGTGACAGCCCACAATACAACAGCAAAACCTACTGGGGCAAGAAATCCATTGAACAGCCTCTTGCAAAAAGCATCCACAATATGACATTTCAGAAGAAGGGGAAGTGTAGTAAGTACAGTTAGTCTGTATGTGAAAGCTGGTAGGACACCATAGTACAGGACAAGATCAGCCACTGAAAACAGGTCACTGAGGTGAGACTTCACAAGAAGCCAAGAATTGAAGATGCATTCTGCTACTGCCCCCTCATACTCATTTGTTAAGCCTGGTCACCATAGATCTCTTTCCCACATGCAGGGAAAAAAGCTTTCCCACATGCAGGGAAAAAATGAAATTGAGGGACAATTCATTCTTTGTGACACGTGACACTTCAAAAATCATGGAATTCTCTCCTGGATGGAGTTAACACTAACTTCAAAGTCACTTCACCCCACAAAAAAAATTTAAATTACAGAATCCAGTCTTACAGAATGATGTTCATTGAATGGCTTCATATTGAGCAAGGAATCAAGTGAAAGAATGTAAAACACTCAAGAGGAAAGTGGCTAACATATTTTCAGTGTGTCAAAAAAGTTGTTTGTCTTGTCTCCATAAAACATAAAAAGTTCTAGATTACTTTCAGGGATATGAGAAAAAGTCATCAAACACAGAAACAAAGTGACCAGAAAATCCCTGCGGAATAATAACCCAAATGTCATTTCTTTATTTTTTTATTGAATGTAATTTGTCTAGCATTTTACTTTTTTCACCCATTAAACATATTAGAAGACTGGACTGCAAATCCCCTTTTCTTTTAAAGAAGACACAGTAGCTTTTGATAATACAGTTTTGACCTTATCCAATTTTTTACAGCCTATTTGCTATTTCTCACATATTATTCATTGCCCATTATTATACTAATAAACTTTATTATCTTTTATAAAGCCACCAGTGGTTACATGCTTGAATGGCCTTCACAAAAGAAAGCTATAATAACATAACAAGGTAAACCTAATAAAACATTCTTTGTTCTCAAATTGTATTTGTGATAATGGACCATTACCTTTTATTTATTATTCCCATAAATATATGATGGGATTTGTACTCTTTCCAGTTTTAACTGTCTCAACTTGCAGAAACCATGCAAAGTTTTTTTGTTTAATATTTGGTCTCTAGTAAGAAAATAAAGAATGTATAAAAAAATTTCCAAATTTTCCCATATTATCATTTTTATAGTCTCAGCAACTGCATGTAAGTACACTCATCTAAGTGCTAAAGTCACATTTCCTCGTTCCATACTGAGCTAATACTACCAACTTAAGTCACTTAAATATGTAATAAACTCACAGAAAATTTTAGAAGGTGAAAAGTCATATTGTTTGGACCCTTGAAAATCTGCTAAAATGTAGTGGAATGTCACTATCCTTGTAGTTTTATATCAGAAACCATTATTAGACCCTGTATGCATGCAACACAGATGAAACAAAGAGCATAAATAAGAAACTTATGATAAACATCCATGGTGTATGTAGGTCTCATTTCATTATGTGAAGTGCTGTCTTGACACATGCCTATATACAATTTAGTAACTCCCTATAGATGTTTTTCCTTAAGCTATATGGAAACAGAAGACCTCTTTCTTTGTCATATAACTTCTTGAATTTGTTTATCTTAACTAAGTTCAGAACCCTTACCCACTTAGGTCTGTTAAATATCCCTGTACTAGAAAAATCTAAATATAAGGTGCCTCAGTTGTGTCAAACAGATATGAAATACTGGACTGGGGGTCCATCCAAACCACAAGATCTTCTGTCATCCAAGACCACTGGAGGAAGAAACAAAATCAAAACCAAACTAAAAAACCCAAAACAGTACCACAACAAAATCAACAAAACCAGACATGCAGCTCAAAATACAGTGTTTCACAAAGGTCTCTTTCTCTATGGTACCAAAAATCAGAAATTAAGTTTTTAACCAGAACTGTAGGTCAAACCTCTAAAAAACACTTGAGGAAGCAGTCAGATTTAGCAAACTAGACCTTGCTTGGGCTGCACCTCTGCTAACCATGATGCTCCATGACTTCAACGCAGGCAGGACAGACATTTCAACAGACACCAGGAGACATCCCAAATGCAATAAAACTGAACTCCAAGGTGTACATAATCACACTCCTAATCTCCTTTTGTCCTACACCTCGTCATGCTTTCTCTGTCAAAATAGGGGTGCAGGATGAGCTTGTGAAAACAAAAGCAATGGCTCAGAACAACTCTGTGTTAGGGAAAATTTGCCATTGAACTCACCCTAACCAGTTTTACTTTTCTGACATGTGTGTCTGAATAACATTTCCCTCAGTGTCATACTGAAAAGCAGTGTTAAACAGGGATAAGACACATCCTAATTTGAACCAACACTTTTCAGTATTGTGTACAACATAGGCCCAGTGCTAAGGACCTCTGATGTAAATTTAAGTGGAACACTCATCAAATGCAAGACAACCATTTTCTGCAATCAGAATACTGATACAACAGGAGTAGGCTCAGATCATAGCTTCATATAATATACATCAGTCAGGCAAGTAACACATTGTAAATTATTCTTGGCCTAAGCTGATAAAAGTCTTCCTAATGTTCAGGCTGTCTTCCTTTTGAAAAACACATGGTATTTCTCTGGCTACCATCCATTAGCTGGATAGAACTTGGCGGGAGTTATGATGTTCCAGAAATATTTTCTTACTGATGTTAACTCAGTGTGTGCTGGTTCTCCCTTTAGAAGTAGCCATGGGAAATACCTCACTATACAATTAATTTCTATTGAACATTTTAGTAGTACATTTATTTTTCGTAAGTATTTTTGATGCACAGTACAAAGGATAGAAAGCAATAGGTTGTCTGTCTGATCAGACAGCATGACATCCTGCAGAATCCCAGCCATTCTCTACTTGGACTATTTTTTAATGCATTCTATGGTACAACACTTTTCAGAATATCTTTTCTATTTTGTAAGTCTTGGGATAACAGACAATCATTCTTCACACCCATGTAAATTGTTCCATTAGTTAAGTACCCTAGCTATCAAAAGTTCAGCCCACAGACACGCACATCATGGTCAAATTCTCTCCTAAGTGGGTAGAGAACCTAAATTAAATAAACACTTTGGCTGTCACTATTATTTTTCTTTTAGATTCACATCAGTGCATCTCCTAATTTTTATAAGTTATTCTTCTGTATGCTAAGTAGCCTCTAATAGCATCTGAGATGCAGATATGTATGTTTATTATTATAGAAAAGCATCATTATTTTTAAATTATTCAGGCTAGTAAGTACACAAAGAACTTTCCACTCTTCTGATCCAGGGAACACAACATAGCAGTGAATATTTTCAAATAAATATTCTTTTAAACTTCTGCTGTTCACTCAATTCCTATCACAGGTAGACAGCAGGGAACTCATAGCTGCTCTGCCATTTATGTCAGCAACTGTTTACCCAAATGATGGTACAGTGTCATACAGTGTCATCTGCACGTGAGTTGTTTAGTTTTCTGTTATTAAGCTCATTCTGAAAATATTCAGAAAGAGCTGCCAACTGGGAGTGTTCTCAGAGATGCTCTGTCTTTGTCATAGGCCAAAAACCTGCCCACATTTATTAACAGAAATAACAATTTAAAGGCACATATTTGTCAGCATGTTAAAATTATCTGACATTAACTTCCTAGTCATCATAATCAATCCAAACTCTAACACAATTTTTAAAAAATCAAGTGAGACACCTTACCAAAGCTGTAAATTCAGTGTTGGACTAGAGCTGACTGTGTCCCCAGCTTTTCAGGAAATCTGTTAGGAAATGACACTTAGTAAGTATCAGTTTCTCAGGGTGAAGGTCTCATCCTGAATCATCCTGAGAAGCGACTGCAAAGAACTGTGTGAGATAAACAGCTCATAACACTGCTGATTTCCCTTTATAGAGGTATAATCAACATCCTTTAGGGAAAATGCCATTGGAACCCAGAATCATTCAGGCTGCAGAGGATCTTGGGATGCCCTGTTCAAATCAAGATAACAACTGAATTGAGAACATACTTGGGGCTTTGCCTTGTCTTGTTCTGAAAGGCAAGTGGGCCCTCAAGCTTATGAACTGCACCTTCTGTTTCAGTGTCATCTGCAAATTTGATGGGGCTCCATTCTGTTTCCAACTAATTTATAAAGAAATTAAACAAACGAGATCCCAGACCCTGGGGAACTTCACCTCTAACCAGCCTTCAGGCAGAGTAGAAACTATTGACTACTAACTTTTGAGCCCAGTCTTTTTTCAACTTATTTATTCTTGGTAGCTATTTTGCAGAATGCTAACCAAGGTCAAATGTAACATTATTTATATCAAGAGAACTGTAGGGCTATCAATGGAGAGTTTATTTCCTCCAAGTGACCATATGCTGTGAAACTGTTCTAATTTACAATGCAGACTGAACTGATGCCTGCTGCTCTGAGGACTGAATAAGGGTGAAAATGGCCATAAGAAGAACCAAATTAATTCAACTGAATGTTTAGGAAAATGAAGAGTTTTGATCTTTCAGCAGCTTAATAGTTCTGGATATTTTTCCAGTGTGGTCTGGTGGGCTGCACAGTATGACCACTGTCCATAAGACTAGGAGGGAATCAAGAATAGAAACTCAGATTCCAATAGCTGTGTGGAGCTGGTGCTCAGTGAGCAAAATTCGAGTAAATTCTTCTTTACTGCCAACACTCAGAGCAAAGCACACAGATCATCCACAGAGCCATTTGGGAAAGCAAGAAAATACTGTTGGCTGAAAGTAACTTAGAAGATAGGCTATGAAATGAAAGAAGGCAAGTGGAAAAAAAAATCAAAGAATTAGGATGCAGAGACAGAAGGGAGAGATAGAAGAATCAGAGGATATGCTGAGTTAGCAGGGTCCAATCAGGATCATTGAGTCCAACTCCAGCACTTGCACAGGACACCCCAAAAATCACACCATGGGCCTGAGAACATTGTCCAAATGCTTCTGGAACTCTGCCAGGCTTGGTGCTGTGACAACTTCCCTGAGGAGCCTGTTCCAGTGCCCAACCACCCTCTCGTGAAAAATGTTTTCCTGATATCCAACCTAAACGTCCCCCGACTCAGTTTCATAACATTTTTTGAGTCCTGTCACTGTCACCAGAGGAAAGAGATCAATGTCTGCCTCTCTGATTCCCCTGACAAGGAAGTTGTCAACTGAGGTCTCACCTCAGTCTCCTCCAAGCTGAACTGACCAAGTGACCTCAGCTGCTCCTCATACACCTTCCCCTCCAGACCCTTCACCATCCTCATGGCCATCCTTTGGACATTCTCTAATGGCTTAATGGGATTTTTTTATATTGTGGGACCCAAAACTGCTCCCAGCACTCGAGGTGAGGCCTCCCCAGTGCAGAGCAGAGCAGAGCAGAGCAGAGCAGAGCAGGACAACCCCCTCCATGGCCTGGCTGGTGATGCTGTGCCTGATGACCCCCAGGACAGGGTTGGCCCTCCCAGCTGCCAGGGCACTGCTGATTCACATTTAACTTTCTGTTGATCAGGACTCCCAGGTGCCTTTCCACACTGCAGCTCTCCAGCATCTCATTTCCCAGTCTACAGACACAACCAGGGTTGCCCCATCCCTGGTGCAGAACCCAGCACTTGCTTTTAGATTTCATACTGTTGGTAAGACAGACACAAAGATTCAGGAAGGGCAAAGTGTGGTGAATGTTAGACTCTTTCACAAACTTTTTCTTCTATCTGTAAGTGAAGTGCACAATTTTTCATAGTTTCTTGCAGCGGAAACTCCTTTATTTTAGCTTTTATTGCCAGTTTGCCGGTTTTTCTTGAGAATCAACACAGACCCCAGTGATGCGTTAGACCCATTATGATTGACAAAATTACTTTCCAGGGCCAAAGCATGCCCAGTTATTTGCAGTGTTTCACTCTTCATGTCTTGGAGGGTAGATCCAAGAAGACTACTTTTCCATCAGCTTTATGGCCAGCACTTCCACACAGTAAAGTGATCAAGCCTTTGGAATAACAATAAAGAAATTCTCTTCTGTCAAGATTAGCAGAGCTATTTGGTTTCTTTGTCTAGGTTCACTTGCTAAATGCCTGGCAGATCCATTAAATTAACACTTGCTTTTACCTCCCACCAATACAGGCAGAATAATCAAAAAGAGGGATAATAGCAAGGCATTGAAGGCCCTAAATATATCTCCACTCTTGGAGACTGTGCAACATTCCATCTCATATTTAACAACCTACTAAATAAAAGGAAAAAACTCTTTTAATAGCTCATTACAGGTCAAATAAATCCTATCCCAAATCTGAGAAATACCAGAAATTCCACATACTACTTAGGAATTCACTTGTGAGGAAAGCCTGTCCAAAAGAACAGTTATCAGAGGGGCATCCCAGGTACTCTTCTCCTCACTTGTCCCAGTAGGGTGGTTTTATCAAGACTGTTTGAGTCGTATAGTGCTGTTTGGTTCTTGACTCCTCAAAACATGGTTTGGAATCATTGGCAAGGGGTCTACTGGCCAAGGATGACAGCAAGAAAGCTGAAAAGAGACATACAAATTTCATATTTTTTAATAACACTTCACAACCAAAATCCACTGAGTTCCACATTGACCCAAACATGCATCTTTCCTGGTGACATCCAGAACTTCAGCATAGCTTTATTCAAAGCAGGATGGGGATGAGCTTCTCTGTTTCTGAATAAGCCCAAGGACCTGCTTCCCAATAAAATTCTAAGTTCCAGAGGCATGTGTTCTTGACACCTACATATGCAGAATATTTGTCTTCCATTTAACAGGTTTTTCACCAGAACATATGTAATGTTAGCTTATCATTGAAACAATGAGAGAGCAGGAATCTCGTCTATCTTCCACATAGATTGCAGGATGAAGTATGGTCAAGCAGGGAATTTGAGGTTTAGGCTTTCTTTTCTCTGCAGTTCTTGTCACAGCAGGACCATACCTGCTCCTACACACTACATCTGGAGCAGCTGAGCAGCAGCAACAAAACAGCACACAATTCTTTCCGTGCCATCCAAAACCAGAAGAAACTACTCAAATCCCTACATACAGGAAAAGGCTCACCTGTCTGTCAATACTAATAGATTAACAATTCTCCAGCTTTCTATTATTAAAATAGGGAAAGGTCATTCTTCAGTCTTTATTTATCCTTTCATGTTGTCTTCCCACAAGATGTCTTGAAGGAACATTTACTACTCCATATGCAGTGTGTCTCCTCATTTTCTTTGAGTGAACTTATTATGAAAGAAAATAGGTTTTATTCTTCCTTTTATTTTTCTACACTACATGAAATAAAGAGGACAGAGAAGTCAGCTTGTAAATATTTATGCAAACTTTTGAGTAAACTCAAGAGCAAGAACTCTGTAAATCAACAAAGGGTAACCCTTCCCAAACAAGTAGATGTAAAACTTATGGTGGTCAATGGAATAATATAAATTAATAATTTATATGTCTCCAAAATCTTTAACTATCTCTGAAACACACATTGTGTTTTTCAGCTAATATTGAAGAAATATATAACATGCTGGAAATGGAGAGTGAGTACCCCTTAAGTACCCTCTAAGTAACATGACACCACATCCTCTCTCAGCTACCCACTCTTCCTACAGTTTCAGTCATCTGAGGGATAATTCTCTATGCAACCTCCTTGTCCCTTTCTTAGTTCTCTTTCTCCTGTCACCATTGAGCATAAACACTATCGAGCATAAACACTTAAAGCATTTAAGCAGCAGAAGCAGCCAACAAAAGTGAGTTTTTAGATAGACAATGTCTTTGAAAGTCAGTTCAGAGAGAAGCATCTGTTGGACAAGCATCTAAGCGTCCTCTTTACTGCTTTCCATGGGACTTGTTTGACCTTAGGAGGGTTTCCAGTACTTTGGTAGACATCACAAGCACAACACAGCAGCACAAAGGAACGTCAGCTAGGCAGGCCCAGCAGCTGCACATATTCCAGCACATATTTCACACACAGCTAAGTGGACAGGTCTTTCCCTCTGAGAAGTATTTTTCACGTGGCTACAAGGAAATTCTCTCTTAAAGGCCAGTCAAGTGAGACAACTGGTTTAATAATGTAGCACACATTGATGCTTGTGTCAGCAAGACATAAAAGAGCAAGATGAATTATTTCTGCAACGTGAAAACTGCACATAACAAAGGCCTTGTAATGCCCAGATGCAAGAAGAGAGACGAGGAGATTGGAGGTTTTACTACCTTTTTTTTTAATAGCACAGAAAAATAAACAGAAAATGCAATGGACATTTTCTGAGTCAAGCTGGTTCTTTTTATGTTGTTTGCCGAGAGTGATAGTATTAAACAGCTATTCACAACTGCTTCACATTCACACTGTGCTGTCATTTAGCACTGTTACTGGGCTTCTGGGAACTCTTGGAGATAATGACACATGCTTTCATTTTAGATAGAATTGTCTGAATGTTCTTAAAATCCACTAGAGAGTGCATCAATTAACATATCCCAGATATTAATCCATAAAGGTTGCTTGTATTTTTGGTAGTTGTGATTTATTGGTTTTAAGCAGTCCTATTTTTTCTGCTTTCTTTAAAGAGTTGTTTATTTAATCAGAGATTTGCTGGTTTATCTAAAATTTTAAAAAAAACTAATTAAAAACCACAAACAAACAGGGAGAACTTCAAAAATCCTGAGGAACTGAAGAGTTTTATTGGTCAGAGGCAGGAAAGTGAAAAGTGAGAGGTGTTTTATAGCTTCTTTTAAGACACATTATAAATTTCAGAGCTGTAACAAATTTTTTCTTTTCTTTAATCATCAGATACTAAATATTTTGATATTGAATTTGTCAGTTATTGAATGTGTCGGGTTTGCATGGGCTGGATTCTGTGACAAGCTGTCAGGAAACTCCCCCATGTCTGAGAGAGCCAGTGCCAGCCAACTCTGGGACAGACCTGCCATGGCCAAGGCTGAACCGGTCAGAGACAGTGGTGGCACCTGTGGGATCGGGGCAAGGGTGGAGGGGAATAATCTACAACTGCAGCTGAAGGGAGAAGAGAGAATATGTGAGAGAAACATCTCAGCAGACATTGATGAAGGAGAGGTGCTCCAGGTGCAGGAGCAGAGGTTCCCTGGCAGCCAGTGGCCAACCATGGTGAGGCAGCTGTGCCCCTGCAGCCCGTGGAGGTCCAGGGTGGGGCTATGTAGGATTAAGGTTAAAAAAAATTCTGCAGTTAGGAGAAAACCTTGACAATTGAACAGATGTTGAATAATAAAGAAGTTTAGCTCATAAGTTTGAACCTGTCTTTTTTTATTCTTTTTCTCCAAGATCAATATCATATTGTAAGTGTAACGACTGGCTTAAAAAATGCTCACGGAACATTTTAAATACAAGATTGTGATATTTCAATTATGTCTTAAGATTGCATAAAAATCTCTTGCAAGAAGTCTGTGAAATTTATGTACATTACGCATTTAGAAATAAAGAAAAAACAACAATAACAAATAGCCAACAAAAGTCTTCATTTCCTGGCAGCAGTTTGTCAGGTGTCTTATCTTCAGCACAATTAAGAGGGCTTTAAAAAGAAAGGATTTTTCACACAAGGACAGGTTGTCAGCACGTGAAATCTTGATTTTTATTCAGGGTCATTGAAATGCAAAGTTCACTCAGATGAAAAATCTGAATAAAAATGTTCAAAACATCTCCATTCAACTCTTCCTTGTAACCATATCATAGGATTGTAAAGACTCTAATGGAACATTCATAGAAGTTCTATGAAATGTACTAGATAATCACAAGATAAGGCCAAACAATTGCAGGACATTCTTTTCCAATAGCTACATGTTCAGTGCCTTTTTCAGTAGGATTTTAGTCTGATTCTGCACCTGCTGTGTTTCAAAGCAATGCAAATACTGGAGGCAGAGGTCTTCTGGTTTGTAACCCTCTGAGAAGAATTAATGAGAAAAAGAGTAAGAGGGAGGGTGTTTCTTGGCCTGCCAAAAATATCTTCCTCTATCTAGGTAAGCACAAATAGTCCATCTATAAGAAATGCTTTTACATATACAGTTAGTTACTGTAATTTTGATACAGAAAAGCATTTTTATCCTAAATAATCCTACCTTTCTATATGAAGGTGTCTGAAAGAATGTGCAAAATGCGTATATATGAGCAATAGTCATATAAAGTGTAATAATACTGATATAATGAATGTTTCTGGGAAATAAATCAAAGGAGAACCTGCCTAAATCAAACTTACAGTAAATTGTGATGCAGAGAGGAGAATTTTGATCTTCAAAGTCATAGGCCTTATGATTCTCCTACCAGGAAGATTTCTCTCATTGAAACAAGAACACCCAAAAAACAGAAAAAGCAGAGGAAAGCCCATGGGTTGAAAATGCTAATCAAAAGTTAATCTAAAAATATACAGATTTTAACAGAAGGCAGTAATTATGTCATTATTTTTGAAACTGTGACATAGAATTCTACTCAAGATATTAAAGGCTCTTAAAATTTAAATTATTGCCGCTACCTCAAACAGTAGGTGTGCTCCAGAAAGTACAGCAAGGACAGCAGCACAGCAGTGGCTCCTGGAGAGACTTTGTTGAACTAGACCTGTAGGTCACGTTCTTACAACATTTACATGTGTTCACATTAAAAAATACCATGATATGGGAACAGATCTAAAACTCAACTTGTACTTGTACTACATTTTATTACCTTATTATTATATTGTAGGTCAGTATGCATAAAATGGGCTATATACCTTAAATAACCTATTTAATCATTCTGAATTTATTGTGACAACCACCCATGAGACAGAGATGTCCAGATACGGTACCTAGGCTGACCATAACATTGCCTGAAATCAGAGGCAATAAGGCAATAATTTGTAATTCAACCAACCATATCAAGCAGTGAAATGGATTTATGATGGTGTTCTGTGAGAGAAATGAAGGTCAGTTTTCAGCAGTGAAGGTGCTGTTGACTGCAGAAGTATGTGATGAAATTATATATAAGTTTCTGTCATCCTTAAAAAGAGAAAAGGAGCTGAATGAACTTCCATTTTGTGGTTTAAATGATTCCCTGTCCTTTCCCACAAGACAAGATGGAAGAGCATAGCAAAAGAATGATACATTGTTATTTATCTTCATCAGCTCAAAATAAAACTAGCATCATGTCTGCCTGAATCTAATGTTAGGAAGATATTTCATGACTTAGATTTTTTTTTTAGTATTTCACCAATAAAATTGATAATAAGCATTAAAAAAAGAAAATCAATATTGCCATTGATATCTTCTGCACAGATGGACAGAATCTTTCCAATGGCTATTTTTCAGACTGCTGCAAAAATTGGGATGTTTGGGAACTAAATGCTATCAAAATTCGATGGGAGAGAGGAGATCCTGCTGTCTAATATCTGACAAATTTTTATTTTCTACATAATTTATTACTATGTTAAATGTGTAACTATGATACCAGCATCTCACCACCTTGTTTCACCTCACAGCTGCCTGCTAGGATCTTATCTACAGATGCTCACCTGCATAAATATCTCTAAAGCTGTCAGTATAAATATCAGCAAATCTACAACAGATGCACTAGTGCACCTTGGGAAGAATTCTTCATGGACTTTCAACCAACAGTTCTCCCTTTCCCACCATATTTTTTTTCTTTTTGATCTTGAGGTGCACATCTGTGCCATCTTTACTGTAACATTGTACTTCACCTTTATGCAAAGAGTCTTATCCTATCTGATCCCTGCCTTGTAGTCCTAAGTGAAAATTTTTTTGCACAGTGTCTAAATTGTGCTTCTTTTTAAAATGTAAGTGAAAAACAATCCGAATTTTTATGAAATTCTAAGAGGAGGGGGGAAGCAAAAATGTATATCTATGAGTCAATCAGCCAGATTAGCATGAAACACCTTTATTTTTTATTTTTTTTGTAATTCTTGTGACTAGGATGATAAGTAAAAATTGAAAGTCTCACCAATGCAGAAAAAAAAATCATTCCACAGAAACTCTTCTGACAACTGAGTATTTAATATAGCAAGACTTGAGAATTATTAATTACAATGACACTGAAGTTTGCCAAGATGATGTCCAAACACTAACTGTGAATTTAATCTGTTGTCC
This sequence comes from Illadopsis cleaveri, assembly GCA_013399915.1. Classification (NCBI taxonomy): domain Eukaryota; kingdom Metazoa; phylum Chordata; class Aves; order Passeriformes; family Timaliidae; genus Illadopsis; species Illadopsis cleaveri. The sequence goes on along the minus strand of VXBB01014358.1, from coordinate 37,829 downwards.
TACCAACTCAGCTTTTAAAGCACAAGCTATAATGAAGGCTGAAACCCAAAGCCTTTAAAGACTCAAGGATCAACTATTATCAGAACAAGAGAAGGTGCTTAGTAATTGGAGGATTTTCAGAAAGAAATATGATATGTATTCACTTGATTATAGTACCTAAAGGATGCAAGATGAACTGACTAAATAGTGACTTTGTGTTTAGTCCTTGATTGACTACATTCTAGATATGCTGAAAGTATAAATTAATCAAAACTAGATCTACAATGGAAAGGAAGAAGATCTAATCCTTTCACTAATCCCCAACAAAGGAATAGAGTACTGTATGATGCAGTAACTATTTTAATGTCTACTTGCATAATTGTTCTGCATTCTACGACAAATATCATGCATTCTATACACACTCTTCTTATTCTCTTTGAACAAATGTCTGTAGTTCAGCAGAATATTTTGCAAGAAGAACATTGGCGTACCAGTCTGTGTTTCATAAAAATAAATGAGGAAGGAATGACATTGATTAAAAGTCTTACCAAACCTTAGAGACCCAGATAACTCACTAGAATAAGTATTTTCTGGGGATGCTTCTCCCAAAGCGGCTACAGGAGTGGCTTCATTGAGCAGCTGCCAGAAGCTTCCCTAGGTCCAGTTGAGCCAATGCAGTTGGCTCCAAGATAGACCTACCACTGGCCCAGGCTGAATCCATCAGTGACAGTGGTAGTGCCTCTAGGTTAGGCATACACAGAAAGGAAAAGAAGTTATTATTCAGGAGACATTGGAGCCAGAGAAAGGAGGGAGAATATGAGAGAGAAACAACCCTACAGACACCAAGATCAGTACAGAAGGAAGGGCAGGAGCTGTTCCAGGAGCTGAGATTCCTCTGCAGCCTATGTGGAAGACCATGGTGAGGCAGCCGTGCCACCCATGAAAGTCCATGGTGGAAGGGAGATCCGTCTCATAAAGTTCATAAAGAACTGCAGCCTGTGGAAGTTGGAGAAATTGTCTCATGTGGGAGGGAATACCTCACTGGAGCAGGGGAAGGGTGTGAGGAGTCCTCCCTCTAAGGAAGAAGGAGCAGAAGAGACAACATGTGATGAATTAACTGCAGATCCCATTCCCTGTCTTCCTGCACCACTGGGGGGAAGAAGGCACAGAATCCAGGAGTGAAGATGAGCCCAGCAAGAAAGGAGAGTTGGGCAGCTAAGATTTGAGTTTGTTTCTCATTATCCTACCCTGATTTCAGGATTATCTGATGCTTGCAAAGCCCTAATTGCAGCTGTTGGTCAGAAGTTGCCAGAAAAGAATTCTCACCCTCTCTGCTGTGGTACAACAGGATTCCTTGTGGGAAGCTGTTTTCTGATAGCTAAAGGAAGCATCAGCTAGTGCCATTGTTTCAACTCTCCTCCTGGGATCAGGACAGCAATCTCCTTGCCCACAGTATATAAATAGATATCAATATAAATAGTGATACAATCCTGACTACTGAAGATTCATAATGCACTCATGTAGTTATGAATAGAAATGTATAAATTGGAGCCTTGACTATAGTCCCAGTGACATGCATTGCTGGTTTACACCATTTGTTTGAAGAAATATGCATTAAAATAACTAAGTTATTGTGGTAGAAGAACTGAAACCTTTTGCCAGTCTCTAGTACCAAAAGAAGAATGATACAGGGGATAGGATACTCCTTCTGATCAAACTAGAGGGGCAGTGGTTTCAGGGAAAATGCACAATAATCTTTTTTATTTCTCAACATAATTCAGAAAATTCCTTCAGGTGAGAGCAGGCAAAGTATTGTTAGAAAAGAACAAAGGTCTCTATGTAAGTAGGCTAGTCATGCTGACCTTGAGAAGTTGATTAAACAATGCATCATTATGATCCACAGTAATCTTCTGTTTAGTTCAAAACAGAGTTTGAGAAAAACTCTAGAAAAGTGTGCAAAATGCCAAAAAAGGAGTGAGATCTGAGCATGACTGAAAGTTACTTTTAAGCCTATATTCTTCCTTTGATGCAGGCTTATAAATCCAATTAACATTAATGAGAAATGTGTTGTGCCCATATGCAAACCATGAGCTGAGATTCCCAACTGCCTCTCCAAGATTCTTTTGTATAATTCAAATATTGAACTGTTACATTTAAAGCATATTTTTACTTGAAAGTTTCAAAGTTTAATGTTTATTCTGCTGTAATAAAAATTAATAGCAACAAAGTATAATTGCTTCAGTAATGTTTTGCAAAAACATCAAAGTCTTTTATGTTTCTGCAGTTTGAAAAGAAACCTCAAAAATAGTGTTGATGTATTTTGCACAAATCATATAGCCTACATTGCATAAATCACAAAGTTTGACAGTTCTGTAAATATTGCATTGTAAGGTGTTCAGGTCAGATTTCTAAACAGACAAATAACAAATCAAATATTAGGGGCCAGATCCCTGATTTTGAAGAAAAAAAATTAATCAGTGCTTAGAACTGCAGAAAAACTATTCTTGGTTTCAAGACAGCATTCTTCAAAGGAAAAAAAAATCTTTAAAATAGAATGAAAGACTTCAATTGTTCCCTGAAACAGATTTTAAAATGAGGAAAGTAAGGCATCTGCATTATTAATCAGAAAAATACATCCTACGAATTTTAATACTGCATTTGTTATTTTCTACTGAACGCAGTGTTCCTCATAACCTGACAAGGTGATGATCTCAAAATCAAAACAGATGGTCTTTAAAAGATCTACAGATCCTCCCTTTTAATGAATCTCAAGAATCCTATAGGATTTCTAATAAAGCTACTCATACATATAAAAAGAAATGTGCTTCTTCAGTAGCTTGCTTAACAATATTTCTGTGAAATCAATTACCTATGTCTGGTGGATTTTATGACTAAGAGACATCTCCTTGCTGTTCCACAGCTGGTGCTGTAATGCTATATTCTTATTATTTTTCTTCCCTTCTGGATAGGGGCGTGTGCCTATGATTCTTCTTATTCCCAATTTTAGTACTTCAAATTCAGTCAATTTTCCCATTCTACCCTCCTGGCAGGGGAAAAAGACCAGTATCAATTTCCCAAGCTGAGTTCTTTCTCAATCCCTGTCATTGTCATGAGTCAACAGTTCACTCCTGTTTTGTATTAGACAACTGCTGACCTGTGTCTTCTGCATTTCTGCCAACCTCTCCATCTTTTAAAATTATCTCCTCATCCCAGACTAATTTTTTCTATCTTTTACATGCTGGAAACCAATTACTTCCTATTCCTTGGAAAGAGGTGTTTGTGGGTTTTTTATATGGTTGTATAATGTATCCTTGTGTGTCTCTCCTGTCAGCCACAGCAGTACTGCTTATGACACAGTTACTACTTCAGTGGAAAAGGGAAAAGCTACATAGATCATGTGTCTGGACTCAGTGTCCCACAACATCCTTCTCTCTAAATTGGAAAAGTATGGATTTGATGGGTGGACCGTTCAGTGGATAGGAAATCTTTTGCACGATCACATCCAGAGATTAGTGGTCAATGTCTCAATGTTCAGACAAAGATCAATGATGTGTAGTAGCCCCCCAGGAGGCCATAGTGGGACCAGTGTGGTTAATATCCTGATCAAAGACATAGACAGTAGCAACGAGAGCGCCCTCAGTAAATTGCAGATTACACCAAGCTGAGTGGTGGGGTTGATGCACATGAGGAACAGGATGCCATCCTGAGGGACCTGGACAAGCTTGAGAGGTAGGACTATGTGAACTTATTGAGAGACAACAAAGCCAGGTTCAAGGTCCTGAACCTGCGTCAGGGCAGCCTCCAGTATCAATATAAGCTGGAGGCTGAAGGGACAGAGAGTAGACCTGGTGAGAAAAACTTGAGGCTACTGGTGGATGAAAAGCTAGATATGAGCTGGCAGTGTGTCTTTGCAACCCAGAAAGACAAACACATCCTGGGCTACATCCAAAGCAGTGTGACCAGCAGGGAGATCTGGTGTGGGGATTCTGCCCCTCTGCTCTGCTCTGGCAAGACCCCACCTGGAGTGCTGCATCCAGCTCTGGGGTCCCAGCACAGGAAAGACATGGGCCTGTTAGAGGAGGTCCAGAGGAGGGACAAGAAGATGATTGGAGGAATGGAGCATCTGCTATGAAGAAAGGCTGGGAGAATTGGGATTGTTCATCCTGAAGAAGAGAAGACTCCAAGGAAACTTTATTTTCACCTTTCAGTGCTTAGAGGTGCTCATAAGAGATGGGAATGGATTTTGTAGTAGAGCCTGCTGCAATGGGTCAAGGAGAATGGCTTTAAATGAAAATGGTCTGGGTAGATTTTGATCAGATATAGGAAAAATATTTTTGTGATGAGGGTGGTGAAATACTGGAAGAGGGTGCCCAGAGAGGTGATGGATGCCCCATCCCTGGAGACATTCAAGACTAGGTTGGATGGGGCTCTGAGCAACCTGATCTTGTTGAAGGTGTCCCTGTTCACTGCAGAAGAGTTTAACTAGATGACCTTAAGAGATCCTTTCCAATCCAAACCATTCTATAATAATAGGCAGTAAAACACTTAAGGACACATATTTGTGTATTGTGAGGACAATGAAAGAAAGTCTTTAAAAGATACTGTACCAACCATCCTATATATTTATTTATAACACTCAGTCAATGATTTAATAAATTTCTACCAGTTTACTGGTTCCTGAGGACAGCTGCAGATAGCTGAAACCTCCTGTGCAATGTTCTTTCAAGAGTTAAGTACTCCCTGTCTTGGAGAGTTATTGCACTGGAACAATGGGACTTTTAATTGCTTCTGATTCTTTTGACTGACCAGGAAGGAAAACAAGATGAAAAATGTACATTGTATTTCACAGAATTTATCCAAACATTGCCATGCTGTTATCATCAGAGTTTATTATTTGAATCCAAATACGGCCAAAAAAACCCCAGAAAAACTCTTAATTGCAAATATCAGCTGGGTTCCATTGGAGCAATATGAGACTTCAAAACTACAAAACAACTCAAATTCTGTGAGAATTCAAAGCTCAATGGAAATCAACTGTGGAACAGATTTAATAAATCATATAACCTAGTCCATTGACAGTCTGCTATCTATCCCTACTATTTTTGATGCTTTGTTCAGGTTTGTTTTCAAAGTCCTACATAACAATTGGGAAAACAGTTCAATATTTCTTCAAAATTGCTGAATAAAATATAATGATGAGTAGAAAAACAGATGTTTCCTGAATTTTTTGCAGAATATATAGCTCATTAGAGGCATTGTAGTGGATCTTTTTCTGTTTAAAAGTTTGCTGCTTGAAAAAGCATCACAACCTTTGAACTCTATTTTGGTGGTGTTGTGGGATTTCTTTTATTTTATCTAACTGTTCTCATATGTACTTCCACCTTCAGATAAATGTAGAGAACAATCATGTGATCCTGCAATCTCATTTCACTGAAATCTCATGTATTGGGCTCTTTTAATCTTCCTTCAATCCTTCATCTTTAACCTCTGTTGTTTGTTTCTGGTTTACACTGTACTCCATCTTCTTTGTCATAATGTGATAGTGTTTTGTAATTTTCTATAGGAATCTCTACCAAGAATGAAATTTTAAATAAAATTTTACAACAGTGTACTTTGCATGGTTGAAGGCATTATAGACATGATGTGGAGCTCTAGTGTATGCCTTCTAATAGCCCTCAGCCAGTAAAAATTCTCTTGTTTAAGGAAGAGGCCTATGATTTCAGAGAAGAAAGTTGTAATTTCCTCTACATTCATCCATTCAGTTAGCTGGTAAATGTCATTTCTGAGAACACAGGCATCCATGAATGGCTTTATAATGATCCTGCAGTAAATTAATGTGATTTAATCTGAAGAGACTTGAAGGCAGCAGCTGCATCAGATGATGTTGCCCGACTCCTGAAGCACAAAAGTAGTTTTTGTGGTGTATCAGAAAAGCTATCTTTTGCAGAGGGGAAAACAGGACAAACCAAATGAAATCTAAGGCCACCATTTCTGCTACCTTACCTACAGTAGAACTGCTAATGAGAGAGTAGAGTTTCCAAAAGAAAAGATGTGAGCATGTAGACCTGAAGGGAGATGAAACGCAGCCAGGAGGAAAATAAAGCTGTTGAGTTACAGCTTACACTATGAAACATTAAGAAGCAGTGAGCCCTTGCAAAGCATAGCTGAATGAAACCTGTTGGTCATAGAGATCATGATGGACATAAAAAGCTGGACAATCCATTCACTTTTAAACACTGCAGATTTTCTTGAAGCTAGAATATAGGGGAGAAAATTGAGAAAGAAATCAAAATTCAGAGATAAGGATCTAGTAGTAATGTAACCTTAGAAAAGCACAAATATATGTAGTATTTTCTTTCTGGGAAGGTAGGAAACTATACACAAAACCAAACAGATATTCCCTCCATTTCATTTAATGTACCATTTTATTTTACTTGGTCTTCCTCAGGGATTGGCTTCTTTGGTCTCCTGCCTTTACATAGATGACACAGTTCTTCATGAATCCTGTCTCACAGATCAGCTGGTACCAGACCTGTGAACATGCCATCTGGAAACAAAACCTTGTCCCTATCACTGCAAAAGAAATGAGGAGATTTGTTGCATCACTTCCCATACCAGGTAGCAAAAAGAGAAGATACTCATTTCTCATTGCCATTAGTCAGAGTAGGTGGGGATTCTGTTAAAGAGCTCAGACTTCTGACTCAGCCTCCATATGACCCCCTACTAAGGGGTTAAGCACTCAAGTTTCTGAGAGATCATCTGTGTGAAGCCATTTGACCAGAGCCCTCTTGTGCATGTATAGATTTTGCATTGCAAGCTATGAGTAATAACACTGACACATTTCCAAAAACTTAGCAGTGTATAGCAACATCATATATTACTGAGTTTCTACACACAGAAATCAATACCTAGTGAAATCAACTATTGGAAAAATGAAGAGTGGGAGTGAGTTAAGAATAGTATCCAATTAAAGCTGATGCAGCTTTAAGTAACAGATGTTTTTAGCAACATCTGTGAAAATGAATACACTTGTTTTTCATTCATTTCAGAGAAAAGTTTTCTTTCACAATTCACTGTCTCCATTAGAATATATTAAACCACTTAAAGCACTTAGCACCTTTTGTGAAATTCATGTCTTCAGACATACACAGTATTCTGAAAAGTAGAGAATGCTTATTTTTCTTAACCCTTCCAAAGCATTTGGCTATTACTTCTATGCTGTGGTTGTTTCCACCTTCATACCATTCATCTTCTCTTAATAAATAGTGCTAATGAGGTTTTTTCCTGCACTTATAAGCATGCAGACTAAATAAGGAATATCCATTTTACTGGTAAAAGTTTAATTTGATTAATTATCTCCATTCTCTGACATTGTACTGCTATACAGTTACTGACTTAATGTGCAACATTTGAGAGAACTTCCATTAAAAAAATGAAGATAACTCCCTATTTATTTATTTGTAATCAGAAAGATAAACAAATCCATTTTTCCTTGCCATGAAATCATGAGAAGCTCTAAATCTAAAAACCCACTCCAAACAATGATATACTAAGCCATGCAAGTATTATTTGCACATACTTTGTGTATGAGATCAGTTAAGAAATAGGCTTATCTCATGGATAATGGATCTACACCAGTCAGGATATTTTTAATTTGAAAGGATGTTCTGTTAAAACAAAGATAGCAGATTTGGAAGATCATATATTATTGAATTCGTTTTGCTTTGCTCAAACATTCTTAATGAACAGATAGTAAGTATGAAAAAATAAAAAAAAAGCCAACAGAAAGTACAACAATGTGAAGGAATAGAAGAAACTGGCATCAGCCCCATCAAGGGAAAACATTGCAACTGGATTGGAACCTCTCCCACTTCTTTTATATCATCAAATACATTTATGTTTCATAAGTCATGATAAGTGCTGGGATATAAATGTTTCAAGTGTTCTTTGTCTAGGAATTCAAATTAGAAAAACAAGAGGAAATATACACAAGCTATAATTTAACAAAAAAACACAGTAAAGGGAAAGTTTGTTATCTAGGAATCATCATGTTTATCTGTCATTTTATATCTATTTGGCTAAGCACTGTTTTATTTATAAAAATATACTGGAAGATCATTTGGAACTCAGAGTTATAATAAAGGAGGTGGATATGGGAAGATCTTGTGAGACTCAGGGAAAAAAATTTCAGAAATTAAAGACAGAAAGCTGAAGCAAAATAAAAATGTATGTGATAAAACTAAGTCTGCAGAAGCAGAAACCTTCAGGGCAAACATGGGATGAGGCAAAGTGGGATGAAGTGGGTTGGGATGAGATGGGAAAGGATAGAAAAGAATTATGGGAAAGGATAGAAAAGAATGATCAGAAAAGAAAATTTAAGCAAAATCCCCAAATAGGTTATTTATGTTTCAAGGAGTAGCAATTATGAACACTGAGAAAGCTTAAACCTCTGCCTGTGTCATGATCCACCTGAAGAAACACAACATTTTGGAGAATTACAGTAGCATATATAATGTTCAAGTTGCTTGAACAATTTTCAAGTTGTGTATGCATGTAAGTAGCATATACATATTTTAAGGTATGACAACAAAAAAGGGGTATGAATTGATGCATTATGTTTATGTGGCAAGTAAATGTCATGGGAGTTGGATAGGCACTGCAGGGGTGACTTCTGTGAGAAGAGACTTGGGGTCACCCTCATATTGGATAGATTCTATTCCAGCCAGCTCTGAAATGGAGCCACTGGCCAAAGCACAGCCCACATAGCAATACATTTAAGAAAGAAAGAAAAAAAAAAAAAGTTGGAGCAGTTTGTGAAGGACTGTATTCCATGGGAGGGACCCCAGGCTGCAGCAGGGGAGGAGGGTGAGAAGGAAGGAGTGGCAGGGACAATGCTTCTGTGTTATGAATCAGCTGCAGCTCCATTCCCTATCCCCTCCATCCCTTTGAGAGGGGGATGTAGAGGATTTGGGAGTGAAGAAGACAAGGAGCCTAAGCAGGATGGGGAGAAGTGGTGGAGGGAAAATAGTTTCAGTTTGTTTTTTGTTTCTCACTATACTAATCTATTTCAATTGTTAAGAAATTAAATTAAACTTCTCAAAGACAAGTCTGTTTTGCCCCCAATGGTAACAGGTGAGTAATTGCCCTAGCCTTATCTCACTTATCTCTGTTTTTTCTTCTTATTTATCTTTATGTCCATTTGAATGAGGGGAGTGAGAGACCAGTTTGGTGGGCACCTGGCAGCCAGTCAAGGCTAATCTACTACTGTTGCACAGTCATGTTTAGATTTGTGTCCATGAATGACATTCAAGGTTTAAGGCAGAATAAAGTTTGCCATTCTAACATATGTGCAATAAAGTACTAAACTGCAGGAAGTGGATTTCCTACAAGAAGAAAAATATGTCCAAATGAACTGTCATCCCCCGCTGCCTTAATAAGTAATGCTTCCACCAACAGTAAGAGGTTAATGTGCAAATAAAGAAATTTTGAAGGTGGAGTTAGATAGATTTCTAAAGAGCAAAAAAATAACAAACAAACTTTTTTGCTGGCTCTATGCCAGGTGTCAGGAAATCTCACAGGATGCACCCTTCAGGACTCTTCCTGAAAGGAAAGTAAGTTTGGGTGGAGTTTGGTAGTGCAGAAAGCAGAAATTCCAGGCATATCCGTGAAAGGGCAGAGTGCTTGGATTAAAAGCAAATTTTCTCCCTTCAGGAAGTGAGTATCAGATCAGCAGCTCTGTGATTTAGCTCACACATCAATAAACGGACAGGAGAACAGAGTGTTACCTGGTAACACAAAGAAATTATTTCTTGTTAGGAACCAAGCTGAGAAGAAATGTATATATATTGACATAGTGCAAATACATTTATCTACTGCAGTAAGACTAACATTTTGGTAAAATAACTACATGAACATCAAAACCAGAAGATTACATTTCTCAAATCCTCACAATGTGTCTAGATGAGTGCTACTCAGGACCAAGCTCTTGGTAATTTTTGTTGCAGTGGAATATGATCCTCTTTTAATATGAACACTAACAAGTAGCCAGAAGGGATGGAGCACAAAGTATTTATAGGTAATAATTTGGGTCTCAAATATCTTCATTATGCTCAGAAAGTAGAATATCAAAATGTGTGCAGAAGCATGTTGGCATAAAACAGATATAAAATGTCTATGTGCAAAAAAATCTATGTGCAATTTTCTCTTACTGCAAGAACACTTTAAACTTATTATTATGATTTTTAGAAATATCTTTCTGATTTTAAAGACCTAATACAGGGGTAAAAAGCAAGAAAAGTAACATTTTGTATCTTTAACTACAAAGATTTTAGAAAATTTTAACTAGGCTGACACCTTTTCAAAATCGTATCACACAAGTGCTTCTGCATAAAGGAGATGACAGTAAGTGGGCTGAATTATATGATCGGGGTTTCAGCCCATCTTTGATTTCATGGATACACAACCTGAATAAAGACTATAGGATAGAAATTTAAAGCTCAGTAATATTTGTCAGGGAAGTAATGAATTACAAGAATTAACAACTTCCTTTATTCAATAGAACCTATAAAGCTTAATCCAATTTTCACAGGAGCCAAAGACAACCTACTTGTTGCCTTCTGGTCTTTTGTCACTGATCATCTTGTAAGGAATACAAGGGTCTGTTTCTCTGATGTAAGTGATACATTCAAAATAAACCCTCATTGTAACACTAATTGCACTTATGTGATAATGTAAATGCCAAGCTTATTTTCTAATGTGCATTTTTCAAATGATAACCTGAGTGCAGTGGGGTAATGTTTTGCATGTAGGCAGGCTGAATTACTGAAGGTCAATACAGTCAAGTTGTTTGGAAATGAGAGTATATAATGACATTCACTAGGAGCAAGAGGGGTGAGTAATTTTCTTTTTAGATGAAGATGAATGGAGTAAATTTTCACATGCATGTGTATTATTCAGTACATTGCAAGACCAAAAGACAGGAAGGTATGTCCCAGATGTCAGCTGCTGTTTCCTTGATAGCAGTGAAGTCTTAAAGTAGTAGTAGTGACTCCTTCATGATCTTCCTAGGCAAGAAGGTACTTTGAACGCTTGAGAATCTTAAACTCAACCGGAATTTTCTGCCAGCCTCATCTGAACTAAACTTTCAGATCACTGGGGACTTGTTTTTTCACATGAAGCTTAACTGTTGAGATTTTTTTTGGGCCTCTTAATTTTCATAGGGCAATTTCTCTCATTATGTGTCTTTTCAGCAGTTAGCTAATAAATGCAGAAGCAAAAGAAAACTTGCTATAAATTCATTACTGCTTTTACTCTGAAGATCCAGGTTTTCAACAATACTTTTAGGGATAAAACCCAGAGACAAATGAAAATAAAGAGGATTTGGCAAGACCTGTTTTCTGGAGAACTAACAGGATCTAGAGGGACAGCTGGTGAAAGGTCTTCTATTCAGTAGCTTTTAATACAGACAAACTAGAAATAAACATAAAAAATCACAAATATTGTCACAAATACTTTGAACGAAGCTTTACAAGAGATTCAGCTGTGGATTTCTGCATTTAAGAAAAAAGAATTCACTGTTTCCAAAAAAATCTGTTTGGGTTTTTTTTTTTGGTTGAGCTTTTTTTTTTTCCCCCCAGAGAATGAGTGCAATGTGTGATATATTCCCTGGCATCCCACGAACTAGTTTATCCAGGACAATGCAAAACCTGTACTCATTAGCATGGATCACATGGAGTGATCCAGCAGCCACAAGAGACCACTGTGACCATGGACCTCACGATAACATTTACCAGAGAGTTCCACTCTCATTCACTAACTCCTGCATGATATTGGCTGCCTTCCTATTGAACAAGAAAACATATCCATCTCTTCAAGCTCCATTTTGATAAAGTTTGTATGTGCTGATAAATTCATACCTTTCCTTGACTGATTGTACTAGTAACTATACAAATGTCAAAGGAGGTGCACTTCAGTTCGTGCTTGATTTTGTTTAGTCTTATTTAAACACAAAACTAACAAGAACAATGAATTTTGAAAACATTTTTGTTTCATAATTTTTCCACTTCAAGTCTCACAAGAAAGACAGCTTTAGCAGTGCTGATAAGCAGCACTGATAATTATCCTGGATTATAAAAAGGCCTATCAAACCTTCTTTGTTTTAGGGAGCCTTTTGCTTTAGCTCTGTTGAAAACAAAGACAAACACCTTTAGACTGAACTATGGAGTAAGAAAACTGTAACATATAGAATTAATATAAAATACGAGTTTTTTGTTAATAATTCAAAGCTTTTTTCTTGTTTGTTTCTCTTTAGGGATCATCACAAATTATAAATTGAAATACAAGCCTCTGCAAATTCAGATCCAGGATATTAAAATTACATTTAATCTACATCATAAATTTTTGAAGATTAAGTCCCAAACTAGATCTTAATTTCAGCTCCAGTTCAGGAGGAATAGAAATGTTACATCACAAGAAACATCACTAAATATTTCACTGCAACATGGCCTCTCTCTCATGATAACATTAAGAAGAGTCAAGATTGTGTAGAGATAATTCATAATGAAAAATATATCTAGGATTTTGTATAGCAGGAGGAAGTTATTTGCTTCACTTTCAAAAAGTGTTATATTAAACATAGGCACTGGTATTTTTTGAAAATATGGTAACATTAATCTCACCTGATTTTATTTATTTTCTGAGCTTTTGAGGGTTTCTATTGTAAGATTGGAAATATGTTTGATACCCTCTAGTGGACAAAGTAATATATAACTTCTTATGTTACCCAAAAATGGCTTCAAGTTCAGAAAAAATACATTTTCTCAGGCAGCTCTGATCCACAAATATATAATGTAAATATATGTATATTTAGTATTTCGTTTTGCTTCTAGATTAAATCATGTAACAAAGCCACATAACGATTTTTTTCTCTCATTGTCTGGAATGACCTAGTGGAATTTTGTGTCATTGATCTGATTGTTTAGTCACAAAGCAATGATTTGGGGTTTTCAGAGTTCTATCAGAAATAGAACAAAAGTCCCTTTAAAATGCACAGTAAGTAAAAAAAACCCCTCAGCCTAGGAAACTGCCATTTACATTTTCTAATATATTTCATAAGGTAGTACAAAGTGAAGTTACTCTTTAAAAATCCTATTTTTTTTTCTTTCAGCTTCTGCTCAACTCAGATTTATATCATACATACATATTTTTTATATTGCTTCAGCTGTTCGCTCCCCATTCAATGCAAGCAGATACAGATCAAACATTGTAGATTTTAATGGATTTCTCTAAGGAAGAGCTGTGAAAGCTTCATAGGTGGAATTAAGGATTATTGTAGTACATAGATTCTGCAAATATTTTTTTATTAGACATTAAAAGGCTTTGCTGGGTGAACCATTACTGGCTACCTGGAGCAGTAAATCAGACATGGTATATTTCCCTTTTTTCAGTTTGTTCTTATGTCTTATATGTCAGGTTCTTTATGGAAAGTGCCATTGCTTTTGGCATGTTTTGATGGTCACTACGCAATTTACACTGACTAATTTCTCATCTTCCATGTAACTGACTGACATTTCTGGCTTGACATATCAATTAACACTTTGTCAGTCTTTCCTTCCCACATTATTCATTAGCAGGTCACCTTCACTTATATACCATCATTATATCATTTGATTGCAGAGCTATTTCCATCACTGATTTGACACGTATATTATTAGTGCTTCTGTTTTCTTGATGCAAATGAGAGAAAATGTAATTTGACTTGGAATCCAATAATGTTCCTCTCCTTACATATTAGAAAATTTCATAATACATATTTAATATTCTCTTTGTCTCAGTACTTCCATTTTTATCACCAGACACAGACACTTAGGTCTGAACACAGTAAAGGATTTTTGTGCTTAAAATAAGCAGCAACAAAGTTACATTCATGAAAGATAAACAGAATTTCCAAGGCATAGGCTTGGGTATCCCAGAATGGGATCCAGAACAGCACACAGAATAAAGACAAACCAGTTGTTAGCCCATAAAGATTCCTAGACTGGAGTGTAACCAAAATCATCCCTTTTGAGAATACAGCTTCAGGGACTCTCTCTGTTCACAGACTGAGTCATAGACTAAAACCCTCCCATCCATTTTTCCACCTAATTCTTTTCTTTCAGAGACATGAGCCAGGCTCACTTCTGGAGCCTGCCTGGAGACAGTTGTAGTGCTGCCCAGTTAAGCAGCATGGGAGACAGTTCTTATCTAGGACATGAAAAAACAGAGTTTCAACTTCTTTTCACATTCAGATGTTTGAAATTGGTTTTTTGTTGGGTTGTTTGTTTGGTTTTTTGCCTCCTGGGAGATTGCCCTAACCAAAAAGCAAATATGCTTATCTGAGTGGAGCATATACCTTTCTCTGAAGTTACACCAACACTCACCAAAGGATGCACAAGGGTGGTGAGCAGAGCAGGATGCTGCAGCTCACTGTGAGGATGTGTCTTCCCTGCCTTTGTGCAGCTACTGTCCCACATGGAGCTTGGATTAAACAGTTGCTGGTTACAATGAACAGAAGACTGGCACAAGATATGCTGTTACTATGCTTAATATAATTGTCTTTGATTTTATAAAAAATAAACAATCCTGCTTATCTGGGGGAAAGGGTAAAATTATCCACATACCACATTAAAATATTCCAGGGAGCAGTATGCTTTGTTCCTTATTGCCTTCTCCTTTCTGGTCCATATGGAAAGCTTTTGTGTGAGAGGAAAGAAAAACAATTTCCATCATCTTGAAAAGCCCTTCTGAGGAGACAGGGAAGTTTTAGGACAATTATCTTTCAGCCACAAACAGAGAGATGCAACCTGTTAGATTAGATTAAAAAAACACTTTCCAAAGTTTATGAAACTTCCATGTTTCCAGCAAAAACCTTTTTTCATATTCCTATTTGAAGAAAAAATAAATAAAACTTCCCTATCTCAGGTAGCTTTTTCCTCAGATGCTATGATATTCATATTTATAGGAGAGTTTACATGTATTCTATACACCTAGGAGTTTTTCTCCAGTCTAAAAGACTGATTAGTATTTCTTTCATGCCTGAATAGAGTTCAAAATGATCTCAACTGGAAGCAAGGGAGGGGAATCCAAATCTTTTTCCCTAACAAATCCCTTGAGCCTTACAAGTGCTCAGAAGGTAAGACAAAGTAAGGAATGCCATGTAGAGAAATTGTGTCACTATTTTTCTAAAAGAAATAACACCAACTGTTCTTAAAATCAAAATCAAAGTTGTACTAGCTAGCCCAGAGAAATAATTAAATTTTTAAGACCAGTTTAATTTTGTTATTTTTATGGCAAATCCTTTAGCATAATGTGGTCTATAACTATCCCATCTTCATGTAGTGAATAAGTTTTTCTTTCTATATAGATACTTTTAACATATGTTTAGGAGATTGGGATAAATTAAAGCTGCTCTAATTGTAGAATGTTAGTAGTAACTGCATTTTTGTGAAGAGATTACAAAGCTTGGTTTAAATTTTAATCTAAACATTTTGTAAAATTAGCAGATGGCTGCTGGCACTGTAGCATTATCCAACTGAAACAAGTGGTAGAAATTCTAAATCCTTGTACAAGAAATGAAAATAGTACTGAATTTACATTGTCAGAACAACAAGTTCTCAAAATTTTCCCATTCTTTGGTGACAGCAAAGGCATACACATCCACCAAGGATGGAAGACTGCTTATTTTCAGGAGGCACAAACAGAACTAATAATGGCTTAACAGTGCTAAAAAGAAGGAATTGTGAGTTCTGATCCTTTGCTACAAATGTTCTGATTTAGTCATTACTGAATTGATCACAGCGAAGAGACCATTTCCAGTATCTTTAAGCAAAGTGCTTGCCATAGTCTGTGAGCATGTTTCTAGCGAGTTCTATAGCTTATCTCATAAAGCCACACACAAGAATAAAGTTTCCTTCACATAGGATCCCTGGGACTGCCCACACTGTATCCCTGGAAAAGGATTAAAGTAGGAAGGAAGCTGATTAATAAAGGGCAGAGCCATGATATCACCCTCCTCTCACACTGCAAAGGCGCATGAACACTTGTATCAGACTCACTTCCTCTGGCCACTGTCAAACACAAGTAATTGCTGCCAAAGAAACGAGTTCCTAAGGTGGGTTGCCTTGCAGCAGTGGCCCTGGCAAGGGGGCAATACCTCTCCTAAATACTTCCCCTCTTAAAATAACCCCTTTGAACCTACATCAAATGTAGAGTCAAAATGAGTACCTTCCCTTGGCTATTGGTAAACTTATCACATCTCTGCAAGGAATCTATAACCTTCTGCAGTGTTCACCTGTAGTTCTCCACAGTGATACCCTACTTTCTCTCTAGGCTGCATTTCATGATCATGTCACCTTCTACATTCCCTGGAGTCTGAGAGTTTCTGACACTCAGGACTGGGGAATTTCTCAAACTGTGGGGCAATGAGGTCAGACTGTGAGGCCTGGGAAGACTCTGACTATAGGTCCATCAGTCCATCATTTCCAGCCCTGCCTCAGGCTCTTCCTGCAGGGTTTTCTGAGCCAATACTCCTAAGGAAGGCTTTCCCTGCACTTTTCTACTCCTCCTGTACTTTTACAATGTCCTCCCTGAGTTTTTTGTTCTGCTCCCAAAAATTCTCCTGCAAAACCTATGGCCTCATAGACATCCTGTACCCCTTGTCTGTAAAGTCTCTACAGCTTGCCTGGGTAATTATGCTCCAGGAAACAAGCACCAGTTGGCTGATAGTATTGTAAATATTATAAAGCACTGAAATTTCTACTAATTTTGAATTCTGAAAGTCATTCTCCTCTCAGATGCTCAGCAAATCAATTTTTTTCCCCACAAATTATTGTGTCATAATAACCTGCATATTTATTTTGCTTTTTCATAAGTAGAACTTTCAGTTTCCTTAATTTTTTTTTGCAAAGAATATGTATTTCTAAGAATTAATGAACTGCAGTCCTCCATAGACAGCACTTCAAAAGAAATGCAGGTGGGCCACATATGTTCTCTTCTTGCCAGACTCAGCCAATCTAATGACTTCTGATAGTATCTAGCAAAGGCCTCACAGCCCACAGCCTGCAGGTACTGTACCTTATGGAATTTGATATTACATATATTAGTTGTGGTTGTCCCCTACTGACTCGTCTTATCTCTAAAAATGCCAGATAGAATCACTGGAGTTTTTAAACTCTCAAAGAAAAGGTAGATAAAACAAGTTAAAGGCAATCTAGGATGAGCCTAAATATTTTCCACCCCTCTCTTGCTAAAGATGATTGATTTTTCATATATTCAGAGAACTCGATGATTCTACTGTCTTGAAAACAGTCAATGTACTTTATTTTTTTATTTATGACACTACACATGCATTCATCTGGATATAAATATTCCTGCTTTCCTTCTGTGATAGGTGAAGGGAATAAGCTCCTCAGACATAATTTTCTTTTGTCATGTTCCTCAGCAAATTTTGCGACAGTCTTTGTCCTCTGACCAGGAAACCTGTCACTGTGCTGTCACCCTACAGGCAATGCAAAAGAAATTTGCATCCTTCATAGATCAATCCTCTGAAATTAAAATGTCTGGCTAAGGCCAGCCTCAGGGGCTTTAAGGTGTTGGTTTATTTAGGGTGTTTTTCTTCTTTCCTTTTTTTTTTTTCTTTTATTTCTTTCCTTTTTGTAAAAATAAAACACTTTGCCTGGGAAAATGGTGTATCATTTCCTCCAGACCCATATTACAAGGATGCATAATCTTATAATCATGCACTGAATAGAGAAGAGTCACCTCTTGTTGGATATGCCAAGGACTGAATAAACAGTGGTGCATCTTTACTCTGTGTACATTCAGTGAACATTTGCTCCTGCAGGCAGAATGTGGAAATTCACACAGACTATCATGCCCATCCTTTGGACAGTCCCTCTTGAGATTTGGGTGGATGACTTGGCAAGGTGCTGTGGGGCTGTTTGATGTACAGGTGCTCTGAAGTGTAACGGATTTGATATGAACAGTAGGCAGCTTGATTTTTTGTACAAGATTATCTCATGGTTTCTCCATCATGTGCAACAGCAATAAATAAATGACAGGTCTGAAGCTAACTGGATGCTATGCAACTTAGGTCATGCTTGCTTCAAGTCATAAGTAACACAGACACAAATACAGGGAAAGAATT
This sequence comes from Illadopsis cleaveri, assembly GCA_013399915.1. NCBI lineage: Eukaryota > Metazoa > Chordata > Aves > Passeriformes > Timaliidae > Illadopsis > Illadopsis cleaveri. The sequence continues at coordinate 19,669 of VXBB01014358.1, read as the reverse complement.
CTGCACAGCATTGTGTGTCTCTTTGACCCAGGTACTGATCTTGAACAACCTAAGGGAGCTATAAAAATCAGTTAGATCCTATTTTAAATACTCTGAAAGGTCCTTTCGCCTTTAAATCTTGCTTTCCAATCCTGCACAGACATTTTCACTTCAGCAGATGTTTCCCCTTTGAGCTTTTCCTATTTAATATATTTCAAATTGAAGGCTCAAGCTGCTTGCTCACCTCTCTCTACTTCAACGGAGCAGTTGAGATGCAAGAAGAAAAATAGCTCAAGCAGATGTTTCAGAAGTTAAAAATGTTAGAAAAATTAAAAAACTGAAATAGCTAATGTGGATTTTATATTTGTCTGTGGCACTAACAGATGCTCACAGACTAATAACTACTTCTATAATTTTTGAAGACAACGGATACTAAATTTGAATTTTAAAAAGCTGCTTTGAAAAGCATACATGGAGTAATATGATTTATTACATGCAGTGAAAGAAAATAAAATTTTGCAGAGAAACACTTATTAAATTGGAAACAATGAAAATGATATGCCATGCCCCAAGGAATTTAGCAGGTTATGGCTTCCCTGTGTGGGGGTGCACAGTATGTTGAGAAGGAGAAATTATCCTCTCTGCACTGAGCTGCAAAAGATCCAGTCAGTCACAGGCCTTCACTCCTTTTGTCTCTTTTAATACAAGAAAAGTAATACAACTATACCTTTGTGCATCTTGGTTGCAGTGACTATTCCTCTTCAATATGAACAAGCCAACTTAGTGCATGTTTTTGTGCGCACTCTCCTGATTTGAGTGGCTAATGGCATCTTCAAGAATGCAGAACATCTTCAGCAGCACCAAAAGGTTTATAACCTCTTGAAGGTTATCCAGACCATTCTATGAGTGATATCCTGCTGGCATTTAAAAATACACATATATATATATATTCTAGAAGTCTAAAGAGGGAGTACAAAAGACGGGAAAAGCCAAGGCTGTTGATGCACTTGTTAATAATTATCCTCCCAGTTTATTTTTGGACTGATATTTCCAGGGCCACTGTGGATCAGAGTTCAGTTCTGGGGAGAAACGAGAAATGGCTCAATGGAAAGGACTATCTCTGACAAGGATGAGCTACAAGAAATAGAACGAATTAGAATAATTAGAAGCGCTGGTTTAGGATATCTTTTGCAGTAAAAGATGGCTGGTGATACAGAGTTAGCACAGGATGCAACAGCACAAATTGAAGTTTGGTATCTGATGGATTGGCTACTGCACATAAAATGGTATGGAAACTGTTACAGCTTACAAATGTGTTCAATAAGACTGTGAAATTAGTTGATGTGTCCATGGCCAGATAGCACAGAATCACAGCGTGAACATGCTGAGTTAGAACGGATCCATCAGGATCATCAAATTCAATTCCTGGCCCTCACAGGACATACCAAGAGTCACACCATGGGCCTGAGAGCATTGTCCAAATGCTTCTGGAACTCAGGCTGGTGCTGTGACAACTTCCCTGAGGAGCCTGTTCCAGTAGCCAACCACTCTTTTGTGAAAAGTGTTTTCCTGATATCCCACCTAAACATCTCCTGACTCAGCTTCATGTCATTTCCTTGTGTCCTGTTACTGGTCAGGAGAGTGATGAGATCTGTACCTGCCCCTCCTCTTCCCCTTATGAGGAAGTTACAGACTGCAGTGATGTCTCCCCTCAGATTCCTCTCCTCCAGGCTGAACTGACCAAGTGACCTCAGCCACTCCCCATACACCTTCCCCTCCAGAACCTTTACCATCCTCATGGCCATCCTTTGGACGTTTTCTAATAGTTTAATATCTTTTTTATATTGTGACACCCGAAAGTGCCCTCAGGACTCGAGGTGAGGCCTCCCCAGCTCAGAGCAGAGTAGGACAATCCCCTCCCTGGCCTGGCTGGTGATTCTGTGCCTGATGCCCCCCAGGACAGGGTTGTCCCTCCTGGCTGCCAGGGCACTGCTGGCTCATGTTCAAATCTGTATCAACTGGAACCCCCAAGTTCCTTTCCAGGGTGCTGCTCACCAGCATCTGATTCCTCAGCCTCTCTGTACATGCAGGATTGCCCCATTCCAGGTGCAGCATCTGGCACTTACCTTGTTGAACTTCATACAATTGTGGCGGAATTGAAAACAAACCCCCACTGCTCTCACACACCCTTCTGTCCTATTCAGAGTCTGAGCCATAGACTTCCACTGTGGGAGAGTGCTACCTTGTGAAAAAATCTGCCAGAATCCTATTGAAAACCTGAATCCATTTCCCCTTGACATCAATAGCTGCCCAACAATCCTTTGATTTTAACTGGAGTTGAAGTGGACCCTTTACAAGCGAAAAATTAAGAAGCTGGACTTTTTTCCTTCAGCTTTCTGTGACAGACACTTTCACACCATATACTGGTGTAAAAATGTTACTCAAATGATAAAAACAGCATATGCCAAACTGCTATGTTGTTTGTTGGCTTTTTTTAATGCACTCAGAACATGCTTTATGTTTTCTGTGCTGAGAGATGGAACAATCTCAAAACACCTGAGAGAATAAGAAATACACAAAGCTACAGGGAATACACTTCAGAGAACAGTCATTATGTAAGAAACAGCAATTATATTTTTAACATCAGTCTAGTTACTTGTGAACTAAAAACTATGTGTTGAATTTTGTTTGTAGAATATAAATAAATCTTTAGACAGGAGAAACAGAGATTGTTATGGAAGCTGAAAATTTTGATGGCCTTGAAAAAATATGCTACACGTTTTTAAATTCAGACCTATATACATTATTTGCACTGTGGGAGGCTTACATTATTTTTCCTCCATTTTTTGAATGATACAGGGTTTGAAGCATTGTTACCATATAATAGGATGTAAATATTTACTCTCTTTCTCCCTTGTTTACCTTCCTTCTCTTCCATTTATTCTCTGGTCAGATCTTCAGATTTAGTTGAAGTTAACTGCACATAATTCAGTAGCTTCATCCGTGCAGGAAGGGGGGAATTTCGTATCTTTTCTCCACAGAATTCCATTCTCAGCCAGTTTTCTCAGAAATGAAAAGGAAGTAACACTGCCCACGAGATTCAGCAAAGATACTTGAGCACCATGTGATCCTTTTTCCATAATGGTCTTTTGATCCATAATTTCAAATAAAATGTAAAAAAGTTGTTCTTGAGTGAAATTATGAATTCTTAAGCCAAGTCTGGAGAAAAGCTCTTCTATATTTTCTTTTGTATGCTTTACTGAAAGGACATCACAAAAAAATAAGATGTATGCACACTGCTGTTTAGGTTAGTTAAACTTATACTCTCAATTCTGAAGATACAATTAGACTGTTGAGCTTTTATACAGTGCCATTTGACATGGGGTTGTTTTTTTTAGCCGAGAGTTTGGGAACAGTTGATACAAAATAAAAATATAAATCTACATTTGTGACTGTGGACATACTTTGAAGGAGTCAATGTAGAACTATTTGCATTGTCCTTTTTAGACAGCTGCCTCAGTAATGAACTCTTCAATCCTATGTTTTTGAGATCCTATCCTTCCATGAAAAAAATTAAATCAGAAAATGAATGTTGGGTGTTTACTTAGAGAAAAATAACAACATTCATATTTTCAGAAGCAAGTTCTTGTAATTTCCTTGGAAATAATAACATTTTCTGGTGTGTGTGCTTTTATTATTAATTCTCTCAGTATTTAATTCTCTTTCATTAAAATGGTATTAAAATATTATAAAGGCAATGTTCTTGAAACAAAACCTTACAAATTCTTAATTGAGTGATATTTATATAGAGCTGTGCTTCAGGAGTATGTAGTGGTTTTCCTCTAAAACACAGAGACTCTTCTTAATATAACATTTGCCCTCCAAAATAAATACTTTACAAAGATGTCATTGTGCTTAGATAATACAATTTGTTAAATTTGCTATGTTTATGCTTTAAATATTTAACACAATAATCTAGGAATAAATTAGTAAAATAGTAAACAAATAAATAAGTCCTTGTCACCAAGAATGATTGTATATTACAAAAAGGAATAGTTCACTTTATATTGTATATTAGTCTACTTTTTGATCCAATTAAAAAGTCAGTAACGGTAAAGTTTTAGTGAGCTAATTACTTACAGAAGTACTGAGTGACAACACTTCCAGATTACTTTCCATAGTCACAAACCAAGGAAAAGTATGTGTCTCATTCCTCTACCTTAGCCAAGTATCTCTTTTCTCAGAAGGCTGTACCTTTCCTCCTCCTGGTCATTCTTCCCTTCCTGGCAGGAATTGCTGATAGGGGCCAGGCACTATCTGCCTCTCAGGGTGTGAATTTTGCCTCCTTCCTGCCTGCGCTCCTGTGAATGGGTTACAGGAAAGTTTGTTGAGTGATCACCCAGAGACAGAGCACCTGACAGATGTCACAGTGTCACTGAACAGTTTAGATGAGGAGGGATCTTTGGGGTTATGTCATCCAACATCCTGCACAAAGGGTTGAGTTTGAACTTAAATGAAGTTGTTCAGAGTCAAATCCAGTTGAAGTTCAGGTGACCCCAAAGATAGAGATTCCACAGCTTCTCTGTGCAAGCTCCTCTGATCCCTCATCACCCTCACTGTGACAATCTTTCCCTTAGATTCTATTGGAATTCCTCTGTTTGAAGCTTTTGTCTGTTGCATTTTGTCCTTTCATCATGCATTTCTGAGAATAGTGGCTCCCTCTTCTCCACAACTACTTATTAAAGGAAGTTAAGAGAGCATTTAATCTCCCATATGATGGCTTATGTATCCTGATTTTACTTAACTTGATTTTACTCATCTGCTGCACCACTGAGGAAGTGATGGCACGTCTGGCACAGTAACCTGTAAGCAGACCTTGCCAAGAAAAAACTCAGTGAGAAGTTCTTTGTTCATCCACACTTGCCTTCCACCACACTCACTTACTTGACTTCCTGCATGTTGGAACGGACAATTCTTGTGCTTTGAGGAGCTTGATCTGGACATTTCCTTCTCTGAACTCAGTGTTTCCTTTGCTGTTGCTCAGTCTTTGCCACCATCTCCCCTCACTTCTCTCCCTGACTGATGATTTCTCTCTTTTCTTAAACATGTTTACCTGGAGACACCAGCAGCTTCAGTGATGCACTCAGCAGTGTTCTGCAGAGGGTCTGTTCTGGAGCCAGCTTGTGTCCAGCTTGGAGCAGTCCCACAGACCACAAGTTCAGTCCTCCCACTACCAAAACCTTGCCACCTACACCAATGCAATGTTATATTTCTGTGTATTTCTGAAAGAGTGTAATAATTGTCATGCTTACAAGTGAAGATACCCTGAGGCTTTGGGGCATCACACACCTGCACCTTTCTGAATTGTGATAAATGCTTTAAAATTTCTTACAGCTTACAGTGGTGTCACTGTTGATATCTGGCTTTAATAACTGGACTCAAATCAAAATTCACAGCATGTCACTGACCTGAAAGTGATATATGCTGGGCAAAATGAAGATAGTGACTATATCTGTTAACTTTTGTCCCAAATTTGCCATATGGAACATAAGAGCTTAGTCATTGCTCACTGGCATCCAAGTGAATTGTTTAAATTTGATTTACTTCAGTATAATTGCTTGCAATTTATACTAATTTAGTATCAGCTTCAGTTTACTTCCAATTCTAAACATCAGTTTCATTCAAATCTGTAAAGATCATCACTTAACTGGTAAGGACATTTCCACTTGAAAAAAAAATTTCTCTAAAATGTATTAACTTAGGATTTTGCAAAATAAAATATGTGTGAAATGTAACATACTGGTTGAAAATGCTCACATTATTTATTTAATATAAAAATATGACATATATGTTGTAAAGAGAAACTACTGGGGTGTGAGTGAGTGGGTAAGTTCAGCCTTTTTTTACTTGTCCTCCAAATCACAATAAAGGTAAAATGAAGGCAGCTACAGAAAAACATTTTCTTTTGCATGAGAAGCATTCTGGTTTTGTGGGTGCATAACTGGTAATTTTGATTTCTTTATGTCCTGCTGTGGCATAAAATTATGGTAGCTGGAGGACAACAAAGGTTTCCTATATTTCTATTTCTTATTAAATGTTTGTTCCATTGTGTTTCCCTTTTTTTAAAAATTGTGTTCTATTTCTCCAAATATAAGCTACTGTTTAGACCAACTAAACTAGTTTAGGTTGCATAACAATGTTGAAATTGTGAGTACTTACTTCAAAATAATTCTAAAACAATTCTTTTTTGTACCAACATTTTACTTATTATTAGCTCTTCAGGGCCAAGGAGCCAAGTCTACACAAATCCTGGCTCCTCTGTGCTGCAGATCTACTGCAATCCAGCTGTAAATGGAAGCTGAATGAGTGTGAGATTCCATCTCCAGAGCAGTGCAAAGATACAGCCTAGTTGTGAGAATCTGATCCTGAGCACATTTCCTTTGATCTAGTTTTTTTCTACAGAATGCCTACATTTTTTTTTCTACAGCACCTGTATTCATATCCCCCAGTCACATTTTGTGATATGTGTTTTATCCTTTCAATCTCAAAAATGTATTAATTTATTTGTATGCCTTTGAGTTTTTACCCTGCCTTGCTCACAGTTCTTATGAACACAATCCACAACCTCATCTCTGACACAGTAGTTTCATTTCCCTTTCCCCACCTTAGCCAAACAGACCCCACATAGCATAGCTCAGAAGATAAATTTGATTGTCCTCACCTCCACAAAACATTGACATATAAGGAAACGAACACATTGCATTGTTATCTTCATTCCTCTTACAATGCAATATCTGTTTAACATAAGCAGTGCAAAATAGAGAGAGGATTCTTGGTATGAAAGCAAGGCTTAAGCAAAAAACAGTGTTCACACTGTGCCTTAACAGTAAAAACAACAAATGAAATGGCAAGGTGGCTACTCCACCTCAGGAAAGGTTTCCTAAAACTTTACTCCCTGACTCTCCTTTTGTGGCTCTAGGCAGCAAAAAGGAAGCAGCAGTGAGCATAGAAACAAGAAAATAGGTCATTCCTTGTTTAAAAGTTCATGCTGCACAGCAGTTCCTGTTCTCAAAAGCCGTTTTCTTTCAGTAAAGCAGCAGGCTGAATGCAACACATTGTGCAAAAGTTATGGACTACAGTATTTTTGGGGTTAACCCTCTCCCCCTCCAAAAATAAAGAAAAAACAACACAAACCACAAAACACAGAATACTTGCCTTAGGAAAAAAAAAGAATCTGTGTTTTCCTAGAACAAAGCCAATATTGCATTATGTAGGTCTGATACACTCTTTTTTTCTATATAGGTGTTTGCTCTCAGGACTCAAAAGATTTTAATGATTTACATAGAATCATAGATTCTATTATGATTTGACTTAGAGATACTTTCTGGGAGAAGCAGACCTCCACAGACTGAGGAGGCATGCACGATATCTTCTGTCTTCTATTTGGTACCTGCTCACAGATTTTGCTGACAAATATTGAACATTCCTCCTTGTCCATGACATTTATACATTAAAGGTGTGGCTGACATTAACCATGAAAAGAATAATAAACATTTTAAGTAATTTTCTGGGGTACTTCTTAATTATTTTTATGGTGGTTGGCATTGCACTTCCCCTTCCAATGCATTGAAACAAGTTGTATTTAGTTGTTTAGCAGGTTGCAATGCGTTACCAGCCTAAGGTCTAAAGTACTGGCTTTCTCTGCATTGTAGCTATTCTTCCTTGGAAAATTGGTGCTGTTAACCAGTCTCTTTCTTAAGTGCAATACTTGAGTTCTACCAATCTTCTCTCTTTGACCTTTTGGGTTCATGCTCAGATAGATGAGACCTAACTCCCTGATAAAACATCCATGCACTGATAGCTGTGTTTAACCCCAGGGTACACCAATCTTCTCAGTAATTCACCTCTTGCTATTCATGTTTCAGCTGTGAAGTTACCTGATAAACACAGACTGATTCACTTCAAAGACATACTTACCATTTAATGTTGCTTTTTTCTACAGAGGGGCTTTTGTCTAGTGAAGAGAACATGCACAGCAGTGAAGTTAACTTGTCCATGAAAATCAAATCATGCACACTGAAAGGGACAGAACAGGGAAGAAGGAAAAATACCAATAGACATGCAATATGAACCTAAGAGATTAATGCCCTGCTGTGGATTTGTATGATTTCCAAAGTAAGCAGAAGTAATGGCAACACAAAAGTGTACAAGGCTCATCCAGGCATAGCTCTGAGATCATCCTGATATGACTATAGTCTCTCTCCAGCTGCTTGAACATCCCTTCACCTGTGCTGCACGTAGTGCTCATACAGTCATAAGTGTGCAGTCATAAGTCTGCTGCCCTTCTCTCACTAGACAAGATCTGCTTAGATTTTAAGTAATCAAAATCAAAGCCAAAACCTGTTAGCAGTTCTACCTCCTACCCATACATTAAGAATCACGTACATGTACTGCACTGTATAAAAAGACACGGACAAAGGTAAGTGTCAGAGGGATTAAAATAGGCAGCCAGAACAAAAGGTGGGATCAGATGCAGATACCAATATTATCAACCCTTGATAAGTACTTTTAGTTCAGCAATCAACATCAGTGTGGATTATTTTTGAACACTAAGGACAAGTGGCATGAGTAACATGGGGAAATAGACTAATGCAGGGAAACAGAGCAGATGCTACTAGTAGCAAGTTAAATTGAGGGAAAAAATCCTGCATCTTATCCCAAAAGTCTCAAAAACGTGATGAGATTTCTTGTCACATTTCTGTACAATCTGTGGTGATCTTACTGTAATGACAAAGAAGAAAAATTGGCCTTTTCTATTTGCAGGATTTTCAACATAGGGGTCAGACAATTTGCACAGAAGTTAGGTTGAAAAACAGGTCCTAGAGTAAAATCTCATAGAAGATTTTTAATACTCTGTGGAGGAACAAATCTGAAAATGCCCTCCAGACTAACAGTCCTTTTAGTTCTCAGGATCCTCTTCAGCTCTACATTTTTCACAATGCAAATCAGCACTCAGATCTAATTTTTGAATATCAGGTCTCCGTTCTTTTGTGTTCTTCCACACACAACTCATAGTCTGTCAACTTCCTTTGGCAATTTTTCTTTTGTTCTGCACTTCCCTTCACATGATCCATTTTACTTTCTCATTACTATGCCAAAAATTGGAGCACCTTTCAACCATTCAACCTCCTCCAATTTTCTACTTAACCAAATTCAGAACCAATCCATCAATCCTGCCTTTTTATTGGATGTTTCAATCAGTGTCGTGTGGCAGACATAATACAAAAGGATTTTAGAAATGCATATGCAGATTAAAAATATTATGACATGCTAATAAATTGAGGCTGAAATTCAAGCTTTCATGCATTACAGGAGAGGAAACATTATATAGATTTGTGGGAAAATGAAAGTAGTCTTATACATAGAGGGAGCAAGTGGCCTTAAAAGTCAGTTGTAAAACAAATCTCATCTAAACCAGAATGAGGAAAGTCAGCACCTAAAAAATTATTACAGAAGTAAAAGTGAAAGTTTTACCAATGACTGTACAACTCTGCTTTGAAATTCCAGACTGACAATTAAGACAAAGGCAATTTTAAGGATCAAGGAAAACATAATGATCTTAGAGTCTGATGAACATGATGATTAAAAGTCTCTTAAGTTAATTAATTTGAGATAATGATTGAATCAAAACTTGTATCTTAATGGAAGATGACAATCTAATTGCAAAGCTGCTCCAGATGTGAGTATACCAGAGGGAGATACAAAAGAGTGCCACAGTTCAGGTTTATTTCGCTGCAAGAAGGAACATAAAGATTTTCTATGAGTTACACAAGAGTAAATACATTCAACTTATGAGATGAAGTGCAAAGCTCCCCATTACTTTGCTACTAGAAAAAACCAGACCCTAATAATACCTAAGGAAAAAAAAAATGGAAGAAAGGCACCTCTCCACACATTTCTTAAAATCCCTACCCATGCCACTAAAAAGCTTTCTTCTCCCCTTCATTATCCCAAATATTTTACATTGTTGGAAAATCCTTACTGCTTTAGGACCAATTCAGATTTGTTATGTACATCCTGTGCTGCATTTTACAGTAGCTGAGAAGATCTAGAGGATCTTTTCGCTTGCATTCCACCAGAGAACAAAAAAAAAAAATTAAGTGCAAAAATAAAAATGTGTTTCAATACAAGTCATCCTTCCACACAACTGAGCTCAAGGATCAAATTCTCACCAGATTTATCATGACATGAACAAGAAATATGAGTTTTTCACAATTTGTCTTTCTAAGCCATTTAGTAAAGTATTTTACAGCAAATTTTTCCTCAGAGACTTATCTCCAAAAGGAAAGAAGACTGATAAGAATAGTAAGACTCTTACAAGAAAGAAAAATGCTATGATTCTTATTTCATTGTCACAAATGTTCAGGTTCCCCAGCATTCTATTTCTTTCTCCCTCAAGTGGAGCTCTGGATGGTGTCCTGGCAGGACCCGTGGGCCTGTGGAGAGAGAAGCCTACACTGGAGCAAGTTGCCTGGCAGGACCCCTGAGGGACCTGAGAGACTGCACTCCATGGGAGGGACCCACACTGGAGCAGCTCAGGAAGAGCCCATGGAATGCACTCATGTTGGAGCAGCTCACAGAGAACTGTCTCCAGTGGAAGGGACCCCCTCTGGATCAGGGGAACAGTGTGAGGAGTTCTCCCTTCGGAGGAAGGGGCACCAGAGACAAGGTGTGAGAAACCTCAGCCCCTACTCCCTGTCCCCCTGTGCCACTACAGGGGAAAAAATAAAGAATTCAGGAGCAAAGCTGGGCTTTGGAAAAAAGGGAGGGTGAAGGTAAGGTAGTTTCTAAGTTTGCTTTTTTTTATATCCCATTATCCTACTCTAACTTCTTTGCTAATTAATTTTTCCTGAGTGAAATCTGTTTTGCCCATGACAATAATTAGTCAATGGCCTCCCCCTGTTGTTATCTCAACTCATGGGCTTTTCATTATCTTTTTCTGTCCCTCATCCAGCTGAGAAGGGCAGTGATAAAAAGGTTAGTAGACATGTGGTGTCTAGCCAGGGTCAAACCACCACCAGTATTTTATCTCTGTTTTAAATGTATATTTAAATATATAAATGTATATCCTTTTCTAACAGCTCATCTTTTATTTTTTAAAAAATCAGGTAATCATTTATTTTAAATATTGAACTTTTCTATATATTAAGTTTTATTTTGGAAAATATTTAGATTTCTCAAACCTTTCTCTTTTACTTTCACCTTGAAACATATGTTTTGCCTGCATATGTTTACTAAGTTGTATTATTTTTAGTTAGATTTTAGCACATTTCTGATGGAAACAAAAGTATTTTCTCACTTCCTTTCTAGCATAGAAGAATAGGACTAGTGAAGTGAGAAAAAAACAGGTTTTTTTTTCTACTGTTTTGAAATATAAAACATTTGGAAAGAAGTTTCCTGAGAAAATCTTTTTCTACAATGAAATTGCCGTTGGAATATTTTTGAGAGAAAAACAGGACTGCTAACAGACCTTCTACAGACATCCAACTGCCTTTCCAGTCTGAGACAGATTGTTTAGACTGTGCATATTGCAAGAAAACACTCCAAATGCTCTGTGTAAGCCACCTCTCTGAGCTACTGGAAGAACATTAATGCCCTTCAAAAAACCAATGCAAATACCTAATTAATTTTTTCCCTAGGAGTTTGATTCTTAATGTTATAAAAAAGAAGCTAAATCCCATCTGATCAACAGAGACTAAAAGAGGCACAGTAGGGCAACATAAATTGTTTTTCTATATTGGAAGATCTTGCAAAGAACAATTAAAATCCAAAGAGAACTCTTCAGCAAGCCACAACAAATGAGAGTTAATCTACAGAGTAATGTTTCATTTTTTTGCCAAGACTCTCACTCACTTACTTTTTTATCTTTTTTTTTTTTTTTTTTTAACTTCATTGAATAGTATATATAAGCCTTTCCAGAGTAAAGATCTACTTTATGAACTGGAGAAAGTAATAGTTCAAATATAAATGACTTAAGATAGCTAAACTTTATTTTGCATTCTGTTTCCAACAAAAAGATAGCAGAGTGTAACTACAGACGAAACTTTATTGAAAATATTTTCTTTGTTCTCTTTGGTTTAGTATTTGGAGTGATGAAAAAAACATAAAGGACAAGTTTGTCAGGATATGCAAGTATATCACAGAAATAAATCTGCATTACAAACCAGAATTTTCACTACAACACTATTTTCCATCACAATTCACAAAGATCATTTCCAGGTGTTCTCTAACTGAATACCAGAATTTTTGCCATTGCCATTCACATTTTCTGTATTCACAGATGCAAACTGCATTCAGCAGCTTCTTATTCCCTCAAAGGCATTTTGTAAAACACAAAGAAAAAAGCAGGTTATGAACATCAAAACGCACTTGGTTTTAGCAGTGGACAAAAATTCCTGTCTAAAATATTTTTGTCACACACATCTGTTTCTCCTGCCAGAAGCTTTCACCACTTCCTTTCCCCGTGCAAAACATTAACACATCAGATCAACTTTGACATATTCTGAAAATAGCAAGTAATTTCTTTCCTCGTGATTCCTTTTTTCATCCAAGGATTCAGCAAACTCAGGTAAACAAGAATGAGTTAATTAAAGGTCATAAATAACAGGGAAAAAAAAAATTCTGTGATAGCAGGAGATAACATAATAGTAATAACGGTTTCTTCTCAATTTTTTTAATCACATGTATATACTAAGTAGTAAGCTTTTTCATCAGATTTAGGCATGTCACCCTTGTATAGATTCAGTCTGCTGGGTTTTTTGACCTCTGCTACATCAAATTAGCTACTCCTCTCACAATGGAACTCATTTGGAATTGGACCACGACTGGTAAAATAAAGCCATCATTAATTTTCTATGAACATATTCCCACTCTATATATTTCATTTACTTATGTCATCTTCAAAAAACAAAAAAGTGCTGTAATGACAAAATAATAATATTACACCAATTTTTATATAGTGTTTTCAACTGCTGTTCTCAAGACAGTCTTTAAAATAAATTAGATGTAATTGCCATCACTTTTGCTCTAGACATTCTGTTAAATACAGTTTTTATGAGCTGTTTACCAGTGAATATATTTGAATTTTCTAAACATAAGCATGTACCTAAATACTGCTAACTGGGCAACATTTGTGATAGAAAACCAAAGGTGTAAATATGCAAATTTACTAGGCCTTTTTCATAGGCTGGTTTCTCAGGAAATACTGGTGAGGAAGGTGAGGTACAATATAATTTCCTTCCTCTTATTGACTCAGTGTTAAAACCCCAAATCAGTACACTTATCATCATTTTGGTATTTCCTTTTCCATGGATTAATTCAGGATTTGGTCTCCATAAGCTAAAAACAAAGGACTGTTAAGGTCAATACAGTTACATTGCTATAAATTCTGGATTAGTTATCAGTTTTAAATATTTCTAGATCATTAGCCATGTAGAAGTTGACTTTTCATAAAATTGAAAATGCATTGGTGTTGTGGTGCGTAATTAGGGTTTTTCAAAGTCGTATATTTTTTTTGTTATTTTTTTGTAATGATATATCCCTTCAACCCCCCATCCCCAATTCCCTGTGGTCTTTCCCTGGGGGAAGACATTGTCAATCACCCTGAAAGACCTGAAGAAGATGTTCTCCCATTTGACCAGGTGCTCAAGCACCCACCTTTTTCATTGTTGTGTTAACTACCTCTGTCCTGAGCCACCCCTCCCGTCTCCTTCATCGGTCCGAAGCTCTCCCCTGCTCACGGTATGCCCTGAGTATTTAAGGGGAGAACAGAGGGCCAAAAATCACTCTGGCATGTGGAGTGAACTGGAATAAAACCTCTTGAAATCCATGCAAGGAGTCCACTCTTTCTTCCACGCCTCAGACCACGCTTCAGCCTGAGGTTCAAACCCACCAAGCCTTCCTTTTATGCTGGTCAGACAGCTACAGCTTGCCGGTGAAGCAGCTAAGGACATCAGGATACATCGGGCCACTGCAAATGTCATTTGGTGTGATACACAATTTCTACTGCTGCTGCAGTCTATACTGACTTCCTAAAATTTTTGTCAAATGTGTACCTTTTCTTCTACTATGAAGAAAAATTATTTTTTACCTTATGCAGGTGTCACTGATTAACTGAGATATTCTCTAGAGCTATGATTCATCAAAGTGAAAGCCAAATAAATACCACACTGACATATGTATAATAACAAGTGTTACCTAGCTGAGCTTGTGTCACTACAAATCACCTCAGCAGACATTGGCATTATTCTTTTTCATAGGCTCAGTGGGTCATTTGTAGCTCCAGGTGAACACATGGTTGCAGGTAATATTCGCCCCAGTTGGCTGATTTGGAGTTGTTGCATGGTGTGAAGACCAGAGTTCACATTGCAGCTGTGGCTTTCACTGAGGACAAAGGGAGCTGCAGGGAAAGGCACAAGCTTCTGAAAGGCAAGGGGTGCCCATGAGTTAACAGGGTATCACAGGGGTTCAGTAAGCTCAAATCCTTACAAGGAAAACAAGATTGTTTTCATCATATTACTCTTATGTTCTCATTCACACATGAAAATGACCAAGATGATAAACGAAAGTAGATGTGCATCCAGCTGTAGACAGGTAGTGGCGTAAAAGAACAAAGAGGTAAATGCATCTCCTAAATACAAGTCTTTCTCTTCAGGACTTTTCTGCAATGATAGGCTTCAAAGAACCATTAATAATGACAGCATGTAGCATGGATTGAAATTTGGGGTACTAATGAAAGAACCAAATATCCATTTAAGGATATAATAGGCCTAGGAGACAAATATGAGAATTTATTTACTCTACTGCACTAAGAATTAAACCTGTCAAGGAAATGAGTGAGTAAATTAAATTTGCTGTTTAAGCTGTACTTACTAGCCAAAATATTTATGGAATTGAAGACATATTATAAACATATTTAATGAGGTAAAAAATATTCAGAAAATGTAGGAGTTTGGAGATTGTTCACTACATTTCCTCAGCAAAGCTAGTGCCGTGCTGAAATCTATCTACTCTCTATCCAGTGCTACATCTTCTAAAAAAAAAACTGGATCCAAGGTCTGTCATATGCAGAAGGAACCATGTATTGTAAAATATACTCTGGAACTGTAAAATAAAGTTCTGGAACTTTTCATAGGAAAGAACTACAAGGGACATAATTAGTATTAGTAAAAAAGCAAATTCTTTTTAATTGGACTATTCAGATATTTCAGCATTTGTAAGAAATTTTTGAGCCTTAAATAATATATTGTTTGGTTTAAAGCCTGGGTTCTGAATTATTTCTATCTCTAAATATTTTAAATAATTTTAAAATTCTGGGAATATTCAGGATAGTGTGGAATTCATCTTTCTCAGATGAATCTGAAATAGATTTGCATGGTCATATGCCATGGGCTCTTACAGATGAAGCATGCTCACATGTCTTTGTTCCATAAAACCTAAATTACCAGATCATCAAAACTACTTATTGCAGTTGCTGTGCTTTATGATTCCTTTGCTGCTGTTTTTTGACTTTAGGAAACGAAAAATTTTAAACCACTTTGGTTTTTTTGGGTGTTTTTTTTTGTAAGAAGTCAGGAACTGTCCATCGAAAAATTTCAACCGCCTCAGTTGGGAAAGAAACCTGGTCTTGGTCATCTCTGGATTAAAAAATGGATCTTCTTTGATGCTGTGAAACCAAGTGTCAAAGGAGGACTGAAGTCTCTTACAAAATTCTATATGTCTTTGACCTTGTTAATGCTTCACTGTGAGGATATAATTATATTTGATGCTATAATTATTAACATGGCTATATATTTCAGATGATTGATAAGGTTAGCACAGTTTATTAGAAGGCTAATAAAGTTTAATCTTATTCAAACAGGCACACATTCTTCTGAAGAAAAAAGTATTTACAGCTGCTGTGAGGCCAAAACAATTAATTACTAATCAGAGCCAACTGAACAAACTGTTTAAATTACATGCAAATATGGGCTCTCAGCTTAAGAAATTATGTTTTCTTTTCTTCTCCCACACTTTCCTTGCTATTGTCTCTCCTTTCAAATCCTTAATCCTTTCATATTCTTTTATTCTTTCAGGCAGAGATATTTATCATTCAGCTTATTTCTACTAAGCAGAACATCTGCTTAAATACTAAGCAGAACATCTGCATAAAATACATGTTTATTTAACCAGTTTCGAGGTTGAACCCACAGTTTCATTCTTTTTATGGTTATTTCTACTGCCTCCAGTGGGGATGTCTCCATAAGAATTTGCAGGCGTTGTGTCCAAAGCCTGTTCCTTACTCAAGAGTTCACAGAATTCAGAATATATGTTTAGGTACAAAGATTGAGTCTTGTGAAACAAAATAATTCTTTGCATTAAGACAGCAAGGATTAAAGGTATAGAAAAGATGTCTTGGGAACCTGGATAGAAGTGAAATATTGGAGTCTGTATACTAAACACATATTTTGCCAAGTAGCTTATTTCCTTGCCTATTTCAAATGCACCTATAAGAGGAAAGCTAGTGAATATGACATGAAGTTCCACTGACTAAGACACTGGGATAGTCAGTCTATTCCTACCCTGACTTTTGCTTTCTGCATTAGCAGCCATTGGCCAACTGCAGGACTAGTCAACAAAGAAGAACTATGAACATTAAAACCTTTGTTATCCAACAGCCTGAACCCAGAGCCAGAGATGGTGTAGTCCTTGCCTAATGGCTGGTTGAAGGGTATTCTTGTGGAACATTAGGGTCTGATCTTCAAAGGAGCCAGTAAATCCAAGGTTCTTGTTTTAATCTCATTAAGGCTAGGAAGCATCAATTTTACCAGATTTTTTTAATGGAATCTGCACTCTCAGTATTATGTGTATTCCAAGCAGAGCTGTCCAACTGCCTTTCAAAGAATTTGGTCTCAGGGACCTTTGGTTTCAGGTGGACACAGGATAGACTCAAGTAAAAAGCACACAACTGTTGTGAGGAGAGCAGTTGTTCACTTGCAAAGAAGAAATGAAGGCACCTAAGAGTTTGGTTTTGTAAAACTGAGTCTGCACTACAGTTTTACATGCATAATACAGGAGGTTTTGGAATTTTTAGACACTTAAAGCTGGCTGGTGTGATACACAATGCTGCCACTATTATGGTCCCTAGTAGCCCCTTTGAAGAATTAAGAGTATACAGATAAAATTAATAAAATGTTTTGGTCTACAGTAATTAGCCCCCTCCCACAAATTTCCTGAATGATTACATGTCATCATAGTTGAGAAGTAATTAGAAAAGGCAATTTCTCTCTCACTCAGAGAAAGCTCAACTTTTTCTCTGATGCTAATTCACATCTTGTTGGTGTGCTAAATCCCATATGAACGTCTTGAGAAAAATTTGTGCAAAAGAATTAAGGAATACATTAGTTTTCATGTAGCATCTCTCTGCAAAAAATCTTTCAGGCAAAATATCTATACACTTTATATTTTTCCCAAGTCTCTTCAGTCATTTCCAAGACAGTACTTAACTGTGTAATAATTGAGTGCACGTTATGATTCTGCTTCTTCATTATCCTAAATCCTCTTTTCCACTAAACATAGATCTATGTATAAGTAGGTAACTGAGTTGGTAATGTTAGTGTCATGCAAGCATTTTCCTATATCAAGATAATATTGGTATAACTCTTAGGAACAACTTTTCTAGAAGAAAAATAGTGTCATAAACAAAAACTTGGCATTAAAAAGCATCTATTTTGCTTTTTCCTTGAATTCTGTATTTATTTAACAAATGAAACTGTCTTTCTTGTTAGCAGTTATCAAATGTAAATTTTTAATTAAATTAATGACGCTAAAATTAGCTAGATTCTTTCCTACCTATGGTAGGCGGTCCCAAAAATGAAACTGATACCTGGATTATTTTTACTTTTTTGTAAGATGCTCATAGTGTGATCATAGAATTTAAACCTGAATTGTATAAAAACAAAAGAACTGACATTCAAATGAAAATAGGCATTCAAATGAAAACATATAAGTATTTATCTCATCTCCAATAATGGCAAAAAAACACTTATGAAAAGAGCATAAAACCAGAATTACTATCCAGATTTTACTCTGCATATAGTCCACTGAAATAGTTTCCAAACATACTATCCTCTTAATTTTCAGATTCATTAAGGAAGATTGAGTGTCTTTTCATGGGCAAGTATCTTTATCTAGATCTTCATTATGTCTGCTGGACCCAAGATCTGACTAGCTGACACTAAAAAGGCAATTTATCTGATCAGATCTGATAATCCGTAGAACTCATCTATTCCTTCTTCAAGTATATTCCCTGTAGTGATATGGAAAAATAATATCTTCATGCTTCTTTCTTGAGGAAAGAAGGCTTCATACCTTCACTACTTGAACTGATAACATGTCCCAACACAGCCTTTTGGACTTTATACACTTCAAACTCAAAACTGTATGTGGATCAATCTCTTTGATGAAGTTTTGAAAGTCAAATTTTCAAATGCACAGTCTCATGAAATCTTGAACTTCTTCTGTTTCCCCTTTAAATTCTATTTTAAAATGATAAATATTGCACAAATTAAATTGGATGCATTAAAATGTGTTACAGACCTCTTAAACCATTGTAAAGATAGAAAAGGAAGACTAACATGCCAGCAGTTGGATTCTCAGTACATACCCAGAATATATCAGCATACAGGAAAAACCAATATTTTTACAGAAAGTAGAATATGAGATGAAAAATGATGAATCACATGGAAGCTCATAATCTTATAAGTGCCATATCAGCCTAGCAGGGATTCATTTTGGATAAGTAATCTTAATATCACAGGATAAAGATCATAGAAAGAAATTGCCAATATTTTGTTATGGAAATGAGAAAATTCAGGGTTAAAATAGAGAAGAGTGATTTCTTTTCATCATCAAGTGAAAAGATCAGCAAAATTCACATGGAGCATCTTTCTGTATCTCTGTGGGAATTCTGCTTCTTGTGATCTGCTGCTGCCAGATTTAATGTGCTGAATTTATTATACACAAAGTTGTCTTACTCATAAGTTGTTTTTATTTCCTCAGTATGGATACTGTTTTATGCTGTTGTTCAACAGCATAAAATGTTTCAATAAAGTGTGTTTTTACCTTATATCTCTACATTTTGACAAAAGGGACATGGGTTATCAAATATATTAAATACATACTAACAATAAGAGGGTTTTCCAACTGCATGTTACTTGTAAAACAGCCTCTAATTCCTTCTTCAGATTCCTCTTTTAAACATTAATCATACACAATGATTCTTATTCACCTCTGGTCACATCACCTGTTGTCCCTGAGGAAGATATTAATCTAGTCAGGACAAGAAATAATTTTTTTCTAGTTTGCTCTATTTTCCTATTTGAAACACAGTAAAGCAGAGCTAAGAAATGAGAGGAGGTCCCCTTTCTTATTTGGATTGGCTGTATCACTGCATTATTGACTATGAGGAAACAAGGGTGGGAATATGCAGAGGGTACTTTTATTTGAGCATTTTTATCTTGCACACCTAATGTATAAAATTTAAAAATTTTCAGATAACATTTCTTGGCCAACAGTAAATAACTAGGACTAAAAATGCAAGTAGCATCATCATTAATCTCAGTGTGAGACATTCAGGAGTGAGGGGTGGAGC
>VXBB01014352.1:95033-122969 GCA_013399915.1 Illadopsis cleaveri | reverse complement strand
GCGCTGGCACCCCATGTGCATGTATGCTTCCATAATATATATGCTTATTTATGTATAACACTACTTGATTGAACAGTTCAAATGAGCATTCAGTGCAAGTTGTATGCAATGAAGTAGGAATCATGTCTGTGTAGACAGGTTTTCCAGCTCTAGGGTTACTATGGTGTTGATTAAATTTTCTGAACTCTTAAGCCAAAACTGCAAGTAAGAAAGTTGCATTTAGTGACAGAGATTTATAATATGTCTGCTTTTATGGTAAGTTGACAAATACTGCTAAATCTTGAGGTGAAAGGATCAACTTCTCTAGCTTCTGCCTGTAATACCTATTAGGAATTAAATGTGAAGCTTATTGTTTCGCTAATTTTGAAGTGAGATTGTGCTACATTTAATTGTATGTCCTTTATAATAAATCTTTGTCAACCGATCTTCAGAAAAAAATACCAAACATTTGGTTCCCTTATCTTCTCACAGCTTCTGATTCTTCCCAGTCTAAATCTCACTTTTGTGCGCAAACGCAGCATGGCTGAGGTGTTTGTCTCCAGAGAAACTCTACCAAATAATACTGGAAGGAAGATGACCTCATGAGGGTGTTTGAAGCATATGCCAATAGTGGCATATGAATGCAGTTTTTGCAGTCAAAAGAGCAAACTAAAATCTATTGATTGTGGTTACTTGGTGTTTTCAAAACACTAGCAATTCTAGTTGTTGAGTTGTCTTGTCATGTTAACCAAGAAGCAGATGGCATAACACCGCAAAGTGTATTTTTACTTAAAGAAACTTTAGAGGTTTTGATGTGTTTTCTTTTCCTCTGATTTCCCCGATGGCTTCTTTTTATTGAAGAGTGACATGAGGAGACCTGGTAGCAATTTTATTGCTTTCCCATAACAGTTTGAAATAATAGGTTGGTCTTTGGTTGCCAGTCAAATTTCTACCAGTCAGCTTGATTCTGTTTTTTATCATGTGGCAGTGGAATATAAAAAGTATATGTTTGTCGTTTGCCCTCAGAAACTGCCTTTTTTTTTTCCATGCTTCAATTAGCAACAGAAGACTAAGCTCCAATTGGTCACACTTTCGTAAACTCTGAGAGCTTGCTCTCTTCATTCTGATAAAAGAAAGCGCTGAGTTTAGGCTGCGTTTCCCAGGAAATTTTGAGGCACATCTGGCCTCTTTAACTGTGTTCACTAGACAGTTTGATTTTGCACACATTTAGTCATTTGCATTATCCATTGAATTAATTCAGGGGTTTTGTTAAGCCTATCCCCCTGCAACACAAGTTCATGCTATTCAAATGCCACCTTCATTGATGAATTTCAGTGATGCTGTGCTGAACTCCGGTAGAAATAGGTCTGTGGGTGCCATAGTTGCTTGTTATGTAAGCATAGCTTTCATAGTTTTCACCACTTCCCTCAACCAGTAAGAAGAGTGAAAAGCAAACTGTAATCTCCTTTCTCATAGTACACAGGGCCAAACCAAATTATTTTTGGATTTCCTGTCACCTTCTTGACTGATTTCTGTGGATGGCTTATGTTAAAAGCAACAATAATATTTGAATTGGAAGAGTTTGGTCTTTGGGTTTTCATTCTTCATAGAGAACTGTTTATTTGAGTGTGGTTCGCCACACTACACGGATAGTACTACCAAATCTGTGCTTTATTATAGGCTTGTAGCAGTGAAGTAATGGCAGTATTTGCATGTTTCAGTGTTTCATGTTCTTGCCAATTCTTTCTTTTTGAAGGAGGGAAATGAAACTAGATCTGTATCTCTTCAACAAAAGGTAATAGTTAGAAGCAAATAAAATTAGAAATGGACCTTGTTACTTCACTGAACTTTGTTTTGCTGGTAGGAGTTTAAATCTGATTTAGTAAATGTTGAGGCATTTGTTTAGTTAGCTTGCACTGACTATAAGGATCTAATATTCCAGGAGTATTTATGGATATAATGAACATATTTGACATGAAGTTTTGATGGTTAATTTTTGCTCTGGGTTAAATGTTAGTCACTATATGTTATATTGCACTGGAGTTCTGGAATTTGAAGGAAAAATACTGCTGCATTTTGAGAACGATGAAGGTCGTTGTTCCACACCCAGTTTTACTGAAAACATAGATTGATGTTCTTGCCCACTTTAGCCAACAGTAAGGTGCAATATTGTGTAATAGTGTTACTAGTTGCTGCTTAAGGAGAGGGTTATCCAAACACATGTGTGTACATATATCAATATAGATATTCACGTATATGCTGGAGGTGTTGTGTNAAAAAAAAAAAAAAAAGATAGCTGCTACTGTTTTACAAATACAGCAACTGAGTTTTGGCTAATAGTTTTATTTACATTTTATGTCCAGATCTTTTAACAGTCTTTCCTGTGATGCTGCAATGGATGCCAAGCACTGAAGGAGAAAGCTAGCAGCTGTTTCCATTACAGCATTGGTACTTTAGCCTCTGCACTTTATTTTCATTTCATGATCTCCTCCAACCTTTCCTAATCACTCCTAAACAGGCCTTTCCCCTTCTGCCTCTGATTTATCTGTCTGCAGAGTTCTGTGTTTTTCTTCACTTGAAAAATGTAAAATCTGTGTGGTTTTTGTTTTCCTAAGAGCTTAATGCTTTGACTCTTACTCACACAGAGTAAGGACTTACTGTCCTTTTTCAACTTAAGTAAGTAGTTCCTTGTGTAATCCCTTACTTGAGATGAGTCCAGGTTGCAGATCAGGACCTACTATGACCAACTATATTATTCTTGTAACAACTTGAGCCACTGTATGATTTGTAGGTTTTTTTTGCACACCACCTGAATTCGTTCTTGCTCTTTTCTTCACCATCTCTGTGAAAATAATTGTTTCATGGCTGTATGCTCTTATTGCTGAGATATGACTGAAAACTGCATGCAGTACAGTGAAGCACATTCATTTTCATCTAGTACCCGTTTATTGCCTTGAGCACTGTAAATCTGTCAGCTCTTCACGATGCTTTCACCTCTTTCTTCATTTGCTCCAGCTTCTAGTTTGACAATGTTCCCCTGAGGCAGAATTCTAATCTGCTTCCAATTAGTTGCAAAATGTGACTCAAATTTCCACATTATGGCTGCTGTTTTACTTGCACACACACATCTAGAAACAAATTAATGCTCTTGAATATTTATTTTTGAGCCTTCAGATTTACTCTAGGTAGAAAAGTTGCCAACTACATTCAAACTACATCTAGAATTTATATTTTTTCTCAAACTGAAATATTTCTTAGAGGTTTCAAATGCCTCTTACTGCTTAATTTTCATGAACCCTTTTCAGCTGGTTGGTAATTATTGAGGGTACATTGTATTGTGATAAATTAAACAAGTTAACAATACACATAATAAACATTTAAATATTGATGTGATTGCTGTGTCAGTTCAGGATGAGAGGCATTTCTTTTCTGCAGGGTTAGCACAATTTTTTTTGGAACCTTTAAGTAGTTTTTCAGGATGAACATACATACTCGACACCTCTCTGCCACCTATTATCTGCAACTTCAGAAGTTGTCATTTGGCTGGGGAGAGGGACGGAGACTCATTTGATCTCTGATGAGTCTTAATAGGTACAGCTAATTAAAATCTTTTTGTATGTCCTTTTGTATGGATCTGTGCATTTGTATGCATCCGTATGCATGAATGCATGGGTGTGCATTTAAAATATGATACCTTAAATTGAGAGGGTTTTCCTGTAGCGTTCATTTTCCTATGAGTAGCTACAGTAGCAATATGTTGTATTCAGTGGGGGAGAAGTGAGATTTTGAATGGAAAGTGTGGAAATCAGGACTAAAACCTGAGGAAAGGACTGGAATCTAATGGGAGTCGGAACTTCATTCCTTATTCAGGCAAAACTAGCATTAGGTGCTCTGTGACAATTCTGCTCTATTGCCCATCCACCTCTAATGCCTTATGTCTGTACTTGCCTATAAGGAGAAACACAGAGTATTTAATTCAAACCTGCCAGTAGCTAAACTTGTAGGTGAAAATCTTTAGTGGAGATTAGCACTCTAAATCCTGGCAGATTGATGTCAGCAGCCGTAATAGACTTTAAATAGGCTTGCAGAATTTCATTGGAAGTATATTGCTGAAATTGAAATGGCTAAGTACCTGTCATTTCTAAATGAGATTTACACCTGTAAATTTATCTATCCACTTACGATACTTTACTTACTTAAAGTATTAAGTATTAGAAACATACAGACATGATTTTAAAAAAATATTTAATTGTCTTTACTGTCACTCATTGAGGTGGTAGCCGGCTAATCCCGTGTTGTATGTAGAAACATCTCCATGAAGACAAATATATATATATGTTATGTTCTGGTTTTAATCCCTGAGAACTGATTTTCCAGAAAGAACAAAAACTTAAAAATATAGATAAAGGAAAATTATCTCGATGTTATTTTCTCTTGACTCATCAGTGACTTTTAACTGCAGAGATGAAAAAGCTTACTTGTTATTTCTTTCTCTGAAGGTTTCATTTACTCTAGTAGACTCCTGTGATTCACAACATTGTTCTATAAAGAAACAATATTTGCAAACATTGTGAAATGCTGCAGTACCATGGCATTTTTTTCTCATACATCAAAGTATTTGAGGTTCAGCTTTGTAGCCATGGTGAATCACAGTTCCTGTGATTGTCAGTTGTTGATAAAAAGGTACACAGTCAATTAAAATTTGAGTGAACATATGTATTTGTAGCTTACAATAACTGACTTTTAGAAGACATGCTGAGTGAATAACCAGGCCAGTATATAAAAAAACACCCCCATACATCATCCACATGTATGTGTACACACGTATAAACATGCAACCACACATTATTAATTTTTCAGGCAAAATCACAGTGCTTCAGAGAAGCATTAAATGCTTTTGTTGATAGCTTATAGTTTTATAAACTCTAAATGAGCTTATTGCCTTTTAACCAGCACTAAATAATAGAAGAACCTATGAGCCTCCACATTGGACAGCAGCCAAGCCACCAAAGAAAGAGAGGGAGTAAAAAAGAAAAAGAACTGAATGGCTTAATTGTAGAGCAAATCATTTGTTTACAGATTAAGACCTATTTGGTAGCTAAATCCTGTGGACAAGGAGGTGAAAGAATGAGGCACTAAGGTACAGGAAGTGAGCTTTATGTTTTGTGCCTAAGTCCTGCTATTTTTGCCTCCTAAAGCAGAGGAGGCAAGAAAAAATGAACTGTTTAACAGCAAAGACTGCTGAACAAACCTCACATATTAAGTAGAAACAAAAGAGTGGGAGAAGGGAAGTGTTGGTGCACTTATGTGCTGACAGGAACCTGACAACTGGAGCTGCTTCCAGCTAAGGGGCACCAGTCTGTGGCAAGAAGAGCTGCCCTATTTTGTTCCTCTTTTGAATGGGGTGTGGGAGAAATGCTTCTGTTAATTTGAACAAACATAATACATTTTCTTGAACCTCTCTCTCTCCAATATACCGTTTGGTTTGCTTACTAGAACTGCCTAACCCTCTTTTTTTCTGTCTTGCTTTTTCTCATGTCTTCTTTTTAAGAGTAAGGGTTTTTTTTTTTAAATAGACCTTTGTTTCAGTATCATAATTAATTAGTTGACAGTTCAAATGGTTAAGAAGTGCTTGTGGTTCCTGCTTTATTGTTGTACAACATTTTTTTAAAGACCCACTTACTGGTGGCCTGTAAATTTGAAGATATCATTTTCATGAGTCATTGGTTTAAAGATCAAAGCCAAGAAAGCATTATAGCAGAAATGGAGTAACCGCTGCAGTAAATGCTGTTTAAGCGTCTTCAGTTAATACTCACTTTTCCAGTAATTTATAGCCTTTCAAAATTCTGACCTTCTGAGTTGAATTTTCTATGACTTCTTCTCTTTGTCACTGCTGTGAAAATGAATTTACAAAGTCTGAATAAGGGAACAGATCCATAGGTCATGGAAAAGGAAACATTTTATTTTACAGAACATCCCTGCTGTCGGCATCTTGGTCAGCAAAGCCTTTTGAGAAAACAAGTCATGATTATTTGTGTGGAAATAGGCTTTGATTTGATCAGATTATAAACCATCTGAAGAATATGTTTGGCCTGTGTAAAACAACTATTCCATTTTCCATCTCCAGTGGCTGTAGTAATTTATATGGGGAAAAGAGTAGATACAGCTGAGTTTGGTAAGTCGTGTCTGGTCATCTGTAGTAACAAAATACATTTTTGTTTGATCCCCTTAACTTATAATAAAGTGGACATTTTTTCTCTTTGGCTAGTCACAAGTTTCTGTTAAGAAAAATCAAAAGATGTGTGAAAAGAAGACCCTACCAGTTGTTCCTATTTGAAATCCAGTGTATGAACAGGAAAGTTTTTAGTGTGTAATTTTCGTAAGGAGACAAGGAAAAAGTTAATGAGCTTCAGGTGTGACCTTTTAAGTGCTCGGCAATGCTGTGCCTTGTTTTTTTATATATTGCTTGATTGAAATTCACTTATGTGATATAAAATATTGCACTCTGCTTATGAATAAACAAATACACGGTGTGTTGCCAGTAGGTTGTGCTATTAAGAATGTATCTTCCTTGAACTAGAGTCTACTAAGTAGCAACCCCAAGAAAAATATTCTTAATGGTGTTTCTTGCTTCAGATTTAGTTTCTGCTGCATTTCCTGATCACAAGAATGAGAGATAGTGCACGGAAAAGTGCTCCTAGCTGCATTCCCTAGTAACAGGTCACTTCACCCATCCCCATGTAGGAACAGAAGCCAATTGCTTCAAAATGGGCAGCAACATGATCGCTGACACCTCTGCAAGAATAATGCTGCTGTGGAAGTTATGTAAGAATTGTCTTTTCTATGCAGACTAATTATAAACATACTTGTGTATGTTTACGCCCCTTTGTATTCTCCCCAGGCTCTGAAATGACTGTGACTGTGGGAACATTAAACCAGGCTGTTATCTGATATTTGTTTGGTAAAATGAGCATTGACATATTAGAAGTGATTGAAATCAGTGTTCTTAGTGACAATTACAGAACTTTACATTATGTGCATAGTATTGTGATTTTGTTGACATTGTACATTAAAACCTGTATAGTGTGAACTGACAGAACTATAAAACCACTTTGTAATAAGAAATATGCGGTAAGAAAATTTAAGGCAAAATGGTAGTAATTTTTACATCTACTTACACATATATAATTTCCTTGTTATTATTGCTTCTAACAGAGGACACAGTTGGTCTTCAGACTGCAAGTTACAAATTATAACATTGAAATAACAAGTGAAGTTTCAAAACAAAATTACTCCTTTTTTCTGTGTGTATGTATGCAAGGCTTAACTACCAGTAGACAAATTCACT
Organism: Illadopsis cleaveri; assembly: GCA_013399915.1. Lineage (NCBI taxonomy): Eukaryota > Metazoa > Chordata > Aves > Passeriformes > Timaliidae > Illadopsis > Illadopsis cleaveri. Next base: position 115,642 of record VXBB01014352.1, on the reverse strand, counting down.
TCAGGATAAGTTTAATTTTTGATTAATGTAGTGAAGTAGGACCATATTTGTCTTTACCTTACTGTACCTTACCCAGTGCTTGATGGACTTAATACACTTGTTTGTATCCTTGGCTGAGTCTAATGGTTAAGCAGTGTCACCCTGAATGTTTGTCTCAATAAATTCAAAAGAAAATTTTCATTCTAAATCAACAATTAGACCAAGAAATAATTTAATCTTAGGATTTAGAAAAATTCATAGAAATTCTTTTTACCTTTTTGTTATTGTCTTTGTACTGGAAGCAGAGGGGCCGGTAAAAAGGAATTTTTCACACTTGAGCTGATTAGGATAACAATAGCTCTGGATAATATTTATGGTGTCGTAAGAGCTCATCTTTCCTATAATTATGTTTATCAACTTTTAATTCTTTCCAGAAGAGCCAAGCTAATACAATTTTACTTTCAATATTGAATGGGGAATGAGTGGTGTAACTTGCACTAGCAGATTTCAGTATTTTGTAGCAAACAAGCCTTTGATAAGTTAAGTATAGAGGTCAGAGCATAGCTTCCTCTATCCTGTTTGGCTTGCCATTGTTGCACAATAAGTCATTGTGTTTGCCTTTGTGAATAAAAATCAGCTCCACGAATGAGGAGTGTGACACTTTTGTGGTTCATTCCTGTACTTTAAGTACTTTCAGTGTTTTGACTTAGAGAAGGTCAGTTGATCTGGAAGCCTCAAGTCAGTATACCAGGTTTGTCAAGTAATTAGGCTAATTTCTTTTAGTCGTTACTAAATTTGTAAAGCTTTTGCTAACAAACCAGGCTATGAACAGAGAGGAAATATTACTTAGACGTCAAATGAATCTCCTTTTAAATTGTGGCTTCATTTAAAATCAAACTTTAGCCCACTTTAGAATTGAATTGCTGCATTTGTTAGTTTGGGGTGAGAGCAGAGCATCATTACATGTCTTTAGAGTAGGAAAACATGTTTCCTTCAGTTTGGTTGAAGTTAGGCTGCACTTAGAGGAATCAGTACATCCAAGACTAACTCCTCTTACAGCACTACAGAAGTTCTTCAATCTGGATTTTCCAGTGTGCAAGTGGGCTATGGTAAATCCTGTTTTCTTCAGTTCTAGACACAAAAAGTCATGTTTTTGCTCAGTTCTCCCACAAAAGCTGTATCTGTGACTTGGCAGGAATGGAGGAGTGCCAGGACAAAACTGGAAACTGATGTCCAGAGCATGCCTCAGCCTGCAGGTATCAGTGGAACAGTTTTGTGAGGTTTCTGAAAATGAAACTTGAGCTGTAATCCCATGTAGGGTTCTAACAGCATCTATCCAGAATACTATCAATACCATCAATATATATCACTGAGAAATATTTCTACAAGGTGGGACATTCCCTAGCCTGCTTCAATAAAAGGTCCAGGTGATGCACAATAATGTGCTTTTTCTAACCTAGTGTCAAAGTTGATTGGGGTGAAAGACAATGTAAAGGGAAAGGCAGTGATCTCCAGATCACTCAGGGTGGTGGGGCTGGTGATGAGTACTTAGCTTTCATACCCTCATTTCTGTTTGGCTCAGCTGTGAAAGGATATGTGACTGCAAACTAAATCTATTGAGTTTATTTGGGCTTTTAGAATGAGGTTTGGAATCTCCTGGATAAACAGCAATTTATTAAAAAAGTAAGCATTACATTTCATGCTTTCTTCATGAAGATCATCAGTACCTTATGTGTAATTCTTTCTCCTCCTTCCATGAGATGAATGATTATTCAGACTTTTTCTTGAATTTGTGACATGCTTTTGTTCCTTGCACATTATAGTGCATTTTAATATTTTTCCCATGTCATTCCACATTCAGTGTTAGTAGAAGGGGTGGAATATGAGAAGAAAAGTTTCCTCAAGACTCCCCTGTTCATCTGACAGATTGTATATGAAGTCAAATCTAGGGTTCCATGGTGTACTGTTTGTCTCCCCTGTTGTTTCTGTGGACTTAGTAGCTGGTTACTGAGAAGAGAAATGTACTTCCAAATTAATAGGAAAATACGTTGTGAAACCGCAAAAATGTACAGAAGTCTCAATGGTAAGCTGTGTATCTGGAATACTTTGTCAGGGCTTTCCTTTTTTAAAAGCTTACATTAACCTACAGGGACAGTGCTTGTAGAAACCTAATTGCTGAAATCTCTGTCTCTGTTTACTGTCCCAATTTGGAACTCTCCATCTCTTTAGCAACATCTCTTTAGCAACATTTGAAACTCTCATCTGGCTGTCTGATGCCTGGGTACTCTGGATATAACTAGGAAGAATATCACAGATAGCAAGAAGCACTGATTTTTCGGGCATAATGGTCAGAGGTGGAACTGAGTCACTTGATACAAAAAAAGCTCACTTAGATGAAAATTCACACTTAAGTTCTTCAGGGGAAGCTGTCCTTTTTTTTTTGGTGAGGTAGGGACAGGAGTGGAGCTTGAACATCTGTTGTTTATGAGGAGTTTGGGGGCTTTTGTTATTGTTGTTTGTTTGTTTTTGTTTGGTTTGTTGTTTTGGTTTTTTTTGTTGTTGTTGTTGTTGTTTCGTTTTTGTTTTCTGGCCACTGTTTTCACACCAGCAGACTCTAGAAAACATTTGCTGTAGCTGGCTTGAGATAGGAACAGCCTTGTCTTTATGTTTAACAGTCTTTTGCTCCTTCATTGGTCTGTCAATTGTCTTGTGTACCCAATTAATTAATTTATGATAACCTTTGGAAATAGGTAAGCATACAGTTCCTAGTGCAAGTGATGCAATTTGACAGATTCTGTGTTTAAGTGCAAATCTCTGCTGTTAAGGGAGTCAGGTGTGACATTCTTTTCCTCTGCATTTAATACGCATTAGGTAGCTTTCCATAAGATATTGAATGATGAGGAAATTAAGAATCACCTCTTTGTAAAGGAATAGGAAGCAAGTGACTGTAATCCTTTGGCAAGGGAAAGACAGTCTCTCCACTGACCGGGTTGCCCATCTTGTAACACAAAAGTGACTCTTGGTTTCTTTCTCTCTGTGGCCTAGGCCGGATACTATTGGTGGTGCTGTGTTTAATTCTGAAATGTAGCTTCTCAGTAACCATTATAAATCAACAAGCATTTTTAAGTCCCTTCCTGTTAGATGTGTTTTCACAGTTCAGAAAAGGCTATGGCACAAATTGCTGAAGAGTTAGATTTTTTTCAGTATGCCAGCATTTCCCTGTAGATGCTTTTGTTTGTAGTTACTTGGATTTCAAGCTACTTTCATCAAGAGAAGCCTAAGAAACACAAGAGATGTATATTGACTGTGTAAGTACTGAGGGCTGAAATCAAAACACTTTCTTTCTTTCCTGGTTGCAGTTAACCTCTGGTTGAACTCTTAGCTGCTCAAACTGGCACTAGCCCCATTTCTTCCAGAGCTTCCTCATCCAAATTTGTACATACAGATATGTAGGGGTTACTAGGATGATGACAGATGCCATTTACAGGGCAGTGGAGGGCTAGCTTGATGGACCGGATCTGAGAAATGCGCTTTAAGTAGTTGTAGAGACAAAAGTATTTAATGTCTGAGGCAAACTAGCCTAGTAATGACAGTAGCTTCCAGACCATTCTCCTATGTCTAGCCTAATTAAAGATCCAGAGAGTTGTTTTATAAGCTATGTATTGTGCAGAGAGCCAGAGTTACTTCCGTAAAACTAAGCTTAAAGAAGTGTGCATAATTGGAGGAAAGATTTTGGTGGGATGGGTGTGGCTGCAAATCTTGAGCATAAAGGGAGGCTGTCTGTGGTTTGCCCGCAAAATCTGTTGTTAATCTAGGGAATAATAATATAGCCTTTGATTATCAGTTTCAAAGTACAGTGACATACTGTTTGTTCCCAAGCTGTTAACTTTCTGAAAAGTCACTGTATCTCAGTTAATTAATGATGTTTATAGGATCAGTATGTTGTTCAATAAGCAAATACTTCACGTTAATTAAAATGTGAGTGTTACAATCTTAAAATGCAGTTATCTGACCTTTTAAAAGAACGGCATGTGTGCTACTCCGTGCCACTGTTATATTGAATTAGAAATCAAAATCTAATAATGAGTATGTTTTCTCTCTAGTGAAACAAAATGTGGAGCTCTTTTCCCTGTGTGACACTGCTGTTACAGTCAAGGGTGTTGTCAGTATTAAAATTTAAATACCACCACCTCCTCCTCCTCCTCAGTGTGATGACCCACCCGTAAGGGGAAGGTGGGTCATCACATTCACTCATCACCATTGAATAAAGTTGTTTTTGATTGTAACTTTACAGATTAGCAGTTCCTTAGTTCCCATATTGCTCTCCAAAGCACAGGGATAGCCTAAAATGGCTGCAGATTATGATGTATGACTGCTCTTGTGAAGCTGCAGCTGTGAATCTCAAAGAGGATGTAACCATGCAGAATCGCTCTTTTAGATGGTCATTAGCGCTGCATAAGTACAAGCCTCTTTTTCAGACAGCATTTATTCTTCACGGTTCTTCTACTAGTATGTGATGGCAATGTCATTTGCCAAGCATTGAATAACAATGAATGTTTTATTGAAGTACAGTATTCTGAACCAGTGCTTTTTTTAAGCTGTTTAAGTGCTTAATTTTCGTTTGACTGCTCCTTTTCATGCAAATGTGAGTGTAGCAGAAAAATCCAATACATCCTCCTCCCTTGTGCTTGTGTGCTGTATTGGACTAAGCTGAAGGCTGGTGTGTGGCAAAAGGAAACAAGGCATAATTTATCAGTTATCCACTGGCATCCTATCCTATTCGAGTTTTAGTTGTCTTTTCTTCATTTTGTTTAGAACAAACATGTGCAAAAAACCAAACCAAGCAAAAAACACCCAATTTTTTTTCTGTGTGATACTAAGGAAAAAAACAAGTCAAGAAACAGTCTCTTCCTTTTGCCCCTAAAATTGCCCTCAGAGGAAAAATTAAAGCACAATATTCATTTTTTGTGGATGAAAAGTGGAATTTGGTCTAAATATTTCAGTGCATGGTTATTTTACTTGCCTTCCAAGGACCAAATTGCAATTGGAAGCATTATGACTTCATTTATGAAGGGCAGGTTTTTAATGCGGTTAATACCTACAACTTTGGCACGACTTTTTTGAACAGGCTAGCACCTTCTTTTGCCATTATGAGGATCTGAGGGAAAGCTCATGTACCCAATGTGCTTTGTCCTTTTGAACATCTGGCCCCTTGTTTTGATTAGTGTGCTATGTTGAAAATCTGGCATCAGTACTGGGGTTTAAGTTCTAATTAAATAAAGTACACCGTCTGGCCATAAGCTTTGCAATACACTGAGGAAAGAAGAAGGGGGAGGAAAGTTATCTTCATTTTATAGTCAGTGAAACTGAGATAGTGAGACCATAGAATTATTGAAAATCGTCAATATATTTTGATACTGAATATTTCCTTCAAAAGTGGCTTTTAGTGCCTACGTACAGACCAAACCAAATGTGTCTGTGATCTCAGAATTCCTAGGTTTTAAAACCACAAAGCAAGTTATGACATTATGGCGTGAAAATTAGCCATGTCATACCATAGTGCAATAGAAGATTCTATCCATTCCTGTGTTATTATCAGACTCTTTACCATGATTTGGGAATGCAAAATAATTTTCAGTTGTTTGGGGGCAGAACAACAGATACTGTGTTTGTTCTATGAACTAGTAAACAAATACCCATTAGAATTCAAGTGCTGTGACACTAATAAAATGCATGTTCATTCTCTTCTAATTATAAACAATATTGAAAGCAAGGAGTCAGTCTTCAGGAGATACTCAATCCAGTCTAGGATAGCTTAAATATCTTATTTCTTTGCTATGTAAGAGAGGAGAACTTTCTGTATCATGCCTATTGAGATCAGAGAAGGTTGTGTTTATCCTATTTTGCCTATCCTATCCTTTTTGCCATTTTTTCCTCTATAGAAAGGTTATATTGAAGTGTAAGAATGTTCATGAAGTTCTTTGCTTGTATTCAAAGATTCACTAATTCTATCTCTGTATTTTGGGTGCGTGATTTTTCCATTGTCTGAGTGTGTGTGCCTTCTTTGTCTATCCTCAAGCAAGCAATACATCTTCAGGTATCTTTGATCCAGTCTTTTCTGGTTGGCCATTAGTCATATTGATTCTACAGTGATAAAGAAAACTTTGTTCTCAATGCAGTTTTAACAGTTCAGCGTCAAGGTCTGTCACATAAACACTGTTGACATCAAAGAATTTGCAAAACCGGGTCATTTTGCAAAAATAAAAACACAGTTATATTTTGCCTTTTGTATTTGAGATAGGGAGAGGAAAACTGGGCAGGTTGGTTTTAATGTCCGAGGGGAGGGAAATTCCAGAAGGAAAAAAAACCCAAAGCAGCTTTGAAAAATAAATGTATCCTCAATTTCAGTATCTGAAAGTAATTTTTGAATTACTTTTGTTTGCAGGTAGGCTTTGAACTAAAATACTGTTTATATACATACTGAGAACTGTTGTCAACCAGTGCACTTTTTATATTCCTGCTTTAATCCATTTAATCCATCCAAGAGTCAGTCCAATGAGAAGGAAAGGTAGCAGAGATGTAATAAACACTGATTTAATTTTTACAGCACAGTACATTATAGAACTATAAAACTGTGTAATTAGCCAACTCATTAACACTGTCTTAAAGCAAATAAGTGTTTAGAGCTTGACACACTTAGTGCTGAAAACCTTTCTAACAGTAAATTTGAAAAGTAACCAGTGTTGCTTGGAATGAAGATTGTGCTGCTGTGCATCATCAGGAGCTCTGTATTAGAGGTGTCACCCAGTTATTCCATTCTAATGCATTCCCTGTTTTACAGCACTCCTGTCTATATTGTTTTGACACTTCCTTGAGAGTGGTGCCGTGTAGAACCTCCAGAGCACTTTGTACAGGATTGCCACGAAAATAACTTAATTGATTTAAGTACTGCCCTCCACTTTATAAAAGGGTTTCTTTTCACTTGCTCTTTTGTCCTGTGTTTATTAGTAGTGACTTAGGAGGCCTAGTAGAAGCCAATATAAGAGCCATTGCAGTCACCTGAAGTCTGCTTTTCTGGTAGAAACCTATAGATCCAGATGCTGTGTTAGTTGTTTATGCTCTTAACATTTTCAGTGATGATTTAAGAGATCTAATAATCTGGTATGAGACATCTGAAAATTCCCACATTTTTTACAAAGACTGCTCATGGAGTGCTTTCTGAAAATGATGTATTTGAGCTGGAAATTTAGAAAGTCTTGACCCCTTTTTTAAGAGTAAAAATAGATAAACAGTGTCTTTTGATACTGGGAGGCCACTCCTGTCAAAATAATCTCGTGTCATGTGGTGCATTAACTTCAGCATTTGTTATTATTTTGTATTAGTTCATTCTTTGAAATTTGAAAACATTTGAAATTCAAAAACAATGTTAGAGAACACCTGGAAAACAAATTTACTGTCTCAGCCGGCTTAACAAAAACATGGCCTCTTAATAAATTTAACTTCTTTGAATCAGATTTTTTTTTTTTTTTTGGTCACTATCATTTATACAATGGTTGAATCACTTTCTTGTTTTAATGCTGTGCTTATAAAGTTACAACTTTGGATGAGGTCTGCCTGATTGACGAGTGTTTCCCCAGGTAAGCTTCTAAGCAATTTAATTGCAAGATCACATCATAGAATGACGGGACAACTCACTGAAATTAAAATCTTGAGATGTTTTAGGGTGAGGCTCATAGCATGGTGTTCTTTTTTGGGTTTATTTCAGAGATAATTTTCTAAAACAGCTCTATTCCAAAAACACATCTAGGACAAGATAGAATATATTTCTAAAATTGTGTCAGCCATTAAGCTACAAGTGATCTATCTTCAAGGACCTGTTGTGTTTGAGACATTGCTTTTGCTATGGGAAAATAATTATAAACCTGAGTGAACAAGGTGACTTGCACACACAGTATTAAGCTATGCAGTAAAGCTCATTGATGCTTAATCAAGTGAGTTTAGGATGTTCTATTTCTCTAGCAGCAGTTGCCATCTGCCTGTGCTGACAGAATGATTGTGGGAGAGAGTTCTGTCGCCTTTGGTGCAGAGCTCACACGGAGACTGTGGTTCCACCTCTGCAGAAGCTGATTTCAGACTGAGCTGTCACTGCCACAGTTTCTCATGGACCTTGTACAATGAGCTGACTTGTCAGGATGAATACGACCAAAAGTATGAGACAAGCTGTGGGATTTAGGTCATATCCTACAAGATACAAGACTGTACTCTTAGTTAAAATTGTCTTTACAGGTGTCCCTGGAGCAGTAAAGCTGTGGAAGCCATTGCTATGGCTGCCTGAACAAGCAGTCTGGGACTGATACCTCCTTAGTCCAGCTGTTTGCTAAAGGAGGAGTTTCATAGTATCAATCTGTTGCTTGACATACTTAGTGCCTCTATGTGCTTCCTCAAGTAGTTAAGACCCTCTTAGCTGTGTCAATTTGACTAACAGTATGCCTTCCTGAAGCAGGACATGAGATGTGTGGTACTCCAGGTAAGAAACATGAAGGGAATGATTGTCTGGAAGGCCACAGCAAAGTGGGAACTTTTAAAACTGGTTCACGTCAGAACAGAGTATGTATTCTGGAGCTGTGCCTAAAGCTATTGGCTCTGGGACAGTGAAGAGTCTAAAAGGTTCCTGCTTCTTGCTTCCTCTTTGCTCAGAGGTTAATTACTGGCAGTAACTGAGACAGCTTTTTTAGAGATAGCTCTGGAAAATCCCCACAAATAAATTCTCTGTTCGCTTAAATACACAGTATTGGCAGGATTGGATTCAGATTGTTTGCAGCCATGCTGTGAAATCTCTCTATTTTTAGACCCTTGAGTACAGTCCAGAGAGGGAGGACAGTGATGTGACTAAACCATCCAGCTAAAACTGCTACATTTAATGTCAGCAACAAGTTGTTTGAGGTCCATCTTTATAGGCATGTTTACTTTCCTACAGAGAAATAACTGTTCCCTTTGGAGTTACATTCTTGGCTTGTTTCCATTCATTAATATGCAAGAAGAGTAAACCTCTAGTCAACCACTCTCCATAGAAGTCGATTAAAAAGACATAATTTTAGATTTCCCCCCCCCGCCCCCCCCCCCACACATTTGAAGACACACATAAACCTGAAAATGAATTGGTAGTGTTTCTATTTCAGTTTTTCAGAATCATTAGCGATACAGAGTAAATGCATGTCTTGAAGTCTGGCTAATTTGTATATAATGGTAAATACATCTGGTTTTGAGGATGAGAAAAGTAATCAAACACTTCTGTGTATGGATGTTCATTTCCAAATATCTGAATAATAGTTGGAGGATTGATACATTCAGGAAAGGAACACACAGAACTTGTTGCCGTTGTCCATTAAATAGAGCTTTTTCACCCTTTCACAACTTCACATATGTTAATGAAAAACATTTTCTGAGAAATTGGCAGCTTCATGCTTTGTAGCTAATGCCAGCTTTTTTCATGGGCCAGTTCAAGGCAGAGCAAAGGGAAAAATGTCTTGTTTTTAGTGCGTGAATTACTCTAACAAGCTTTCACATTGCCCCTCCTCTTATTAATATTCTTTTTGATGTGAGCTTGTAAAACAGAGGATTGGCTGTTAATCTCTGGGATCTCAAGGGCTTTTGGCAGTGGCCCATAATTGATGTGTTCACATGGCTGTTGTCTGACTACTAATGATTAGACAGCAGTGTTATCTCCCAGCTAAATCAGTGTTGCTTGTAAATCACACTTGATAAAGTGCAGTTTCATTTCTTCAAAGGGTCTGTACATGTCTATATAGTTTGATACAACTGCCAGAGCCATTTCTTGATTTCGTGATGGCTTAGATTAGGTTTATTTTTATGAGCAAGATATTTGAATATCTACCAAGCATTCAAAAATGTTTCTTTCTGTTTGTCTTTGTTTTAAGCTTATTATGCAGCGGCTAGAATAGAAAGGATATGCACAGTTAGGGCAGATCATCCTAGAAGGTGTAAGTAACTAAGAAAATAACACATGAAAAGTAGAATACTTGGACTGTCGATTTCTTTTCCTTCATTTGAGCAGAAAGGGAGCTTTGTTTGTAGTACGTGTTGATCACACTGTTACACTATAAAAATAGTCCGTGAGAGTATAAGAAAAGACATGGAAACACTAGGCATTTCAACAATGGAGTCTGGGATTTTCTGGGTGAAATTGGGTTCTTTGCATGCCTCTCTTCTTTTCCAGCAGGACAGGAATGAAAAATCCTTACCAAAACTGTTCAAATACAAACTTCTGTCTGTGTCTGCGTTCCTAGAAAGCATGCTAACGAGGATCTTAAGGTACTCAGGCGAAATCAGTAGGTAAAAATATTGTTGAGATAGGGACACAAAAACAGAGATCTCAAGGCGACCAGAATTCTGAGCCACTGAAAGGACAAGATTTGTCTGTCTGTTAGGTAACCTGTAATCAGATAACGTGGGTGCTGGTGGTGTAGATGCTCTCATGAAAAAAAACTAACATTCTATCTGGGTTTCTCCTCTCTGCCCAAACTGAATCGCCTCAGGGTTGAGGCAAGTAAGTAAGCAAATTTTGAAAGGTGTTTCTTGCTGATTCTGGTTCTTGTATTTGCCTTCACACTGTAAGATTAATCCTTCAGTCTCATTGTTAAGGGTTATTGGACACTTTGTGTCAGAAACTGGCACCATAATTGGCACAATAATTTGGAGAGAACAGATATTAGTGGCTTCCTCCTCTTAAGGATTATTTTCCTTTAGAAAAATCTTTACTGTACATGTATTATTTTCAGAATTCTTTTGGAGCTCTTATTTGAAATGCAATCTACTTTTCTCCCTGCCAAAACAACCACTACAGTCCAGGTGGTGCCCCTAGTTATGGTTCAGTGGACCTACTCTGGACTTATACCAGTGAAAGTGTACACTAGTTTGGAGGAAAAAAAAAAGACTTGTCATAAATTGTCTTTCCTGAAGACATTGTAAGTAGCTCAAACTGCGTTTGAGAATAAAGATTTTAACTAGATATCCAACAGCGGCTAATTTCAAGGAGAGCTAAACAATAATGCTTCAGCTCTTTTTTCAGTTGAACTGTCACAGTGAAAAGGAAAGCTGAAAGATGATTTTAGAAGTTTTTCCTTTAGTGACTTGCTAAATAATCATGAATGTTTATGTCCCATTCCTGAACGTAATAATACTGTCTTCTTCTTTAAATAAAATTAGGACACAATATCCTACGCTTGATTGTGTTTGTAGCTAATACCATGAATATTTAAGGTCTAAGGAACACAGAAAAACCTGGCTGATATGACTCCTACACCCTATCAAAAAGCACAAGGATACCTCTAAGGTAATAATATAGGAATGTATTAGTCAAAGACCCACATATCTTGCCTAAAAGGCCTAAGGGCTTTTTAAATTAGAAATTTTTGGGTCTGTAGACACCAATAAATATGGGGCCATTAAGTCAAATGCTCAATTTTCAGAACATGCTAAAAATGTTGTCCATAAGAATGTAGTCAGGCCCATTAAAGCTTTCAGTATACATAGACCATCAAGGAACTTCAGTTCTGTTCCTGAGAATTACAGAAGGTCCTTAACAACCTTTTGGAAGACAAATAATTAATTTAGACAATTTTTCTTAACAAAAATTTATTGAATTCAGGAAGCAACAGCCTCAGTCATAATGTGTGCAACTTTGCATTCACAAAGTGAGAGGTCAGCAAATAGGTAAAAGGCAACAGTGGGCTATTGGCATGCAGAAAGTCAAAAAAGTGCAAAGAAGCCATTTCTTTTCTGAGTTTTATTGCCACTGTATTGTATATTGTATTGGAGCCCTGGAAAAGCTCACAATGTTTTATTAAATGTCTTCTGTACTCCAGAATGGCTGAAATGGCAGCTCTTCCATCAGACTGTGGTCACATCATCAAGTAACTGAAACCATCTTTTGGAAGTGGAGAACTTCTGCTTTGGAGTCATAGAGTCATGATTTGTTTGGATATTAAGAATGAAAAATTGCAATGGAGCAGTTAAATGATGATGCAATCAAATTAAACATTATCTTCCTATATACAGTTGAGAATGAGAAATTTTTCTTGGTCTGAGGATGTCTTGATCTTACATAGAGCAACCATACTTCCTTTCTCAGATTTGAAGTCTCATATATAGTAGAAATAAATATAGGAAAACTGAGGATAATATTTATTTATAATGCTATGAGACCTATGTAAGCAATACCGTATCTATTTTAAGGCTCAGAACCCTGAAAGGTTGAGTGTAGCAGAAACTTTGGAATAACAAGAAGTGATTGTCATTGTTAAACTGAAAAGCTTCTAAAGGCTCATACATAAAACAATATCCAACCCTCACCAGCAAGTGAACACGCCTTGTTTTTTACCATACTCAGTTGCATGACACTGACAGACACTGGACATCATTATGCAGTTTCTATCTAACCCAGACAATACAGAGAAATTTCTTCCTTGACTATTCAGAATAATTCCTTTCTTGATTGTGGAATAGTGTACGTCTCTACATAGGGACAGGTATCTTGAATGAATTTTAGTACTTGTTCATTTTGTATTAAAGCTTAGCCAAGCTTAGTGACTGACTGAAGAAAAGTTTGGAAGTGCAGATTGACCAAGAGGAATCAAGATTCTACGCTGTAAGGTGTTCTAGAGACAGTTATCTCAACGAATGTGATTTACCATAGCCTGAAAGAGGAGAAATGTCTCTACAAGAAATTTGCAGGTGGTGATCTGGGCATCCTCCCAGATCTCTGCCAAGCATTAGAGTTGCCACACAATTTTTCACAGACACAGCCTTGGCAAAAGGATGTCACTGGCAGCTGTCAAATGCTAATCTTTCTCACAGTAAAATGGGTGAATGGCTTGGGAAATCCCACTCATCTGAGCTAGAATAGGAGATCCAAGAGAGGACAAGGAAGTTTCCTTGCCTGTTGTTCAGCACTGTTGTGCTGCATTAGACCCTGCTTGGAACTTTGACTTTTCATCATAGTCTTCATTAATACTGTTCTAAAAATAAAATACTAGCATTATCATGTCTGTGGAGGTGGTGCAGATCCATAATGTCATTGTCACATAAGGTCTGAGGAGGTCTGGATGTTACCATAAAAAGAACATGCAACTTAAAAGATGAGTTTGCAGAACACTGTGTGCTCGTTAATACAGCTCATGCAAGTGGCAAAAAAAGTCTTTGGTACAAGGGGGACTTTTTTCCTTGTTCCCTGTATTGAAAGCTTAATAGCACTGTAAGACTTTTAAGTGGATTTTTTTTTTTTTTTTCCTTCATAGCAACTGTTCAGAATATTGAAATCATTCCAGATGTGATTTGCTTCTTTACTAGGAAAAAAAGTGACAGTTCTGTTAATGTCTTTTTGCTGTCTCCAACTACTCAGTTGATTGAAGTGGAGAAGTTAATTTTAAGAGTAGGAAAAAATTGGAAACTGCAAGTAGATGCTACTTGTGTTACTCAGTTCAACACAATTACACATCAGGTTTCTTGTTCATAGTACAATATTTGTAAAACACAAACACTTTTAAAAGAAAAATACTATTCTCAAACAAAGGTTTCAAAGTGTGAAATTTGGATGAAATTTAAGCAGTTTGAATCACCTTTGTCATTCTTTTATATTTAAGCTCTTGTGATTCTCAACTAAGTTCACCAAAATAAGTAATTTCCTTAGTATCTTAGACCTTCCTGAGCTTTGAATGTAAATATGTAATAGAGATATCTGAACCATGGCAGAAATTCCTTTCTACATCCATGTCTTACTGTATTTCTTTTTTTCTGTACTGTCTTTTATGGCACTGACCTTTTTCCCGCCAACAATTTGATGCAGAATATTTGAAGGAAACAAAATAGCATTTCTGTTAAGCATGATGTCACAATGCTTCTGAGTTGGCCTCTGATATGATTTATAGGCAAGAAATAGTGAACTGAGATTAAAATGGGATCTTTCAGACAAAATGGAGATACTTCATAGTGGTAATTCCTGTTACATTGTAAAATATGAAGGAATAGCTTTAGGTTTTGGATATGGAAATTCTCTGTGGGGCAAGGTTTGTAGCAAGAGGAGAGTTAAACATCAGTGAGATGTCTGGAAGTGCAGACGTGCTTCTGAGCACACATGTCACATTCACATGTCACATTCTCCCATATTTCTTCTCTTCTAAAGCATTTAGATTAATTTCATTAAAATTACTTCTGATTTATGATGCTGTGCATGAGATTACAATAAGGTCTTCTGGGGTCACTGTTGCTTTAGAAAATTAAGATAGAAGTAAGTATACTTTATGTATAAACAACCTAATATATTTTTCACTGTAAAATCCAAAGAAAGCAATTTGTAGGATTCAAACCTCCAGATAGGGCTGAAGTCCTTTATTTCCTGTTTATCTTTCCAGATACAGTGATTCTGTGGAGTATTAATTCATAACTCTGAAGAACTTGGTAATGTAATTTTCAAGGTTAGAAGTTTCTTAGTCCTTTCTGTCTTTATGTTACTTCTTTTAGAGGGAGAATTTAGGTTTGCAAAGGGCCAGGTTTGGTTTTTTAGTTAGATCCTATAATAGGATTCAGATCTTCTTTTCACATTCTTTCTATTACAGCAGACATTCCCGCTGGGAATGCTTACAGTGGATTTTTCTTTTTTTCTCCATTTAAAAAAGCGGTGCTTTCTGGGAAGAGCTTATACTTAGCCTGGAACCTGCTTCTCTGCCTTTCACCTGGCTGTGTTAGTAGATGGATTAAATGGCTTTTGGCATGTACATTTCAAAATCACCTGGTGGATGACACTGCAGTAGTGTATGACCTACTTTGGTCTTGGATAGGTAGACTATGTTATTGTTGAGATATATCTTCAAAGACACACCTTCATTAAATCAGGAAGGTGAGTTTTGATACACAGAACTTGATTCCAGTGTAAAGTGCCTGAGTAACTGAATGGCAACCTTGCTTATTAGAAAGTCTTGCGTATTTCTTGTTGATATGATATTTCCTTTCTCTTCCATGTGTGCTTCCTCATTCTGATGAATGTTATGCAGCCACCAAAGCAGACTCTTTTTTGGTACTTGTTCAGATAAAGGATTGCTCCATGGAGCAGTGACTACATTGCTTGGCAGGCAGTCTTCATTTTCTGTGAGCTTTCTGCTACTAAGCATCATAGCTCCCTGAAACGATCAAACACTTGGCAGTGGAAAACTGCCATGAATAACACTGGAGCTTTGTAGCTTTTGTCACCAATCAGCTCTCAAAAGCTCTTGGATTTAGGTGAAGAAAATATTGCTTGAAAATTTCTGACTTTTTGTACTCCTTTGATTGTGTGCCTAAAGAGCATCTATGTAAATAACTTCTTCAGATTCAGATTTTCAATCTCATATCAGAATCTCTTGTGTGATAAACAGCAAGGCTACTGCTCAGTATGCGCCAACACCTGGCAATAATAATGAAAAAATAACAGTGAGAAACTGCAGAGCATCTGTTCTTGACATTAACTTTCCTCAGTTTGACAGACTGCCACCACCAGATGTTAGTCTTATGTGCCTTTTTTTTCGACTGGAGATGGCAGCCTTCCTGCCTCTCTTTGCCTCTAATAGCTTACATCAGTGCCCTTTGGAGAATTCATGGAAACAATTGTGTCACCACAATGGTGTCTAAGAACCACCACTTTGCATTGCTGTTATGATTACCAAACAAGATGGGATAATTTTAAACATGGAAATCTGGAGCAATGTTTAAGCTCAGCATATTTTTTTCTTGTGACTAAGGTCATACTTGTGCCATGAACATGTACCTCAGTGACAGTAAGTATCCACTTATTTCTCAGCCAAAGGTTTAGTGTTTTAATTCACAGAGAAGCAGCCCTATTTAGTGCAAGTGTCCCTATTTGGCCTTGTCCTGACTGAATGTTTCTGGTGGAAAACATGAACATTTATTAGCAGGTCTAAATAAAGCAGAACTGAGCACAAATATTTTAATAAAGAACTTAATAGGATACACTGTCAGGTCCATGCTTTCCTTAGCTCCCCCTCACTGTTTATAATACTCAAGAATGGAAAACACATCTGCCAATTTAGCCTACATTCATTTAAAACATTGGCTAGTTTAGTATGACCACAGAAAACACTTCAGATTTTTCTTGCTCTGGTTTTATGATGAGTCTCTGTTATGGAAGAATGATGTTGCATGTGCAGTAGGAAGTTTTGCACAGCTTTACAGAACACCATGTAAACTATAAAACAGGCTATTCATCAGCATTTTTTGGGTTTATAATGGGATGTGGCTTAGCTTTTGCGAAGTGCTAGGCTCCATTTACCTGCCAGTTACGGACCCTGGTTCTCTTGTAGTTCAAAGTATGGTGTGTTAAGAGCTCCTAAATGATGCCTGAGGTACACGCTGACCCCGTTTCCCTGACAGAGCACCATTACACAGCCAGTGCCTGGGAGCAGGGCACTGTGCCATCCAACTGTGTGCCTCCACTTGGCACCAGGCAGCAGGAGCTGCAGAGCAGAGAACCAGTGTCTCCCCACGCACAGCATACACTGTTATGGTTTTGTGTGATGTGTGCTATTAGATACTGCCAGTAACAGCTGCTGCTGGGGGTCAGTTGGTATTTGACTTTCCTGTGTGTATTCAAGTCTGGTCTGCATAGCTTTTCTGCCTGTGCTTTAACTCTGCAACTCTGTTGGCACAAAGAAAAGAATAAAGACATCATTGCTTGAGTACATTGTTCTATGCCACAGGAACTCTGCTTTAACCAGTAGAATTTTGATGGCATTAGTAGGTTTTCACTCCTTAGGGATGCCTTCAGTATTTATGTTTTGCTTTGGTTTTGGTGTTGTGGGGATTTTTGTGGTTGGTTGTGGTTTTTTGTTTGGTTGGTTTTTGTTGTTTTGTTTGTTTGTTCTGTTTTTTAAATTCGGTTTATTGGGTTTGTTTGTTTGTTTGTGGTTTTACTTACATCTAACCTGAAGATTTCATTCTCAATAAAAAGAATCCCCTCTAAATGAGGAATACTTTGGAGAAGATTGTGGTTATAGATCCTTCCCCCCTCCTGCTTAGTTCTAATGTAATTGAGATCAGAATCCAGGGTGGTCGTACAAAGATCATGCAAAACATTTTCACAAAGTAATTGAAAAATATTTAGCACACATAAGTTTTGCACACAGGATTAAAAGCCTTGGCTCTCAGTTTGCATCTATGAATAATGCTTAAAACATTAGAATTGTTACAAAGGCCAATGGTAACAATTGTTACAATTTTAAAAAAGTTCTTCCTAATTTGTCATTTTGTTTTCTCATTATGAAAAATGTCCTAATCTGTGATACATGTATAGTACCTTTTAGTCTGTCCTTTTCTTTGTATCCCCATTTTTCTTTACAAGAAGGCAAAATTAACTTTGATCTATGTTAAGATACATTTGACGAAAACCTAGATGATGTACAGTGAGTCATTATGTCTTTTCTGTTGAGTCTTCTTATGAACTCCAAAATTAATAACAGCATAACAGTTTTGAAGACATTTGATCATTCATTTCAATGCAGTTAAAAAGCAGCTATTTTAAAAAAATCATTAGGGTGAAGGGTGATTTTTTTGTGTGGTATCTGTGGTCCAATGGGCCAAATAAACATGAGTTCCAGGTGGTTTAGCTAGTTGACTGGGCACACTCACATCCTTATCTAGCTGTCTTTTGTGGGACGAGGGACCTTAGGGCCAGAGTGAAATACTGGAAACCCTCAGCGAAATCTTTATACAGAAAATCTGCTACTGAGTAGATTGGAGGTCATATGGGAGAAATAACTTCTTGAGCTCATATGTTGGTATTGTCTCTGTGAATTGTCTTGTGTTCAGACTGATTGCCTGGTGAGATGCATTCTTTTAAATATGTATTTTGGGAACGCTGAGAGATTAGATCGTTTGTCTCAATTTTTATAAAAGTCCTCTCTGTTATTCCAAGTAGAAAGATCTAGATGCTATCTGCAAGGTATTACGTGGGTCATCCTAATGAATTTTAAATGCTTGGATGACAAGAGATTATATTTGCTGCCATATAGATATTAGAATTGTTTCAACTATTAATTTCTCTAGATACACATGAAAGAATAGCATTTGTGTATTTGTACCTGTCTTTATAAATGTTTTTCTTTAACTAGAAAATTAAGTTCCCAGTTCACAAAATTAATTTCCATCCACAAATCAATCTCTGTCGGTGCCAAGAAAAAAGTAAATTTAATCCTTATTTTAAAAACTTTTTTTTTTTCATATTAACAGTCTATGACAACAGGGAATAGTCCAGTAGAAACTTAGCAAGTTGCCTTGTTTAGCATGTGTGATAGATATTTTTGTACTTGATTTTTCACGTGCAGCATTTGGGCTAATGTCAAAAAATTTAAACTCCTAAGACTGAAATCACCTGTGATACACCAAATCCCTACATAAATAAATGCAGTCTTGGCACACTAGGCTTTCTGTTGCTTTTTAAAATTTTTATTTATGTACTTTATTTTATTTTATTTTGTTTTGTTTTGTTTTGTATTTATGTACTCTCACAGCACCATTATAGTAAGTTTGTCTGTTGTTTTCAGGTTGATCCCCTGTTTACAGTGCCTGCACCTCCACCTCCGATTTCCAGCAGTATCACACCTCAGATGCTGCCTTCCTACTTTTCCCCATCTTCATCCAATATTGCAGCACCAGTCGAGCAGCTTTTGGTACGGACGCGTTCACTGGGTGTAAATACCTGCGAGGTTGGAGTAGTTACAGAGCCCGAATGCCTTGGACCCTGTGAGCCTGGGACCAGTGTGAACTTGGAAGGAATTGTGTGGCATGAAACTGAAGAAGGTAAATTGCTTTTTTCCATTAGGTTTGTCTCTGAATGTGTCGACAAGGTGGTCTATGCTGTATCTGCCTGGGTGCTGGCTAAAGGCTTGCTAATCTGTTGGGACACCATTATATACTATGACAGTCACAGCTTTACAGCTCAGCTAGTGAGCTTTTATTTTAAAAACAAATGGAAGGTCTTTGTGTTATTTAAAGCAGGTGTGTTTTTCAAATGACCTACCATATAACTCCAGCTAATAATAGAATTGTTTCCTCTCTTTAGATTGAGAAAAGCTTACGAAGAAATTGCTAATAGAATAGCATAAATGTACTATTTAAATGTACATCATAAGGGGGTGTTTCTGTGATGGGAGTGGATATATGAATAGTTTAGATGAAAACTTAGAAAGATGAATATTTCAGCTGATAAGAAATGTCACCATTACATAACAAAAGAGGCCCCAGAGACCCTGCAAAAAATTCAATTTGATGTGATTATTTTTGCATTTTGGTTATCTAAAATATGCTTTAAGAGGAAAGCTTTCAGCCTTGAAGAAAAGTGTTCCATGTGGTGAAGAAGTGCTATCAAAACCAGATTGATTTCTTTAATATCCTTTGAAGACATTTGTCCAAGTAGGAGTGCTGGAGAGCTTTGGGGAGCACTAAACGTTGATTTGCTATGATTTAGAACAAAGTAAGTAGGAACAGGATTATGCTGTGATATGCAGATTTTTCCATTTTGGATTTCAAAAGCTCATTATTGAAATACCAGCTTTCTACTGCTAAAAAATACTGCATGTGTACACTAAACTTCTGCAATTTTTCATTTAATAATAGCAGATGTTTTCATTTATAGCTGTGTGAAAATCTTCCTGTGATAGTTCTTACATTTCTTTTGAGGATTATTTAATTTTTAGTGATCTACCTTCCTCAACAGTGAAAACAAGATTATTTACAAAATGATACAATGACAGAATACAGCAGTGCATCACTTCATGATAAATCCTGACATGCTTCAGACCTTATGCACAATGGCATTTCGTCCTTTGCCGTGATATATAAGACCTCACCAAAGTGCTCTACACTGTCCTCTCAAAAATCAATAGAGACAGTCAGATTTACTTGCTTTTGTATGCTTTCATCCATCCATCTTTCTCTCTGTGTATGTCTACAGCAGATTCATAAGGTAGATTGATCCTTTTAGATTGTTTTTAAAGCATGGTATAAATTCTGTTTTAAAATATCCCTGCAGAGATGACTGCCCTTAGCAACTCCAATCTTTCTTGGCTGGCCTGTATTAACCAGAGTTGGAATGTGTGGGTGTTAACTGTGTTGACATGAAAGAGCAGTAGCTGTTAACAGTGTTATTCTTGCTGAATAAACTAAACTTCTGACCCCCAGTGAATTTAAGAGGCCTTCCTTGTGAAAGGTTTGGCACCAGAAATGAAGTATTAAAAAAAGGCTTTCTGGTCAGGGTGACATTCCATTTACCACTATCTCAGCACTCTAATGGTTTAAAAACTCTTGTTAGTTAATGGAAATTAACTCCCTTAGTCTTTTCCTAGTTTGTCTAAAACAATTTTCTGAAACAATTCAGTGATTGGCATGTTTGAGCAAAACTGTTATGAGTGTGCTTGTTTTCATATCTTTACAAACACTCTTTGGGAACACTACAGCTATGAGTGACTAAAAATATAGATAAAATGGGATTCTAAAATACTCTAGGAATATAGCTAAAGTGTAGATTAAGAGACTGAAGATAGTTGATATGACATCATATTGTGTGG
>VXBB01014352.1:74930-86952 GCA_013399915.1 Illadopsis cleaveri | reverse complement strand
TTTTTTTGTTTTTTTTTTTTTTTTGGTATGTTTGTATCCCAAAAGCTGGACAGACTGGCTTCTTGAGCTTTCCTTATTCCAGCACCTAAACTTCTGTGGGCCTCAGCCATGGTGCTGTTGTGCCAAGGTACTGCCACTTGCTGAACAGGGAAGCTGTATGTGCCAGCTGACTTGAGATGGGTTTGGAATGACCGCACCTCCCCTTCAAACACCTTCCTGTTGACAGTAGGGATGAAGTTGTACAAGATTTTCGTAATTTATTTCATGATACTCACCGAAGGTTCTTCTGCAAGAACTGACAGTCAATTTCTCCCTCGGATAAAGATTAAAGGCAGCAGAGAGGTCCAGATTTATTAACTGATGCATTTTCATATGAAACAGGAATGGATAGGTTAATGCCATTTCTTTTTACTTTGATTCTGCCTACACAAGTGGTGCATGAAATCAGTATAAATGAGGGGGAAGAGGGACTCTTGAGGGGCAGGAGTAAATCTGTACTTGGTTTTACTTCAAGGCAATAGGTAGTGTTTGCATTACAAATGATTCTGTTGGTCTAGACAAGCAAGTGACAGGAAATAACTTACAGAAAATGTTTTTGTATCCCCAAAGCGTTATCTTTGGGAAGCACAGTTAGTAATGCTGTTGTGAAAAGAAACCTCCATTTGGACAGACAGTTTGATTCGGGCAAAGCTGCTAATTTGTTTTCAGCTTCAAGGAGATTTAGAGTCTTTGCATCTTTGGCAGGAACACACAATGTAATTGTCTCCTTTCCCCTTAATCTTCAGGCTTAATGTGGCTAGGAGAGGGCTGGAATGTTGACTGAATAAGCTGCACCAGATAGCTTCCCCTAACAGGTGAGGAGAAGTTATTCCAGCACTCTTGACTTTGTAATATGAGAGGCGAGCACTGGCTGTTCTTTTCATTTATGCATCTAGTGCCAGAAACCCTTTTAAGCAGAATGGAAAATAAATTGTGGGGTATGAAAAGGAGGTGACAGAACTAATGTTCTTGCACTGGCAACATTACTCAGCTATTAGGGCCTCTCTGTAAATAACAACTTTGCTTTCTTCTATTTTCTGCCTCTTTCTTTCACAGAAGTAATTTTGTAACACTACAATTTTTAAGTACTGCAAAAAAAACTAACTGTGCACCAGGAGATTTGTTTGCATTCCTGTTATTCAGTTTGGCATTGTTGGTGGGCAGCAGCTGCTTACATTTTTGGAGTACGTGCCATTAATATATCACTGGTTTAAAACTAGCTCAATTCACCAAAATGACAATCTTTAGTAAAGGGATATAGCACATCATTGAGCAATTAAATTATTTAGTCAATCCAGTGGTTAAGCTTGGGTCAGCTTTGAAGGGTAAATTTCATTGCTGAGATACATTCTTGGCTATGAATGAATGCATGAATAATCTGTCTTTGAACCTTAAGATGCACAATAGACACAATAACTCTTGAGTTGAACTCTTGAGAGTGGGCTGTTTTATGGGCAGCTGTTGAAAGTGCTCCTAGTCAAATTATTTTTTAATCTGTGAAGTAGAAACCTGTAGTATATTAATTACTGTATACTATTCCAGTGGCAGACACAAAAAAGCTGTGCAAGTTTTTCCGACGGCTTTTTAATTTATAAATTAAAGATTAAAAGGAAGAAGTAATGATTTTGACATTATGTAATGATATTGTACATTATGGTACATTGCCATAAAATGAAAATCACTTGTCAGGGCTCCAGCAGACAAATAGCTGAAGGCGTTGTTGACCTCAGCTGCTCAGCCAGTTGATCTGTGTAAGTTGCCTCCCGTTTAGCACAGGCAGCAGCAGGGATTGTGCGCGCTCCCAGTGCCAGCAAGTTCACAAGCCTGCCTAGGCCAGCGCTGATTTCATTTACATTAATGCTCTGATTGCAGGTGACCAAGGATCTGACACACATTTATTTGTACCTTCCGTGTTTCAAGGTCCGTAGCCTCAAGCAGAGGGCAGGAGCTGATGTATGAGAGGGTGTAACATTAACTACACCAAGATTTGGTTGGTCTGCTGGAGGGCACCCTTTGCTAGAAGGGTCAAGAGGTCACTTTGTGATCAGCAGTAGTGGCTTGGCATGGCACCTTTTCAATGCTGGGGAGGAGGGAACGCTTCTTGCCTCAGCACCCCTTCCTGAGCTATTGAGTCTCCATTACACAGTGCTAACAAGGTTTACTGATTGTTGTGAGGCGTTCTGAGTTATTGAAATTGTGTCATGGAAGTTGGATTTTTTTGGGAGTTCTGGAAACTAGTTACAGAAGGAGCAATTTGATTTTATTTTCTTTCAGCGAACAGGCCAAACAGATGGGGAAAGCAGACCTGGAGTAGTTTTGCTGGCTGGGTGCCACAATTCTGTAAATTTTGATTTGTATGGATATGTAACAGTTTTATTTTTC
Organism: Illadopsis cleaveri; assembly: GCA_013399915.1. Lineage (NCBI taxonomy): Eukaryota > Metazoa > Chordata > Aves > Passeriformes > Timaliidae > Illadopsis > Illadopsis cleaveri. Next base: position 84,531 of record VXBB01014352.1, on the reverse strand, counting down.
CCTTTTTGGAAATGTATGCCTGTAAATCTTTGGGAAATTAATCACTGGCTTCCTGTGAAATATGCACTGGTAAAACAAATGTTGTAGCAGTGTGCCATGCAGACCCTGTGTTGTGTCAATTACGAAATGTGACATCAGCAAACTCCATAGACTGTCAAAGGCTAAAGTACTTTTCAAAGCATGGTTCATTCACAGCTCTCCAGAGAAAGAATTAAAAAATTATAAAAAATTGAACTGTGGTTCAGTACAATTTTATTGGTTTTCTTTGCCATTCAAAAGGCACAGGGCTTGTAATTTTGCCCAAATGAGATTTTTAATACCGTTTGACCTTGCACTGTTTTGTATTTGAAATTAACAAGACATTCACATTTTCAAAATCTGTAGCAATTACTGAGTGTGAGTTGATCAAAACTTAGAAATCCTACATTTAAAGTTCCAAGGGAGAAAGAAGAAAAATACAATTCATGTTTCATCTTTGGTCTGTCTCCCACTTCTTCATGCTACCCTCGGCACCTCCACACAAGAACAACCTGCAAGCAAAAGTTACTAAAGCTTTTTTATTAACTGTGGTATTGATGATGACATAGCCACTAATTACAAACCAAGAGGGCTACATTTAACAGTAAAAAATGCTAGAAATTTAAGCACATGACTGACAGTCTGGGTCATAGTCCTTTTTTTTTTTGTAGCTTTTACCCTGGAAATTTAAAGAACTGAGTTTCTTACTGCTCACTCAGCATTTGGATCTTTGAGATCAAAAGGCCTTTCCTTCAAAGAGTTTCATGTTGTTATTTAAATGGTAATTGAATCTATCCTTAGTTCGACTGTGAGTATTTTAACTTCACTAGACTTGGGATTTTCATTATTTTCAGTTCTGTGCTTCTAATGGAGGAGATGATTTGGGCAATGACAAAGATTAATTGCAAATTTGGAAGCTAGTTACTAGTGACAAGAGTTTAGGAAGTAACAGACTATTTGAACAACACGTGCTCCATAATGAATGATTTTGCTGGTCTAATAATTAGTTTCTTCTTTACTGGTGACTTTTGCATCTAGAGTAGTTCCTTACTGATAGATTCATATTTCTGTATAGTGTGGCCTGTGAATTATACATAAATTATGGGATTTTTTAAACTCTTTGCTTGCAAACATTTGATTTAATATAGTACACTCTCAAGAAAATGCCATGGCCATGAAATGCTGATCTTCAGAGAGACAGTGCTTGAAGACTAGTAAACTTTGGTGTATACCTTCTACTGTAATCTTCAATACTTTCTGGTGAAGAAAAAATTATTTTTGCATCATGTCTTTGGGAGACAGAGCCAACATTTTGCTTTAATTCCTGCCCTTCGCTGAACTGGACTTCAGTTCCTGTCTTGTGAGGTCTTACCACCTTCAGCTGTCAATGTGATGAGGCAGCATGAAAATAGCTATCATTTTTATTCAGGAAAGACACTCTCCCAAGGAGACATTGCTATATGATATCACTATCACTGTAGTAAGTTAAGTACTACTGAAGAACATGATGAGACTCGGCTGTATTTCCTGTGCTTGGTAACCTGTTTTTCATTTTTCTCAGGGGAGACCACAGAACATTCTCAGGTATAAATACTGTTAAAGTGGCTAAACTGTATTCAGGGTTAAAATGTCCTTGTGTTAAACATTACACAAGAACCTGCAGACCTGAGTCAGAGAAACAGATAGTTCAATGTGACAGTTTTCAAAATGCAACAGTACAACTTCCATGTGTAAGGGAAAGAGACAACAGTGAGGTCTTTGTATTGGTGGTATAGCACCAAGGACTGTGTTAAAAATCTCTGGTGTTTTCTAATAATATTAGATGTACCTTCCCATTGACAAGCTTATTTTCTTTAGACCACCCAACATCACATCTAACCTGCAGCCTTTTTTCCCCTGCAGTCTCCTTTCTACCCTCCCCCAAATGTATGGTGCATGTGTATTCATGTTTTTGCTTTCTGTTCACAGAGATATCCAGCTGGGAAAATGTAGTGTGTACAATACTTTCTGCCTTCAACTGACATTTCTCATAAATTGCAACAGAAACACTGCTATCAGCAGCTAAATAGCAGGTAGAATACAGCTCTACATAGCAAGTCTCAGCAGGACACAGAAACTATGGTTACCACATTTCCAAAGAGAAAGGGTTGGGAGGGAGAGTTTTTATGTAAGAATAACTGGGGAAGGGGAATGAGAAACATTTAAAATGGATTCATTGAAAGCTGCCTTTTTCTGAAAAAACAACAACAACAGAAAAAAGGCTTATAGGGGCTGATTCAGTGGCTTCACATTCACTTTTTGCTGAATTGTTGTTTTAGAAGACCTCACAAGAGGTTTCTATTATAAGCAATGCAAAACAGTCTTTCCTAGCTGGTCCTTAAAAACACCCCTACCCTCCACACACATTCCTTGAAATACTTTTTGGAAAATATGTAATACTTAACTGCTGCTGTAGTATAAAGTGTTTATGACAGAATGCCTGGGTCACCTACAGTACATTTATAGTTTGGTAGAAATTGACTATTAAATGTCATTATGGTCCTAATCACAGGATTTAATAAGCTTCATTTTGCTCTCAGCTCTATTCAAACTCAAATCTTGACTGGAAAAGGCTCACAGCCTTGAAAACAACCTCACAGCACAGGTTAGAAAAATTATCACACTATTTATTGGTATAGGGTTTTGTAGTTTTTTTATTTCATGTCTGGGTTTTTTGTTGGTTTTTTTGGGGGGAGGTTGTTGTTTTGGGAGTTTTTTTAGTTGGTTTGGAGAGGATATTAAGTCAAATGCGATCTTGTTTATCACAGGTTGGTCTGTTCTTTGTGACCATGGTAGAAAGGTCAGGAAACAATGATCTTAGGTTGTGGCAAGAGAGATTCAAGTGAGATATTAGAAAAGCATTTCTAACAGCAAGGATAGTAAGGCTGTGAAGTAGGTTTTCTAGCAAATTTTGGAGTCTTCTACTAGAGAAAAACCTGTATGAACATTTTTCAGGATAGATGCTGATACTGCTTCAGAAGTAGGAAAGAGTAGGAAAGACATGGACTGGGCAACTCCTGAAGTCCTCTTTGCTCTGTAGTCCAGTTCTGAGAGCAGAATACTTCATAATTGAATGCAGTTTTTGGTTTGGGTTTTTGTTTTATCATATTGTTTAGGTTTGTTTTGGGTTGGGTTTTTTTGCTTTTCACATGGACATTTCCTAAGAAATTAGGGCATGGTGTGACACCTTCTTCCTTTTTTTCCCTTAGATTAAAAATTAGTTGAACGGCATCAGTGAAATATTTTTAAAAGGCCATAAAAAGGAAATTGTTCTGCCTAAACAAGGACTATATATAAGTTATAGCAGACAGCTATTAATCAAGGGCTCGTGGGAACCAAATATGGAACACAGAACAACTCTCTTATGGACTGCCTAGTAATGAAGACCAACTGTTGAACCCATACAGTTAAAGGAAGAATAAGGAGACATTGCAAGTACTCTTTGTTGGAAAGCTACCCCTGTGCTTGGCTTCAGCTTTAATTTTTCATACCACTACCTAGCTAGTAAATACCTCATCATTTTGAAGGATGCTTCTCCAGTAACCATTGCGTTTGTGCAACATAATCTTTTAAAGCTGTCTTATGAAGAATGAGGGAAGGCACTGTTGTAAACACAGTGCAGCATATTGAGATCCAAGAATGCCATCAAGTCTGAGGGAGGCATGTAAATAAAACTAATCTTTCTTTCTGTGTGACAGCTATTGGTTTCAGTTTGGAGAGTAATGAGGATATACTGCTCTTCTTCAGTTTATCAAACTATTTCAATGGAATGTTTTTCTAGCAGTAAGTCTTCATTAGCATTTTTGTTTATTTTTTCAAATGGTATTGGTTGTATGCTGAATTTTGCTTGGAGAGAACTGAAAAAACAATTCTTCAAGGTCTCAAAGATATGGCCAGGTCTATTTTATTTATGCCATCCATAAGACAGTTGGCAGACAGCCTTATAGAGACACATTTTCACTCTTAGTCTTCCCACTTTTCTCATTCTTCCTACCATCCAATGGTAATAGTATTTAAGATTTTCCAAGTTTTGTGTTGTTTTCCCTGTAGCTGATTTTCCTGTGACAGAGGAATAGTGACTTTTACCACTAATGTTCTCTTTGATTCATCCTTCATTTGGGTTCTTTCCGCAGTCTTGCCTTGCACTCCTGAAGTTTTATGAAGTCTAAATATCTCATATGAATTTCTCAGTAGGTCAGCCATATAGTTTTGCCAAAGAGCAGTCATTATGCATTTTGTTATCTAACCATGAATCTCCTTGGCAGTGAGCAACTAGCTTACAAATGCATCACATTTCTCTCTGCATTACAGTCTCTCTAAAAAAAAGAGGATGTTACCTCACAGGCATCAAGAGAAAGCCTCATACTTCTCTAATTGTGTAAGCAGATAGTTTACTAATCTCCCATTGGGAAGACCTTCAAAAACAGTAACCACATAACTTTTGATTGTGCCTGCTACATTCTCTAGGCAGGACAGGTGAAGTTTCTTCCTTCTGTAGAGTTTTCATATATAATTATATATTTCTTTCACAAAATGACATTTATAGAAGATTTTCAACCAGAACTGGAAACGTCTTCCAGGAGAAAACCATTATCCCCTTACAAGTGGACACCAGTCCTAATTTTGTTCAGTTCCCAAAAGAGGTGAAAAGACTATATTCTTTGTGTCCCTGAACAGCTGAAACAAATGTGTGGCCTTACTTTGATCTCTAGTACTCTCCTCTGTCTCTGTCACAGCGGAAAGTCTATGAGAAGAAACAGCCTCTGTAATCTAAGTAATTATTTGAATAAAATACTCAAAGATCATTGATAGAACCTGTGAACATAGTGAAACTGTGAGGAAAAGGTGCCACAGCTTTCGCTGCCTTCTGGGTGAGGAGAGAGGCTTCTGCCAGAGATTTGAAAAAGGCAGCCAACTGTCATTCCTTTCACACCTTCCTGAAGTGTTACAAACTTCTTGTTGTTGCATCTGTTGTTACTGCACTTGGTTGTCTACTTCTCAGAGATGTGGTTCGTCAACAGGAGCCCATGGGTGGAGGCATATGGAGGTCTGCCTTTTTTTCCCCATTGCCACCCTTCCTTTGTCAGTGCTGCTTTTTTTGCCTGATGAAATGCCCTGATTCTGAGAGATTCTACTTTATCCTTCCTTTTAAGTGGCCTTAATCTGATGGTGAATATTGCACAGGAAGCATAAGAGAACAAAAAGCAAGTACACTATCACTTTTTGCTGATTACTTTTGTGGTTTCAGATGGTCATCTTCATAAAATCATAGAATATGCTGAGTTGGAAGGGACCCACAAGGATCATCAAGTCCAACTCCTGGACTCCTGGCCTTATGCAGGACACCCCAAGAGTCACACCATGTGCCCAAGAGCATTGTCCAAATATTTCTTGAGCTCTGTCAGGCTTGGGGCTGTGACTTCCTCCCTGGGAGATGTTCCAGTGCCCAGCCACGCTCTGGGTGAAGAACCTTTATTCTAATCCTGAACCTAAACCTTCCCTGAAACAACTTCAGGCCAGTACCTCATGTTCTATCACTGGTTACTACAGAGAAAAGACCAGTGCCTGCCCCTTCTCTTCCCCTCACAGGGAAGGTGTAACTGCAGTGAGGTCTCCCCTCAGTCCCCTCTTCTCCAGGCTGAACAGACCAAGTGACCTCAGCCACTCCTCACACGGCTTCCCTTCAAGGCCCTTCACCATCCTCATGGCCCTTCTTTGGACACTTTGTAACAGCTCAATGTCGTTTTTGTGTTGTGGCACCCAGAACTGCCCCTAGCACTCGAGGTGAGGCTGCCCCAGTGCAGAGCAGAGCAGGACAATCCCTTCCCTTCCCTGGCTGTGATGCCAGGCCTGATGGGCCCCAGGACAGGGTTGGCCCTCCTGGCTGCCAGGGCACTGCTGGCTTATATTCAACTTGCCATTGACCAGGACCCCCGGACTCAGGGCCCTTTGCTGCACTCATTTCTTCTGTCCAGCCTCTCCTTTTCCCATCTGTCTGTACATCCAGGGTTGTCCTCTCCCAGATGCAGAATTCAGTCCTTTCCCTTGTTAAACTTTTTACGGTGGGTGATTACCCATCTCTTCAGGCGACCTTGTCTCCTGAAATACAAGACTCCTCTTCATAAGGCAGGTAGATGAGTTGAAAGATCCTAACTGCATAAACAGTGTGGAGAGCCAAGAACAGAAGAGCAGTCTTACCATGCAGTTGTCTCCCACTCAGTAGGAGGGTGAATATCCACCCCAGTGAATTCCCACAATCTCTAGGGGTATAAGAAAAAATGCATTAGCTAAATGAAACCTCATTCACAGATTAGGACTGGGGGAGGTATATTTTATAAGGGTTTGATACATCACACTGGTATTTCATGAAAGGGGAGGTCCATTTGAGATATGCAGATTATTCCATGTAGTAAATGATGGCAACATTTCCCTTGCTTCCATCCTGACAGAAACCATTAGCTGTAGAGGATTACCTGCTGTCTGAGTGGAAGTTGTTTTGACAAAGATGATCATGTAAGGAGTGAGCTGTAGTTTTATATTAGGAGAGAGATCAGAAAACTAATGCATCAGAGGATTTGAAGAGAAAGAACAAAACACTCTCAGAAGCCTTGCTTTTATGGCCTGTCAGAAGCAGCTTTCTTCGTGTGGCCAGAAAGAAGATAAATGACAATAAAACATGGACTGAGGAGTTCTACTTAATCTGAATAAATGCTGATAAAGATATAAAATCTTTATCAGTCTTTTCTGCTCCTACTGTTACAGGCATATATTTTGAGGCACTCAGTTCATTTCCCCCTCCCTCTTACTTCTAGGCAGAGGTTGCAAAAATTCAAATTTGTTGATATTTTCAGGATCATAAATAGAGAGTGAAGGATGATACTAGTATGACCCTAGTTAAGACATGACATTTCCTTCCTTCTCCACCCCCCCATCAGTTGTACTGCATTACTAAACACAATTCACTGTGTAATGGTGATCGAGTTTACAAGCACTGCCATCACAAAGATGGGAAATGAAAATGTTTCTTGCCAAAATTTATGAAGAAGTAGCAGGTGAGGTGTGGAAATCAGAATTAGGCTTGTGGGGTTTTTGGTCAGTGTATGGTGTGTTCTCCAGCACAAATCTGCATAACAGAATGAAGGAAAGGATTTTCCTTATTAATTCGTGTGACAAGGAAGTGAAACAAACCACACAGCTTGTACTACAAAGTTTTTATTGCTTCATAAATTTTATTGAGATAGAAATTAACCAGTTTACTCTGTGTTTTAAACAGAATCAGTTTGTGTTTATTGACACAGGGGAAGCTCATCTGTGTTTTAGAATAGATCTGTTTTCTGTTAGAAAAGGCTGCACTTCAGAGAATTTTTTAAGGGTGTAATGTATTAACTTGACACACCATGCTTAAGAAACTGTGGTTTGGGATTTTTAATTTAACAACAGTTTTTTTCTACCTGATTGGTTTTATGGTAAGCAGTGAAGTATTGTGAAAGAGGTACTGAGTTATAAGAAAACCCCTCTGAGCTGCAACAGATATGCCAAAGTCAAAAAATATTTATCTACATTTCCAAATTTTTTCAGCACTGCATCCACATTACGTCTGCTGTGATGTTTATTGAAGCATTTGAACTATGTTTTCCTGCTCATTTAGGGAGGACTGTTTAGTCATGGGCATCTTACGTTGTGGCAAACATATTCAGGATTGTCATTCATTTAAGATGTATTATTCATTAAGAGTTTTAAGCTGCCCTAATACATGCAGAACTTACACAGCTTTATTTGGATGCTTCAATACAGACGTGTCCATATTTGAAATGGAAGCCTAATGATCTGTGACTATCTGAAAAATGAAAACATATAGGCAGAGCCCTTGAAACGTCACCCATCTTTTTTCTGTTAATTTTACAATAATGATTGTACAAGATGAGATTTGCATCTCTGAGCCGTGAGTTAAATACTTCCAAATCTCCTTGAAATCAATCTTGTGTGTTCATGCATGCAGATTGAAAACCATGACTTTGAGATTTATGCTCTGTGAATAAAATTTACGTTCCCTGAAAAGCAAAGAAGGCTGTCATTTCATGCTTCCTAACCTTCATTGTCTATTTTACTTCAGCAGAAGCCCTGTGCGCCTGCGCACAGTCTTGAGGAACAGCTTTCTGCTCTGTTGATCTTTGTTTTATAAAAGCCTTGTTTTCTTTATTGCATTTACCTATTACATCTGTAAAATTTATTTAAGCTGTGACAAATTTCTCTTTTGGACCCGGAGTCTGAAGGAGCGGCAGCCATCAGGCTGATGGTAAAAGATTTGTTGGCTGTGATTGTTCATTAAATGGTAAGGGTCTGTGGGTGAGTCTAGCTGTCTAAAGCTGCTCTGAGTAGGTGCGTTATGGGCTGTACTTAGTGAATGTAAATCATCAGGGAGATAAATGTGCTTCAGCAGCCTTTTGTTTTGTTCAGCTAAAATGGGTGTTGATTTTGCAAAGCTCAGCAAAATCACTGTCATTTTTCTAAATTAGATATCACTCAGAGTACCCACGAAAAACAGCATTTAGGCTAAATATAGCAGCATTACTTGTTGGCTTTGTACGTTGACAGGAATAGCATTGCATTTGTTTCCCTTAAAAAAAATGCTCATGCTGAACACAGTGCCGGGGAGTGAAAGCTAATTGACAGCACTGTAAACAGGATTCCTTGCACACCACAAGTTCTGTACAGTCCCAGGTGCTGCAGCACTTACTTTTTTTCACACTGCTTGGCTGGTTTTTTCTGTCACGGTTTATGTCCCTGTAGGGACAAGAAAATTAATGTTGGTACTTTTTAAAAGAAAGGAAATAAAAGAACATTTGTAAAGATAAAAAGTTACTAATACTGTGACTGTTTGATCCACAGTGTCTACCTAAATAGAAAGACCCACTGTATTTTTACTTTTTATTATGCTGTTCCTGCACCACCAGTGCTTACTGCTCTGTTTATTCAGATGTCCACCAAAATAGCTGTGAAACTTCATCTTCACCACAATCTAAAAACAAGCTATTTGATGGACTCTGAGTTACGAGTTCTTCTCGTTCTTCAGGGCGTAAATGTGCTTTCAGCCAAAAGGCAGGGAGGGAGGGGAATCCTTCGTTTGAAACAAGCTTTTAGTCTGCACTTGATCTCCTCTGGTTTTGTATGAAAAGCCACATTGGACTGAATGACAGCTGAAAAGGCAAGCTGCTGTGTCAGAGGATTTAGCAGAAGGAAACTGCTGTTCTTTCAGCGAGCACCTTTGCAGAAAGCTCTCTGGGTCTTATACCAGTTCAGTGCACTTGTGAAGTTGGAGCATTAAAAATATGTGGATGAAACAGTTTAAGTGAAAATACATCTCACTGCCTTAGTACTGGTATTCAGGTTTAAGAAAGAAAGTAAATATTCACTTATGACTAACAATTACTTGTAATTTAAAATGAGATGATTCTTTCCTAAAAGCTGAAGCTACAATGCAGAATCATTTAAGGCTACAGCTAAGTTAATTTAAAAAAACCCACCACCACCACCCCCCCACCCC
>VXBB01014352.1:20896-64322 GCA_013399915.1 Illadopsis cleaveri | reverse complement strand
AAAAAAAAAAAAGGAAAGAAAGACCCAAACTCAAAAAATCCCCACAACAATAAAAGTTATTTTTTTAAAAAAGGATAAAGGTGAATTAACTAGCTGGGAAAGAATAAATGACAAAGATAGTTCTTCAGTAATACTCTGTGGGATGTCAGAGAGTTTGCTTTGCTTGGTACTTTTAGGAGACTGGACAAACACTGGTAGGTTGGCTGGAGGGATCAACTGTGCTGCTTGCAGATAGAGGGGGGCTGCATGCTGTAATACAATTTACCAGTGGAAAATACTCATGATTTTCGCATGGAACCTTACAGAGTCACAGATTGCAAGCTTTTATAGTGGAAGAAAGGCATCAAGGCTGCCAGAGAAACACCTTTGCTATCTCTGTTCTCTAGGGTGTGAATGCCAAGTGGGAACATAGCTTGGAGTTCCTCATTATAAGAAACCTCATTTCCATCGACAGATATTTCCTCTTGGATGTGCTGGGTTGTCCTCCTCTTCCTCCTCCTCCTCCCTATACCCCAATATCCCCTGGCTGCCTAAGCAAGAGGCAGTGTAAAGCAGCCTTGCTGTCTTTGCAGGCTGCCTAATTTGCATAGGTCATAAATATACAGCATGGTATTTTAACCCTGATCACAGAATCAGTTAGATTGGGAAGCACATTTGAGATCATCGAGTCCAAACTGTGACCCAACACCACCCTGTGAAGTAGACCATGGGACTAACTACCACATCAAGTCTCTCCTTAAACATCGTCACCATGTCCTTAAACATCTTCCAAGGTCCTTCTAGGTCCCTACCTTCTAGGAATTTTTTACCATCTAGGTAATTTTTTGTTTCTACTGAAAACCTGACTCTAACACTGGCTGGAAGTGCAGTTTGTCTTTCATCCTTCAGACCAGCTCACCCCAGTGTACAAAATTCCAGTTGCCTAATTGCAATGAAAAACCATATGGGAGGTAAATTTCAAATCTGTTACAGAGAATTTTCAAGGAAATATCTTCTCCCCTGGCACCTCTGCTAACAACATTCAAAATACTTCCCTGCTGTTAAAAGACCACTGAGGAAATAAGCTGCTGCTTGCATGTTAACTTCACCTCAGCACAGCAGAGAGTGATGGTTTTAGTGCAAAATTAGAAATCGCTCTGGTCAGACAAAGCAAAAAGATGGGCTGGAAACATTCTGGCACAATGCCATAATCATATCTGTTACAGAGACGCTGCAGATAGAATAAGGGAAGTGTAGAGGAAAAACAAGTCTGTCAGCTGTGAGTTGGTGTCTTCATGCCTTTCATAAATTGGGAACATTTTGTATTGTGCCTTTCTTTGTTAGATAAAATGTATTTCTTATTTCACTGTGTGTTCTGATGAGAAGAGATGTCTGGTTCAATAATGCTACCTTCTGTTTATCTGTGGCAGTTAATGAATTAAAGGGGTCATTATGCTGCTTAGTCCATAAACATGATGATAAATTATGTGAGGAAGCGTTTGAGGGCAACCTGAAAACATTTGAATGACATCCCCCACATTTATTTTCTTGTTACTTACAATAACCTTATCATTCGCAAATTTTACAGAGATAAGTCAAATACAATTAGAATTCTGCTTTAGGCAGGCAAATTTGCATTTAATAAAAGTCATAAGTGGAAAAGCAATCAAGTTTTTTGAAGGATCCCTCTTCCTATATAAATACATATTGCAGTTACTCCTCCCTTTGCTGCTGTATGGTTGAAGTTTCATGTCTAGTCCCTCACTTTCCACAGAAACAAAAGCAAGGCAAATAATACATTTTTCCAGAAATATCTGCTGTACAAAACTTGCAGTGCATACATGTGTATGTTTGTGTGTTTGGATATGAGTAAATTCAAGTAAATAGAAGCATCATTATCATATTGTTCAAAGCAAAGCAGATTATTCTTCTCAGTCACCTTCTGATTTAAACACTGTAACTGGTGCTTAGTTTATGCTGGCTGGCTGCCAAGTGAAAGCAATTATGTGCAATAATAGCAAAATTAAGAGGTGAGTGTTGTGTTTTACAGCAGGACATGGCAAAACGCATTTCCTTCTGTCAGCAGTATCTTGATTACACACACACAGTCACACAGGCAAGCTGTCTTACACTCACACATATGCATGCACGCATTCTTGTTTTTGTCATTTGCTCTTTCCTGTGGGTTTTAACTTGAGGTCACTGAAACCAGAAAAGAGGAAGAATATACACCAGAGTGTTTGAAAGCAAATGAGAGTAAATGTCTCACTTTGTGGGGGAAGGACAGAAAAAAAAAAAAGAAGAAAAAAATAAGAGGAAAACAAAAAGCCTATCCCAGTTATTGTTCTGTGATAATACTTTATTTTTCTCTCACTGACAGGTGTCCTGGTGGTAAACGTTACATGGAGGAACAAGACTTACGTTGGAACACTGTTGGACTGTACAAAGCATGACTGGGCCCCTCCTAGGTAGGCAAACATTCTGAGTCTGTTTTTTCTCTGCTGTATTTTAACCCCTAATCTCAGGCAAGAGACTGTACAGAGATTAATAAAGCACAACTGGTTATAATTGAAAACATGCACCAGGGAAATGAGTAGTTCTCCCTTTCAGGGTGAAACATGGTGTGGAAGCTCTTCTTTATTTTACTTTTGTATTTTTGAGAGGGAAGGGGAAATACATGGGAGTCAGTCAGAGAGCAGTTAATTTTAAAATGCATTTCTGTAAGTTAGCAAAATTTTTTGTGTCCTAACTAGGTGGGTATGTCCTTACCATTTTTGTCCTTTTTTAATGACTTTGCCTTTGACACTGTAACATTCTAATTTGTCAGAAGGACATATTTCCTTTAACATGTGTGAAGGTTCTCTTACGGGACGTGGGTTTTTGTTGTTTTAGTCTATGGCTCCTGATGATGAAATCTATTGTTTGTACAGGTTTTGTGAATCTCCAACAAGTGACCTGGAAATGCGTGGAGGACGGGGCAGGGGAAAGCGGGCGAGGTCTGCTGCAGCTGCAGCTGTACCTGGGAACGATGCAAGTTTTGCAGAGTCCAGAGGACTTCAGAATAAAAACCGAGGTGGTGCCAATGGGAAGGGAAGGAGAGGCAGCCTTAATTCGAGTGGGCGCAGAACACCCCCAAACTGCGCCATGGATGAAGTCAAAGCCAGCCCCTCGTCCACAAACAAGAGAAAAACTAAGCCTCCTATGGAGCTGGATTTGAACTCCAGTTCAGAGGACAATAAGTCTGGAAAACGCATTCGTACTAACTCTAGAAGCACTCCTACCACCCCTCAGGGGAAACCCGAGACTACTTTTTTGGACCAAGGCTGCTCTTCCCCAGTGCTGATTGACTGTCCTCACCCCAACTGCAACAAGAAGTACAAGCACATTAATGGATTACGTTACCATCAGGCTCATGCACACTTAGACCCAGAAAACAAACTGGAGTTTGAGCCTGACAGTGAAGACAAAATTTCAGATTGCGAGGAAGCACTGAGTAATGTGGCACTTGAATGCAGTGAGCAAAGCACAAATTTGCCAGGCTTTGATCCACTAAAAGCACCGACATCTCCTTCCTCCATTGCTACCCCAGGGACCCCCAAGGGAAAGAGGGAACTGACCAGCAATGGCCCTGGTTCAGTTATCAGTTCCAAAACCGGCAAGAATTCTGGCAAAAAGAGAGGTCTGAACAGTGAATTGAACAGCCTTCCGGTAATTTCTAACATGGCAACCACACTGGATAATTGCTCAGTAGCAGATGGCAATTTGCAAACCGAAATGCCTAAATTGGAGGCTGAAGGGTTAATTGACAAGAAGAGTTTGGGTGATAAAGGCAAGAAATCGAACAATTGCAAAGTGGACAAAAACGTTTCCAAGCTGAAAACAGCCAGGCCCATTGCCCCAGCGCCAGCACCAACTCCTCCCCAGTTAATAGCTATACCTACTACAGCCTTTACAACCACGACTACAGGGACAATACCGGGACTCCCCTCTCTAACAACTACTATTGTTCAGGCTACACCAAAGAGCCCTCCACTGAAACCCATTCAACCAAAGCCCACAATTATGGGAGAGCCAAGCACTGTAAACCCAGCTCTCACATCACTCAAAGACAAAAAGAAAAAGGAGAAGCGAAAGCTGAAGGACAAAGAAAGCAAAGAGACGGGCAGCCCCAAGATAGATTCTAAACTGGGGAAGGTGGAGGATTCAAAAGGGTCTGGAAAAGACTTATCTGGACATTTTTTAAAAGACCATCTCAGCAAGAATGAAGTGCTAGCCAATGGACTGTCAGAGTCTCAAGAGAGCAGGATGGCAAGTATTAAGGCTGAAGCTGATAAAGTTTACACATTCACAGACAATGCGCCCAGCCCTTCCATAGGGAGTGCCTCCAGGATGGAATGCAGCACTTTGGTGAATGGACAATCTGCCATGGCCCCACTGCATGTGTTGACACAGAATGGCGCAGACAGCACGGCCGCTAAAACCAACAGCCCCGCTTACTCAGATATTTCTGATGCAGCTGATGATGGTGGCTCTGACAGCAGGTCAGAGGGCATGAGGTCAAAAGCCAGCTCTCCATCAGATATTATTTCTAATAAAGATGGTGTTGTAAAAGGACATTCTTCAACCACAGCACAATCAGCTCAAGCAAAAGAGTCTCATTCTCCCTATTACCATGGCTACGATCCTTATTATTCCCCAAGTTACTTGCACTCTGGACAGGTCAGTGCCCCAGCAGCTGGGAACAGCAGTACCCCACAGGGGCTGAAGATTAAAAAAGAGGCTGAAGAAGAGGCTGAAAAGAAAGAGAAGGCAGAATCGTCAGATGCCAAGAAAAGCGAAAGCACTTCCTCTAATTTGCAGCCACAACATCAGTCAGTAATAACTCAAAGACACCCTGCACTTGCTCAGTCACTTTATTATGGACAGTATGCCTATGGGCTCTATATGGACCAAAAGTCCTTAATGGCCTCCAACCCTGCTTACAGGCAGCAGTATGAAAAATACTATGAGGACCAGAGACTAGCAGAACAGAAAATGGCACAAAGTGGGAGGGATTGTGAAAGGAAGAATGACCCCCCCTTGAAGGAGATTGGGAAGGACGACAACAAGCAGAAGAATATTCCATCTGCCACTATTTCAAAGGCCCCTTCAACTCCGGAGTCCAGCAAAAATAACACTAAAATAGGATCATTAGTTCCTAACAAAGGTGAGGAGACAAGCAAATCACAGATCCTTTCCAATCACCAGCAGCAGCTTCAGTCTGACACTTTCAAAGCCAAACAAATGGAAAACCACCAGCTTATAAAGGAGGCTGTAGAGATGAAATCTGTTATGGACTCAATGAAGCAAACAGGAGTAGATCCAACCACAAGATTTAAACAGGTGAGATCACAGGAAATGGAACAAGAGTGTCTTGGTTTATCTTTTAAGTCATGTGAGATTTTCTTTCTGATTCTGCTACATTCCTCCACCTCTGCAGCCAAACAAGCTCCACCATTCTTTTTTCATGCCGGATGGTATTGTAGTCTGTGAATAGACCAGTAAACCTTCCAGTTGAGCTCTTTGAAAAGAACAAAAAAATAAAGTAAAAATCTAGTAAGGTGGTGACAGAGCACAGGCTTAAGACCTGAACAGACTATTTTAAATTATATGCATGAATAAAATAGAATTAGATTTCTCTTTTAGATGTAAATTCTAAGCAGTTTGCTTAGTTCAGAAATGAGAAAT
The DNA here is from genome assembly GCA_013399915.1 of Illadopsis cleaveri. Classification (NCBI taxonomy): domain Eukaryota; kingdom Metazoa; phylum Chordata; class Aves; order Passeriformes; family Timaliidae; genus Illadopsis; species Illadopsis cleaveri. Next base: position 58,616 of record VXBB01014352.1, on the reverse strand, counting down.
TTCAAGCAAAATAAGCAGCTTTCATTGTGAGAGGACTTAAAGTAGATTTGAAACATGGTTTGAAGTGTTTCTTTTTTTTGTTAAATGACAGTTGGCATTTACTAAAGATGGGTGAGCTGGTTCTTTGAAGAGTTGGCTTAAAGCGCAGCTCTTTATCTTAACCCAAAGTGACCTTTCTGAAGCAGTTAAGTTCCCCTTCTCTCCTCAACCAACCTCAAGCCCCTACAGACCTACACAATGGATGAAATCTTCTCTCCATTGAAGTCAGTGATAGTTTTGCCATTGACTTCAGTGGAACCAGAATTTTATCCAGTGGTTTCATGCTGACCCTGGTAGATCTCACATTGCCTTCATTTGAGGCAATGTGACTGTCTCTGTGCTCTGAACTGGAGCCTCAATGCTTGATGCTTTCATGTTCTGGTGTATGGTACATCCCAGACTTCACCCTTACAGGCTGTCTTTCAAGGTACAATGGGATCAGGGGTGTGGGAGTAGAGAGCTCTAAAGGAAGTGGGATGGTACAGCCCTAAGTAGGAGATGTCTGCTGATTCAACTGAGTATTTGAACCAGACTGTTCAAGCATTTAGTTGCGTGCTTATATTTCTGTGGCATGTGCCATAAATGTCTGTCGGAGAAAATGCTGACAATTAGCTCTTGCATATCCTGTATGAGAAAAAAAATCTTCCTGTTACTTATCCATACCGGTTTGGTGTGGTGTTGTAAAGAACTCCCCTCTCTAGTTCTGTAACATGCTTATAAACATGGTCTGTGTAATATATTATGTAAAAAAGTATTTACAGTACACAGTACATGTTCTTTGAACAATGTGATCCTGATCCAATAAATCCTTCCCATCTGTAACTTTACAGACTTAAAATAATATTGTCAGCTGAAAAAGTCTGCTTTAATATTTGACTTCCACAGAGTCCTGGATATTTGTAATTCTGGAGGCAGTATTAGAATCTTGCCAGCTACATCAGCTTTTCATGTGCATTGTTCCAGGTATTCTAAGTGCTCTGGCATATCATTAGCCAGCTCTAATTTTGTGGTTCACAGATATTTTTTGCTCTCTAGTGGGAAAAATATCTCTGCGGGCTTTAATTAAAATGTTTTATGAATAACATGGTCTCAGAACTTCATTACATTGCATATGTATTTCATGATTAAACTAGTTAAAGGCATGAAGAAGGATATAAGATGAAGCAATTGAATTAAATTTTGATAATAGACTCTTGCTCCTTCATGGGAATATTGGTTTGACTTTGAGCTCGAGGCACTCCGTGGCAAGCAAACCTCTCCTCTATGTAATGGGGATATGGTATTAAAACAGCTATTAAAAATACATTAACTGAAATGTGGGAAATATCAATAACAAACTTAGTTCTATGTCTAAGTTCAGAACAATTTTTTCTCCTCTGTATTAGGATCCAGATTCACGAACATGGCATCATTATGTCTATCAGCCCAAATACCTTGATCAGCAAAAATCAGAAGAAATTGACCGTGAGAAAAAGTTAAAAGAAGACAGCCCTAGAAAAACACCTAACAAGGAAAGTTCCCTGCCTAACCTTCCTGTCTCATTAGCAAGCATTAAAGAGGAGCCTAAAGAGGTCAAGCGTTCTGATTCTCAATCAGTGGATGAGAGCAAGATAAAAAACGATGATCAAAAGACTCCTGTAAATTGGAAGGATTCTCGGGGTGCTAGAGTAGCAGTTTCCTCACCAATGAGTCAGCATCAGTCATACATCCAGTACTTGCATGCTTATCCGTATCCGCAGATGTACGATCCCAACCATCCAGCCTATCGCGCAGTCTCTCCTGTCCTAATGCACAGCTATCCCGGTATGTATTCCAAAATCTGCCTTGCGTGCTAGGCTAGTTAAGATTTGCATCCTCAGGTTCAGTAAAGCCTGCGTTTTCTGTTAGTAGCTAGGCTAAATTAGAAGCTTCATGGGTGACGTTGTGTTGCTTGTGCTTCCACTGGGGAAAGTTCTGTAGATGAAACTGATTTAATACAAGATGTTCCTTTTATGAACTCTCAAGTTTCTCAACACTTGACAGTCTGCTGTTGCTGTTAGACTCCCAGATAGTTTATTGCCTATAAAAATATTCTAAGCACTTACTGTCAGAACCATTATAGTTACTATTCTTTTTACTTAAAGAGGACCCATAAATGTCTGAAATGGCTATCAACTCAACCCTCTTTATAACCTCCATTCATCAGGGTAAATTAGGCGATGAAATTGAAGAGCAATGGTGCCATTTGATAGTCATGTGATCTACTTTTGATGTAATTCTCAGTTCTGACATTGTCTCCTCCTGCTTGATATAATCAAAATGTAAAAACTGTAACTTGATGTGATATTTATTGTTTACCCACAGGGGCCTATCTCTCTCCAGGATTTCATTATCCAGTTTATGGGAAGATGTCAGGGAGAGAAGAGGCAGAGAAGGTCAATACCAGCCCAAGCATCAATGCAAAATCAACCACTGAGTCCAAAGCACTGGATTTGCTCCAGCAGCATGCCAACCAGTATCGCAGCAAGTCACCTGTTGTAAGGCTTTGTCTGTTCTTACTGAAGAGTGTCACATACAGGAAGGGGTAGAGGAGGAACGTAATTGTGGAAAACACACAATCTAGCATCAAACTATGAATGCATGATTCTTCTTTATAGTACTGCATACAATAAAAGCAATTTATAGTCAGTGTGCTTCTGTGGCATAAACTGGAAGTAACACATTTGACACAGCTCTGTGCTGAGGTTTCCTTTCTTGAATGGACTTATATAAAAATACAAATTCAGAGATGCCTCCTGGTGCACACTTTTTGCAGTTAAACAGGAACCTTCTGTTTGGAAACAAAATGAATTGAGAAGTTGGGCTATGGGATTTGATAATGTTCCCTCCTTGTATTTGCCAAGAATCCGCATCTTCCAAGTAGCTGATTACCAGCCCTCATTTCTGAAGATTTACAAAAGATTTACAAAATTGGAATGAATACTGTTATTTCACTTTTAGATAAATTATTGCTGGTTTCAATTGTGTGCAAGTCACTGACTCTCATTCTATTGTCTAAAAAGTTTTTCTGCTATTCAGTTAAACTTGATCCCCAGAGAGCTTTAGAAGGTTGAGGATTAATTAACATCCATTTTCAGCAGCTCACCTTGGCTGTTCAGGCGTTGGCAAGCCAGCTGAGCTTCAGGGACTCCAAAACTAGAAGTCACTGTCGTGTCTTCAAGATGCAGTGTGTTTCCTCAAAGTCTTTGTGCCTTGGGAAATCTTCCATTAACCAGAAGGATTAGCTTTAGATTAGAATCAAGTGCAAATATTCCAGTAGAGATGCTTCTTCAGAAAAGGTAGTTTCCTCATTTGTATTCAAAAGATTCTTGACAAGGCAGTAGCACATGGTTTTGTTGTGATTTCATCCCTTTTAAAATTATCACATCAGTTTTCTTTCACTTTCTGTTACTAGCCTGTGGAAAAATCACCAGCTGAGCGTGAACGGGAAGCAGAAAGGGAACGAGACCGCCATTCTCCTTTCAGCCAGCGGCATCTCCATACACATCACCACACACATGTTGGAATGGGCTACCCTCTTATACCTGGACAGTATGACCCATTTCAAGGTGAGCAGAGAATTGTCAGTGGATGGGATTAGCTTGCCTCACGGAGTTGTTGCTTTGACACTGGAAATTGTGGCTACATGAAGCATTTGGAATAGAGATCCCGGTTGCTAGACCAGAAGTGCTTTACGTTTAGGAAGAAGGATTGAAAATTCATAGCATGTACTAGCAATAAATTAGTAGCTTCATGCCTGAAAAATACCAAGTTTTGTTTCCAAAACTGGGTGTCAGAGCATTATTAAAGATGTACCAGTTAGGCTGTCATCCACATGAATGTTTTGATTCCTCCTGCAAACTAACATTAACTGGCTGGAAGGCAGTAAAATATCCAAACCAAACAACCTCCTTGTTGTATAATTAGGGTTGTGTAAGCAATGGAGGAAGTGTAGCAAAGACAAAAGCTTTTTATACTGAACATACTTTATGTACAAGGCATTGCAGTCACAAGGGTTTGTGCTTGTTATAATTTGACTGTTTGAAAGAGTACTCTTTGTATTTTGGCAAATGCCGTGCGCAAAGTTGCAGTCAGGGAAAAAGCAGCACAGTGAGATACAATTTATTCTCCCTAGGTTTTATACCAGTTTTTGAATGTTTTTTCTCTAACCATGGACTCTAGCTGAATTAAAAGGAGGTTTCCTCCCATGCAGCAAAGTATGATGACATTTCTTCTTTACATTGACTTGGTGCTTCAGCACTTATTTTTCCTGTGTAAAAGTCTTGACATTTTTCAGTGTGATTCAGTGATTCCAAATGCCTTTTGGGATGCATTATGCTTGTTCAGTAGCAAAACTGTAAAAATGGTAAGTTGTTATGAAAGTATTGTATCGTGAGCCGATGGCATGTCGTTTCTGTGTTTTGATTCTTGTTTCCTGGTACCTATTATTTCCACTGAGCTTCTTATTCATGAACTCTGATACAAACCACTTAGCATCATGCAGTGCAGTATTTAGAAAGGAATGCAGTAAATAGAAATGCTGTAATTTCTTGTAGAATGTCTGTCAAAGACAATTCCGTTTATTACAGAAAGATATATTGATCATACTGGGCAGACTGTCTTAACAGTGTTGCCTGCAATATTTGTCATTTATGTAGTGTTAACCCCCCCACATTTTCGGGTTGTTTGCCTTAGAGATCCTTCCTACTATTTCTTTGACTATGAAAATCCATTAAAACCAGAAGTACATCAACATTCCTTTGTTTCTTCTTTCCCTCAGGCCTGACCTCTGCTGCCCTTGTTGCCACTCAGCAGGTGGCTGCACAGGCATCTGCATCTGGTATGTTTCCTGCACAAAGAAGGTAAATAGCCAATAAATTATATATAATAACATAAAGAGGAGAAAGCAAATCACAGATTTTTTTTAGCCTGATGGTGTGCATTTCCTTGTATGACACCATTTTTAAGGTTGAGGAAAAATTTGGTACTCTGGATTAATTGCTATTTTGTTCTTGGAATGACATTTTGTCCTTAGTTATGTTCTTTAATTGTAACATAGGTCATTAAGAAAGAACAAGTAGTCTGTCTTCTGAGATTTTCCATGGAGTGTGTTTTAAGGATTGGTACTAAGATAAACAAAGAGATTATGAAATATAATTTAAGATCCAAATTTTTAATAAAATTAGTTTAAGATTAATGTTCAGTTGGCTCCATACATGACCAGAAAAACTTACGATCTATTCTGCAAGTCTGCCTGGCTTGCTGATCATGCTTTTAGGGAGGTTGGTTTGGGAGCCTGTTTGAGATGGCTTTGTATATAAGCTGCACACCCATGTTATATTTTTATATCCTGAAAGGCTCTCAGTTATATACTAGGTTGTCAAGAGGAAAACTTCTGCGTTACAATGATCCCATATCCAGTGAAAATTCCAAGGCCTCTTTTAATATTAGGGTTTTGTTCATTGCTGCCATGTTAAAACTCAGAGTTTTATGTATTGAATAGAGCCGTGAAGTTCCATGTTACGGGTGTCTGTCTGAAAGCTGATGCTGAAACAAGCAACCATTAGCTAGAATTATTCAAGTAAGAAAGGTTTATAGCCCTGGAAGAGCTGATTGGTGGTAGTTTCAGAACCCAGAAGAAAAATCCTGGCACAGGTTACTTGTTAGGATGCTGTTCCTGGCAGGGGAGGGATTAAAACAGGGCTTGCTGTCTTTTCTTCTTGGGTTTGAGAATACTTATTCAAATTTCATTTCACAATGTATTCAAGATGCAGGACAAAAAGTGCGAGGAAAGGATGCTGCTTACTAAAACCTTCTTCTTTGTTTTTTTCAGAGAATGATGAATTTGGGGATGAACATTGTCATGTGACTGGATCACATGAGGAAGCGCTTTATTACAGACATCAGTTCCATGGTGTTAATTTGAAATGCCTTAATGGCAGGCAAAAACCAGTCATTTCATTTTTGTAAATTGCAGATTTTATCACAGAGTAACAAATGTTGCTGTAATTAGACTTCTGTTTTTATATATATATATATATGCGTATATATATATATACATATATATATAAAAATATATATATATTCTTTACTTTTTTTGTATCAGTACCAAGGCTCGCACACAGGGTCTGCTGCTAAGTTGCGAACCACACACTAAATGGAGATATGTATTTGTCATGTTTAGAAGGCGTTAACCGCAAAAAGCTCTTTGTTTCTTTTCTCTTCTTCTTTTTCCTTTTTTCTCCTCTGTTTTTTCCTTTCCCATTGTAAATAAATAATGTTATGTATCAGTGTGCCTGAACCTTGCATACCCTTCTGGTATTTCCCACAAGCTCTCAGAGAGGCTAACTGTGATGACACTTTGGTACAATGTAGATGTCTATTTGGTGGTTCCTATTAAGATGCATCAGTGTAAAATGTTACTGTATTCACTGTTTCATTGTAATTGTGTATTGTGAAAAATATACCTTTGGAAGGCATGGGGATTCTAGTACCACAAAAACTGTGTTGTATATAATGTATAGATTTTAAATGGAGATAATGAGCATCTGTGAATAATGAAATGTCTTTTTTGATAATCTTGAATGGCAGATAACCTAATAGCCTGCATATGAGAAGACATCTGTGATTGTTCTATTACTTGAATAGTCCTGCAGTCTTTTTTTTAATGTTTACAATTACCCAGATTTAGAGGAGAGACTTTAATGCCATTACCTGTTTACTTGTTTTATGCTGTAACCTAGTTTATTTTTTGTAAAACCTATATCAAATGCTTTCATTTTTTTACTTGCCTTAAATAATTTGGCAATCAGAATAATGAAAAAACTTTGATTTTTTTTTTAATTTTGTTTTGATTTCTGGGTGTTCTTGAGCCACTTTGAAAGATGTGTCATAGCTGTAGATATCAGTGGGTGCAGCAATGGCACAGCTCCTAGTCGTGCTCCTGCTGGCCTGTGCCATTGTCCTCTACCAGCCGGCAATGCAGGGTCCAAGCCAGATGGCAGATGGATCTCTTTCTGTTGACCCTGATAGGCTCAAAAAAGGCCCATGGTAACACTTTGGATGGTATTAGTGGAACTGAAGTCTCTAATACCTGTTTTAGGGCAGCTCTGTATGCTATAAATTATAGGCAAATTTTTTCCTATTATATCTGTATTACCCTTCTCCCCAAAAATGAACAGATGCCTAAAAACAGAGGACCTGTCAATTAAAAAAAAAATTAAATTCCTTTGCTGTGTCTAACCTGCATTGCCACAAGATAAATATTTGATGTCGCTATACCACCTGTTTTGTTACAATGCAGTCAACACAGTACACAGTAACATGAAATCTCTAATTGTGACATGAAAAAAACCAGATTTACTGGTCAGGTTTTTGAGGCTTTAACTTTTTTCCTTTTCTGCATATCCCAGTTGCATTGATTGTCAAAACTGATTTTTAAAGTTTTACTGTTTTTTTTTTTTGTTTTGTGTTTGTTGGGGTTTTTTTTGACAGGGTGAATTACTACAAGTTAAAGGTTGTTCTTGAAGTTGGTTCCATTTCTTCTACTTTGTGAATACTGAATACAGAAGGATGAATTAAAGATTCCCAACAGACAAGCACACTTGGACTTTTATATTACTATGATGAATCTGCCATTAATATTGCTATAATTGTTTTATTTTTATAGGCATAAAATCAGTTCCCTTAGTGAATAGTTATAAGGTTTATTGATTTTTACTACACATCATTCATCTGTGGCTTACTATTATTGTCTTGTTCTGAACACATTCAGAAGTCTCACAGTGGTGACATACTACAAGTTAGCCTCATAAAAAAATGGGAAGGAAGGGGTGTTTTCTTTGAAAAAGGGGATATTGTGAATGCAGGGCTCTTGAAATAATAAATGCCTTATTACTTCTATAGTAAAGGCTCATATGGCTTTTGTGTTGAAACGTACCATTGACTTTTGATTTTTTCCACCTAAATCATTAATACTGCCACAGCAAAACAGATCTTATAAATTCACACTGTTGGTGATTTTGATTTAGTGTGGTTTGAGTGTCCTAAGCAACTGGAATTACCCTGATTGATGCAGGATAAGCAACAGTTAAAATAACAATTAATACTATAGTTTTATTGTATCCTTGAAGTCTGTAAGAGTGGCTAACATCTATTGCCATTTATTGTTTTCCTCCACTTAAGATTATTATGTCTTCCATCTAGCTTCATAGCCTTCTTTTTGGTTTAACTCTCGCCATACTGACCTCCCTAAAGGCTGTGCCACAGTGAGTGTCATTCTCTGGTTCAACACTCCCCAAAGCCAAAGGGTATCTACACACATGTCCAAGCACTGATGTGCAGTTGCCAGGGTCATCTCACCACTGTGTGAGCATCCAAAAGAAGAGCAAACTGAAGAAGTAATACAAGGAAGACAATTTATACACCTGGGAACTAAGAGCTGCAGAGGCTGGTCACTGAAAAGGAGCAGCAGAAGCATCATGATGCAGATACACTTGCACTCTCTTTTCCACGGGACGGGATTATACTTTTTGCTGCCTCTAGCTGACCTCTACCACCCTGCCCTTTCAGCATCAGCTAACAGTGACCTTGCTTCTTTCATCTGAATGTTGCTGGATGTCTTGCAAAGTGAAGCAGGGCTTATGCTGTACACTCACTTGAGTTTCTGTCCATGTAAATGCAGCTAGAGAAATGAAAGGACTGTCAGTGCAAGCCCATACACAGACTCAAAAACACCCAGCCAGGGAGATACTGCCTGTGATATTTGCAGTGGGAAAAAAATGGATATGAACAGCAAAGGAGGGATGGGATGCTTTTTGAGCTATCATGTTGCTCTAGGGACTGAAACAGAACAGGGGTCTAACCAACTGAGCTGGCTGGCTACCAGGGCTAGCCTAGAGCTGGTGAAAATGGGCGCTAAGGGAAACATAACTTCAGTTTTGTAATTTTAGAATTCTCTGATGGCCTTGGGGAACATATGAGAAGTCACAGAGCTAATTCTGTGCCATGCATCCCCGCCTTACTTCTGATAGGTGCACGGGTTGGGCTTAACCATTTGGTCTCAAGTCACACTTGTCAATCTGGTGTCAGAACAAGGATCCCCAAAGGACATGAATTTAGAGAATCCCTGAATCCATCCTAAAACATGCACGAGGGATTGTTGATAGCATAAAAATTGGCGTAAACAAAGGACACACACCCTTCTACAACTCTCCACTCTGGCTCTTCTCAGAGAACCAGTGAGAGTCAGGCAGGGAGTCTTAATTCATATTTTGTTCCTAGCATCAGTCTTGTCACTGTCACAACTGACAAAAGTACTGTCCTCATGTTTCTGTCTCAGAATCTCACTCTAGTGTTTGTTTGCGACACTCTCTCCTCTTTTCTCCTCTCCCTTCTCTGTGCCACTTGCCAGCTTAACAAGCCCTCTTACATCCGATACCACCAAAACTCTGTTTGCATGTCTGAAAGCTTTCTGCATGCATTTGTGAGCTTGACCCTTGATTAGTTCTCTCTCTTCCCTTTTATCACAATTCGTCTGTTGACCTGCACCTTTTTATCTTAGACTGTGTTAATGTATCTCTCTTTAGCCTACAGTGTTTGGGACAGAGAACATGTTTCACTTCAAATTCATATAGTGTAGCTCATACTTATAGCTACCTCTTAATAATGGTGACAGCCCATCGTAGATGATAGCACAAGATGCCATGAGTAGCTAGGACAGACCACTTAACAAGGAGCTTAAGGTAACTGAAGAAAAAATTACAGTTTTCAAAGGTATTTTGAAACCATCCAAGGACTTGAAATTGCGAATGATATGAAGCCCACATAGGAATTCTGAGCCTTTATCTCCCTGTATCAGAGGAAACTGGAGACATACAATCATTACTTAATGTGCCAGCTTTGTTCTGCTTTAGAAAGAGAGCTCTGATTTCACTTTTAGCACTTTATGTAGCTCTCTGCACTAAACACCCTATAGCATTACTGTGAACTACAGTTCTCCCTCAGGAAGTTTTCTTTTTTCTAGATCAGTATTTCCTAAGTTCTCATAGATTCAGCCTTTTTTCCAAGGTTGGCTTTTTTTCTCTCTCTCTTTTTTTTCCTCTTTTTCTCATTTTTTTTCTTTTCTTTTGGAGAGAGTCGAATCTTACTGTTACCAAGAAATGCAAGAGGTTTTCCTTAAGGAGAGGAGACATTAGCTGAAGTTGTGCATGTTCCAGTGATGGGGAGATGGACACCATTAAAATTCTTACACTGGCTGTTAGTAATTTCTGTGCAACATACTCTAAATAGGGCTTTCAACTTCAATTGCAACTCAGAAATTTCTCATCTGGACTTATAAATTAGCAAACTTAAGGACTTAGCAAAGGTAATTATTACTTGCAGCCTAGAAATATTTGTCATGAAGAAAATTTAATCTCCACCTTAACACAATAGAAAAATGGTCTAGGGCTATGAAAACAGATTTTGTTATAAACAAACTCCTTCAGACCCAGCTGATACCTGCAGTTCAGTTCCAGTTGCCTCACAGATGTTTCAGTAGCATTCTGTGGTCATTTTGAATGGTACAATGATGTATGTTAATTAATTATATGATATCTATAATGTGAGTTCGTTGATGGTAGGATGGTTCTTGCTTTCTGCTTTGGGCATAATGCTACAGGGTTGCCTCATGAAAAAGTGCAGCAATGCCTGATAAAAAGTAGAGTTAGAACAGTAGGCAAAGGTCCTCTTGAAGCCTGTTTAAACCCTTAATACAGGAGACTAATTTTAAAGCATCCATCTTGACAAGTAAATGACTTTGGTTCTTTTAATTGTTTCCAAGGCCCTGAGGGTATTACCAAGCCTTGCTCTCATTGCCCAGCCTCCCAAGGAGCTTCCTCTCCCCACCACTTCTCAGTGGCCCAAGACTCCCATTTCAGTCCAGGCTGATTATCTCTGACTCAGGGGTAGGGATACCTTGCTGTACCCTAGTTGTCTTGCCACTTTGCTGGGGTCAGTGGGGCGGGTCCTGTCAGCCTCCAGGAGCCCCCAGCCCTGGCTGCACCTTTAGAATGACTAAGAATGTGCAGTTTCTGCTCTTAAGGGATTTGTGTTTAGGCTGCTTCTTACAGAATGTTATGCAGGGAAAGGGCTTCAGTAAGACCCTGCTAATATTTTCTTAAAAAGTCAAATACAAATTTAAAGAAGAATTTTGTCTTTATATGTTTTAAATCAAACAGTGGAGATGAGGTGTGGAATAAAAAGCCCCAGATTGAAGAGCCCCTGGCATAGTTAACAGCCACCATGAAAAACCAATCCTTCTTTTCCTTAATTTTTGATCCTTCTTTCCTCAACAGTATAGACTTGTATTTGAGAGTCCAAGTGACACTACACTAGAAATAACTTGAGGCTACAGGAGCTTTTTTTCCCCTCTCCTTCCAGTGAGAGTGACTGAAAGGGACAATTAGCTGTAAAAGGAGATGTCTCTTAATACATGTACTCAAACCAGGCACCTTCTATATACAGAACATGTTTCTTATTAATGAGCTCCCTATTCAGCAGTGGTCAGCTCTGCTGCCTGCTTCAGCAAGCTGACTGCCTTCTTCCTTTGGGGCTCTCCGTTCCCCAGAAGAGAGTGGGAGGAACCACATCAAGGGCTACATGGACTGCAGAAACAGCTGAAATTTCTGTTCTTCCTTTGCTTATAAAAGCCAGAGCAAGGCTTGCATTTTATAATTTCCTTTTGTTCATACCTTTCCCCCTTCTGTCACTAAGTCAGCTTAAGTATTTGCAGTGATGAGCCTCATCAAGGCACTGATTTTCAAGTACAGCTCCAGACATAAAAGGTTGTTAAAATGTCAACGACATGTTCCATGCCGTGCATTCAAACATAACAATTTAATACCAAGCTTTGCCACAAGTATCTGCAGTCCTAATTCATGATCTTTCTGATTGTAAAGAAGCTGATTTCCTTGAAGAGAGAAATCACCAGATCCTCAGGCTCTAAATGACTTGCTGCTTTCCTGAAACCAGTTGACCACTTTCCTTTTGATCTGTCAGGAGTCCCCATGTTTGGATTTATTTCCCCAAAGAAGGTGTAGAAGAAACTGCTAGAGAAAGAAAACACTAAAAATAGCAAGGCAGAGTCCAGTTCTTTATGCTAGAACACCTCTCATTAGGCTTAGGTAGGCTTTTCTGCAACTCAAATAAGGATTTGGTCTCTTGAGGCAGAACAAGTAATTACTGTTTGGTATAGCGCCTTCCTTTTTCCTTGAGTACATGCACACATACTCTCTCAGATGCTCATGTACTCACTCTCCCCTTTGTTACAGGGTCACATATAAATGCTACATGCATGATTTGATACCAATTTTCTTAGAGGTTTCTTTTGTAGCCCACTGACAATAAAATAGCTCTCCAATGGCTATGACTGCACAGCTTCCGAGTTTTATATCTGTACTTCACACCAGGTCACAAGCTTTTAAAACCTGTCCTACTTCTAAAAGGGTTACTGAACATCCACTAACATCCAGCTGTGTTAAAAGAGAACAGGATATGTACATCAGTATATTGTCCTGGCAAATCACTCAATGTGCACCCAGAAAGGGAAGGGAACAATTAAATCTGGCCCTTATATGTAGGGAGGACAGGAGGCATTGACATAAAAACGACCTGGGAGAAAACTTCTGAGCTTGTTCTAAAGACTTCATCGCTGTGCTCTGTAGTGAAATACGGGGCTTTGGAGAGTTGTGGGTCCAGCAAGGTCACCCAAGCAGCACAAGGAGCAGTGGTGTCGTGTAAGTCATTGAGCGGGAGAGTGCCCAGACAGTGATACTACAAACTGCAGTGAGTCCTAGCAAAGAAAGCTCTGGCACTGGACAGGCAGACCCTCACTGTGGAGTGAACATGGAGCAAATGCCCTCAGGGCAGATCTGACTCTTCTGAAGCCGTTGAGTGCTTGCTGGGTGCTACCAGCTTACAAGCTGCCCTCTCAGCTTGCTCTGCTTTCCTCAGTGGCACAGGCCTGCAGCATCAAGTGACAAGGTGTTTACAGTCCAAAGAGTTACCCTAAAACATCTGAGCAACTTACAAAGGATAAGATGGGATAAAGCATCACTCTTTAAGTTCAAGCATAGCCTGACAAAAAGTTGTCTTTAGAGAGCACGACACCTGTCGCTTTACTGACACGCAACTCTCCTGCCCCAAAGGACGTGACTTCCCCTGCTTCAGGCTGCCATCCAGTGAGAATATACCTTTTCTGTCTGCCAGAGTGAAGGCAGGAGTGAATTACAGAGAAAGTGAACTTTATTGCAGAGTAGGAAATTATCAGTCGAGGGACTGTATGTGGCAAACCAGAAGCATGTGTCTCCAGTTACGCTTCCTCTCATGGCGGTAAGTTGAAACCTTTGGTATGGTTCTCTTTCATTGTTTGTTATCATTATCAATTCTTACATTCTTTTGGGCCCCTTTAAATGGCAGTATTAGATTACTAGTCACCAGTGTAAAGGGGCCCATATCGCCTCATTAGTAGGTTGATGTGTGTTTAAGAAGCCATTTTGAGCATTTTTCATTGTAAGAATATTATTTCCATCATGGGATATGACCATTTTGTACTTGCTTTTGTTTTGGCTGCTGTTTTTAAATATTAGCACTTCAGTGTGCAGCTTAGATGAGCTCAGCTGGATCTTCAGGATGCAGTGCTTCATATGTTCCTAAGCTCAAAATTAGTACTATACTTTCATATTGAGTGCCCTATATATTTAGTAAAGTTTTACGGTCCTATGATTTTGTTCCTTGTTGTGTGTTTTTTTGTTTGTTTGTTTGTGTTTGTTTTAAACCTTGTTCAATTGAAAGAGGAAGATAAGTTTGAAGGAATTCAACCTTGACAGTTTGGGGCCTTTCCCCCCATTTTTTAAAGGACAAAATTAATTCCCAAATAATTCAGATTCTTGGCAGGATCTGATAGCTGATAGGGAAAACAAATTTCAAAACAAGTAATTGATTTAATGAAGACAGCATTTATCAATAATATTATTACCCCTCTGACTCATGCTAAGGCTCATTTGACTACTATGTAATGATCAGTAGGATGAGAATTGAAAACCTTCTCGATTTTGAATCTGCATGGTAAACACAAGACAGTTTACAGGAGGATTTATCAGGGTGGCTAAGAGCAGTTAGGGATGCAGACCAGACCCCATCTCCCTTTCACAACCCCACACCCTTTTTAGACTATGCTTTGCCACTGGCTTGCTGCCTAAATTAGCTATCCATTAGTCTGTAGTGATAGCATCAAGGTCAGATGCTCTACTCCAATCAACAACTGAATTACCCATATCTTCTGACACCATCAAAAGCAAACTGCTAGCTAATCACTAGGGAAAGTAGACAACAACAAATAATTCTGTGACCAGTGAGGCTAGTAAAGACCAGTTTTCAGTGGATCTCTTTTCTCTTTAGACCCTCAGAAGTTCAATAAAGTGATCTTCTTAATTTTTCCTACATGAGGCCACTGACAGGCCATGTCTGCTTTGCCTTTTTAGCTGAAATATTTTGTTCTAGGGAAAGGTTGTAGGCTTGGTGTGGTCACAGGAACTGCAAAGAGCTTTGCAAGAGTCTTCTCTGCATGGCCTTGCTGTGTGTGTCTCCTGAGCAGTTAAAAAGCTGAAAGGTGGCAATGTGTTAGAGAGCATCTTCTCCCCTCATGAAGATCGGAGGTGTCCAGGGCCAGGCCATGGACCCTTTCTGTGAAATAACTCTGCTCCACTGTCTGGCACCATGCTCTACACCACGAGTAAGGTCCAGGACATCTCTGGCATTACAGTTGTTGTAAACAAAAGTAACTGGTTCAGAATTTATTTAGTCTTAGGGTAGAGTTATGAACAAGGGAAACTGAAAAAAGCCTAGGTCATGGCTTTGAGTCTTAAATCCATCAATAATCATGAGAATATATAACTTGGAAGTAGTCCATTACATTTATGTATTTAACTATAGGAGTTTTGTGTCATTATTATACACAGGTAGGCAAAAAAGGAACCTGGATTTAAGAGAAGATGTAGTCTCTTTTAAATGCTTTTGGGTGCCAGCAAACAATAATGAATTTTTCTAGGTTAATAATAAGCTAGTTAAGATACAAAAAAATAACAAAATTCTTTTTGAAACTCTGGGTAATAATGGTTTCATTATCCAAAGTTCAGTCACAATAAGGACAAAAAAAATCCCTCTTATGTATGCTGAAGAGTTTTCAGTTTTGAAAAAAAGAAAATCAATACTATATTCACACTAATGTTGGCTTGCATAAAATATTGACTGTAGTCACATTGGTGGTTTTGCATAAAGACTTAAAAGCAATTTTGGTCGTCTGAAAGATTCTAATTGTTTTTTCCCTTTCCTGAAGGAGTAATGAAAGGAACACTAAAAAGCAGAACTATATAGTTATTTTATAACTGGCACTAACAAATTTCACCAATTACAGAGTCCATTCTGTAAGCAATGAATGTGTGGCTCCCAATTAATCTAGTGTACCTCCAGGCAAGATCTAAATCAGCTGGATACAGCTAAAGCAATTTGCACACAGCTAAAAGCAAATTGGAAAATAAGTGTTCCATGCTACTGCCTATCTTTTCAAGCCAAATACACAATCAGTATTCTGGCAGCAGCACTCTGTCACGTTATTTGCAACTATCAATTTTAATTATAACAATTATTGATTAGTTGGGAAAGTTAATAATCTAATGCTCAAATGAGGTTGGCGTGGCTGCTGGGGATCATTTTTCGCTTTCATGCATTTGCACATTCAGTGTTAGGAAACACCATGCAAAGAATATACATGCAAAGAATATACCTGCACTACTATGATGACTCAGATAACTACCACTGAATGTGCAGCTGTGATTTCTTTTTTTTTTTTTTGTCAATTTGTTTACAAGAAGCATCCAGTTTTAGGATTCATCATTCTGCTGTACAGAAAGGGTAATATGAATTGAATTAGGGTGTGAGAGGACTCAGTGAAGAACATAGGAGAATACTTTCAAATTTGGGCGCCAAAAATCAAACTCCTACTTTCTTACTTAACCACCCAAAGTGCTCCTGTTGCCCATAGGCACAGGCTATTTTTCTAACCTATTTACTTTTAGACTCAAACTGTTATTTTGTAGAACAATGCTTCTCTTGGAACAGAGAAAAAAGAAATATCCAGCCCTAGCTGAACTAAAAAGAACATTATGTGTTTCAGCTAAATAAACAGCTGGGGGAAGACGGCATCCTGACTTGAGCAGTTACAGCCACAAAGGTTGAACATGAATTTTCTGAATCTGAGTTCCTGGTACAGGTTCATCTCCACTGTTAATCAAGAGCCCTGTGTAATGTTTCTGAAGACATTCTGTTTCCACTTGAAGTGACCCAGTAAACATTCCACTAATAATTACTGTGCTCCAGAGAAGCCTTTCAGGTGCACTGCAGACTGCCTCTGCCGAGGCTGGGGGAGAGCAGGGGAGTTTTCCCATCACGCATGCTCTGCTTGCCTCGTGGCTGAATGTGTCTGGTGTGCTGGGGACACAGATAGCTCTGTGTCCTCCAGCACGGCACAGAGCTGGCACCTGCACATCCTGTGGGGCAGGAGGGGCACAGCCACCTGCCTGCCTGCCTGCTGCTCAAACAGGCATGACTTTTGTGTTTTAAAAAGGTAACGAGGGTAGCTGTCGAAGCAATATCCCAAAGCTCCGGGTCACCACTGAGGTCAGATGGGAAAGGATCAGATCGAGGATCACAACACTGCCTATTTACCTGCTTTTGAATTTAAAGCAGTGTACTAAGTAAACGTTTTTTGTGCAGTTTTGCAAATAATGGTCAGTGGATAACTGGTGTAGTAGGTGGTGCATTGCACTGTTGCTGGGAAACTGGGGATGGATGTGAAACTGGGAAGGTCAGCTGCTGCAATTAGTTATCAAGCGAGAATAATTTCAAAGACTTGCACAAGGATTTAGCTATGCAACACCCACTGTCCTGGCAAAGCCTAGTACAGCTAATCATCTGCTTTGAAAATGCGAGGGAATGTGTCCTTGAGTCGGACAAGAAGATCTCTCTGCCTATTCACCAGCCAAAAAAATGTGCTTATAGTGCCATATTCTGAAATGGAAAACAAGAAAGGAAAAAAAATTAGCAAAGGCACGGAAATGAGTCCTGAGTGCGCCAAATATGGGAAGGCCAGTGTCTGATAACAAAGTGCTCTCTGAGAGAAAAAAAACAGTGAGATGCTTAGATAAGTATGCATACATGTGAGATCATCTGATGATCACATACAGCTTTGGCACACATGCACACACAGTGAGTGTAATACTGTTCTCTGACATGCTTCCTGCTCAGTCTTTTGCCTTTCTGAATGCTTTTGTTTGAAGTTTAAATTATTTTATTCTGTTGACCAGAGCTTCCAACCTGCTCAGCTTAGTGCTGTACAAATGCACTTGCATGGAGAGGCCTGTCCCCAGCATTTTCATTCTTCTTTTCTTTCTCTTTTGTTTTGTTGAGGAAAAAAAAGCCCCACATATGGCAATTTCCTGTCTTGTAGTACTTACCACTACAAGTATTCTTGTAATAGAGAATCGTAAAAAGTTACAAACTATAGTTCTTTAACCTGCTGTAAAACAGTGTGATTTGTATTTTGTTAAGCCGTAAATTGATAATGTCACACCTCCTCTATTATTTAAAACATAGTATTAATATTAAAATTGCCATGCCTGTCCATCCATAACTTTGGGATCAGGTAGGTACCTCAAGGGATCCCGCTCCATCTGCAATAAGTGCTTTTCACTTCAGATTAATATATTTTCATTTGCCCTGTCAGCCTATGCAGATGGAGCAGGCCTCAAACCACACGGGGTCAAGTAGGAGCCCAATTAGGCAGAGTTATTTTTAAGTTCTGGAGGGCAAGTGTCAGCACACTGGAGAGATTTAAGCACCTAAAGATGTAGATAGGTGTCTCATGTATTTTCAGAAGTGCTATCACTCTGCAGTCAAGGGGAGCTAGGCATCTGGTAACTATCTTGAAAAGCACATTTTGAGATTCCTGCAAAGAGCTTGAATCCTACTGGAAATCCAGCTTCTCCTGCTATAGGAAGGTTCAGGCCACGTAGTTGAGGCCACCAGTGGTTTCACATTCCCAGTCTCATCATCTGAGGTCTGCTGAGGTTTGCCTCATGGCCAAGCTCCTGCAGCAGCCCCCGGATGTGCTTATGTGCTCAGGAGGTCACCTGTGCATCCTGGGAATGCAGAGCGCTGCGTGGGGAACTCGTCAGGAGACAGGGAAGCCAGGAGTGAGTCAGTTGCACTGACATGGGCATCTCTGAGGGATCTCTTGCCAGGCCGAAGGAAGGTCAGAGAACATAAACTCAACCACTTCCCAGCTAGTCCAGTCATCAGAAGTGGCCATGATTAAATGCCTGGAGAACAGCTATAGTAAGGAATGTTTTAATGCTAATGCTCCTCTATCTTCTGACAATTTTCAGTCAAGGGGTTTGTAGTGTAGTTTTTCTATGCAATAACTAACAAATATTTTTTTCTTTTTTTACCACCAAAGGGCCTTTTCAATTTCCTCTTGAATTCAGTATGCGCTTTTTGTACCCATGATGTTCCTCCTTTACCAAGGATTTTCCCATATGCGTTGACAATTACACAAAAATCCTCTCTGTGTCCTGGATACAGTCCTTCTTACCTTTTTTTGACAACCAAGGATTCTTGTACTGGAAGTAACATCAAAATAATTTCTTTTCTAGTCATCCCTCTATACCTATCATGATTTTATAGTGTCCAACATATTCTACCTTAAATCATCTCTGTTCCAGACTAAGGACTCCCAGACTAATCTTTTTTCTGTTTTTCCTACATGGAACTTATTAAACATCCTTGTCATTCTTGTTTGAAACTTTTCTATTTATAATATATCCTCTGTAGATGCAGGGATTCATATCTATCTTTCTGCTGTAGAACAGCCCATTTATTCCTGCCTTTAACTTCCTAATTTTAGCTGGGTAATCTTTTCTATGTGTGTTTTTATACTTCTTTAAAAGCCATGGTGAAGGTCCCTGTCAAAGGTTTTGTGAAAAGCCAAATAGGAGCCGTCTGCTTGAATCACTCTTTATCATAAACACAAGTCCCCTGACTGTCAACAGGTTTGTGAGGCAGGACTTCCCTTGCCAGAAATGGTATACAGGAACCAAGGTTAAAATGTTTCCAGCGTGAAAGAGAAGTAGTCACTTAGAGCTAGAGGCACTTTGACATTTTAATCTTATGCTGTGAATTATCTTGGGATTTTAGACACACTTGGAATACAGCAGATGACACACAGTCCTTAGGGTCCTTTTTAGGAAACAACTCAAGAAAATGAGAAACATGTACCCTCAGCCATATTTTATTAAACTTACCTCCTTATTTTGCTCTTAAAATCACAGAATAACTTCTCCTGGAAGACACCTGTGAAGATGTGTAGTCCGGCATCTAGCTCAAAAAAGTTTTGATTAGAAGAAGTTGGTCAGGGGTGAAGAAATTTATCTTAAAGGATGGAAATCCCACTCTTCTCTAGGCTTCTGTTCCAGTATTTCACTCACCTTCATGGTGAAAATGACCTAGTTGAAATTTCCCATGTTCCATCTCGTATCTTTTGTCTTTTCACCCATCCCTGTCTAGTTTTGGGAAGGGCGTGGCTCCACTTTCTCCTCATCCTTCCACCAGGTAGCTGTAGCCAGCAGTCAAATCTCCCCTCCTCCTTCCTTTCTCAGGGCTGAACACACTCTTATCTTTTTAGCCACTATGACCTGATGCATTGGTTTGAAGCAGCAACAGCATGTTTCAGTTCTTGTTCCACATAGAGCTGGAATGAACTCTAAACACAGAGTTTTTTTCAACTCTATGTGGGTAATATTTGCATCCTAATCCTGGGACAGGACCAAGATGCAAATGTTAACCCACATAGAGTTGGAATAATTCCTTAACAAGTTTTTTAATTAGGTTCCTCAAAAACAGGCAGTTAAATCTAAAGAATTTCACTCAAAATCAGCAACTAATTAATTCCTGAAGCATTGGCTGAATGAAGTAATATGTACAGTATGTACCAGGGCAGAGAACATGTGCACTACAAAGTTAAATCCTAATAGAATAATCACCCCAGAGGGGGTCATCAAAAGCTAGTAGACATTAAAGCAATGCAGGATGCTCCAGCTTAGACTAAAGTGATTTCCATCAGGGCAAATAGCAAAGACCAGATGAGGTTTTAACTGCTAGTTTGCATACTTGGGGTTTTACAATATCCAGCAGCTGTGTGTGTTGCTCTTGATGTTCCTGTGGTTCCCAGCAGAAGGGATGGAGCTGTGCAGCAGGGAAGCAGAGAGAGCCTTCACCACAGTGCTAGAAGTTTCTGTGTTAGGTACTATCCCACTCAGTTGTCTGCCATTCCATTATTTCACATCTATAACCCTACCAGGGAGTAAAGTGGCAAGGTGAGCCTTTTCAGCCTGATGGTGATACAGATTCATCTCTCAGTTGCTCCACAGAGCACACAGAAGTACTCTTCCTAGAGTAACGGGATAGGTAAAGGAAATCAGCTGAAACCAACCTCGAGGATAACAAAAAAACCTCTCCAGAACAGCTGCTTTCATGAAACTCCTGCTATTTTTATGGGAAATACACTTGGCAACTCACAAGACACTGACTACAGCAAATCCAACCTTGACTGTCTACTTAGATTGAAATCCAGGTCTGAAATTTTAAATATTCAGACACAATAATTTTATTCCAGCTGTGTGTCCTCACGTCTGCAGTTCTGAAATTTATTACCAATCTTTACCATTTCCAGAAAAGTGCATTTAGTGAGTGTCAAAAGAGGAACAATGCTGCAGATTACAAACCAAGCTCCAGCTCCAGGTTTATTTGTCAGTCAGATGCACAACCGCAACTTGGTGTTTGCTCCAGACAAGAAGGTATGCCTAAATATATATTGATAGCTATGGCCAGAAAAGTGGGCAAGTGCTCATGTGTTTGGCATACAGTTTGGTGACCTTGACACTTTTAGATGCTATCATCCTGTTCTGGCTTCTTCTCAAATTCATTTTAGCCTTGATAGAAGTTTTGTGAGGCTCCTGGGCACACAAATCTCCTTTAAGAGAACATTAGTATTAGATGCAGGCGTGTGTGTGTGTGTGTGTGTGTGTGCGCAGAAGAAACAGTTCTGCCTAAAGGGACCAACTAGAATCTGATCCACTAAATGTTTCCAGTGTTGAATATGGCATTGTTTCCAAGCTGCTTAAACTTCACATTTTTCTTTCTTCGTATTTATTTCAGAGATGATAAGATGAATCTGGTATAATGGTTCTTCATCTTGGTTTTCAGAGATAGCAGCGCTAAAAATGCAAAACAATATCAAGCAAAACAGGACAATGTGAAAAACAAATAATAAAAGAAAGAGCAGCCAAGGCTGACCTTGACTACATTACTGCTGAATGTGACCCAGTCTGAATGATGTATCCATCCAACCCAAGAATTTAAGTCTCTTACAATTTTATAATATGAAGTTTGTAATATTACAGAGCATTGGTAAGATCTTTTGAAAGAGAGGAGAAAATGGGCTCTGATGTGAACTTTGAATTACAAAAAGCTCATTAAAAAGCGTGTAATAAGACCAAATTTCATAGTTGAGTGTTCTTCTTTCTCTGTTTTTCTTATTTAGGGTATTATATGTGTGTATACATATTATACGTAAGTCTACTTTTAAAACTTTATATGTATAGATATTTAAGTACATATACATGCACATAAATATGTAAAACTTCAACTGATTTCCAGACATTTAAATACATGTTATATTTTCAAAGGCGCAAGTGAATTAATTCACTAAGTTCCCCCTAAGTGCAGAAGCTTTAAAAGCTGTTTTTGAAATAAGTCAGTTATTTTTGAGTTAAACAGAGAAAGAATGTGGATGTAGAAGTTGCAAGCTGCTGTTGACCACTAACCCAGGACACACCCCAGCCCTGGCTGATATCTGTGGCAGGTTTCTCTTCATGCTGCAGGAGCAGTGGATGCCACCAATCTCATCACTGCAGTGAGGGTGGCACTCTGCCTGCACCCTTCCTGGGATGCCAGGCACAGTGATCCTCTGGACAAGACAACAGACAGTGTATGCTTGTGGACAGCTGTGAGGTGAGTCTTTATGTGGTTGGAGGATATTTTTTAGGTTTTGGGGACTGTGTTGAGTTCTCTTCATTCATTAGTATTTCTAATTTTTCTAGAGGACTTTAATATGTGTAAGATAACTTGCTGCCTTTCAGCACATAGTTAGCCAACACTCAAGAGGGGTCCTGCTGCTTTTCTTCCCCCAGAAGCATCGCTCAGTCTGGGTGGACAGTGCCAGTCAAGGGCAGGCTTTGGGACAACAGGAACAGCATTTTCTTTGTATGCATAGCAGCCTCCTTTTGGGTACTTTATGTCCTATCTCCCAGGCACCTGCTTATCATTTCCTTGAGTGTTTGGATAGGGTAATGCAGTGCACATTTTGAGAAGGTAGAAGCTGCCACCACCAGCGAGGTTCAAAGGGATGATGAAAATGTTATGGTGGCCAAGTTTATTTTCTTATACTGGCTCTTTCTTTTTGCTACTTCAGCTCCACTCCACTCTCAGCAGGTAAATTGTACAGATTTATATTCGCTGTGCAAGAGATACTGACCTCCCCGATAAATTCAAATTCATAACAGTGTCAAACGTATAGAGGCAACTTGGCCCAGTGGATAAAAGGGAGTGTAAAAAATATTTCTATTCCCATAAAAATTAATGGAATTTATTTTCACTTAAAGCAGGGCTGACTCTGGTTCAATGACACCAAATTTCACAGATTTGCATTGATTTGCTAATGAGAAATTTACACCACCGTTTTCTTGCCTTTAAATTTGACCCTTTCACTTCAGCTTGAACTGATGATTACTGTGGGAACAGAAGGAACTGGAGTCACTTCTCTGGAGTGAAAATAATTCAGTGAGCATACTATAAAAGAGTTTGACAGGAAAGTAATGCAAGGATTAAAAAAAATCACCAAAGAAACAGCAGAAGAAAGAGTGTCTGTCTGGTAAATGGTCACTGTGACTAGTACATGATCCCCAGCACCCCTAAATGTTGGGGCGCTGCCTCCTTGTCCAAAGCGAGTGCTATGGAAGAGGGCTGGCAAACACAAATGCGATTTTAATAAACTCCTGAAAGGTGGTCTGAAATCCAGCCCGCTTCCCCTAGACCCTGTGGGTGCAGGGATGTTGCTGGGAGCAGGGACGTGTGTTCCGGGGTGCAGGCCCCTCTCATGGTGTCTGAGGGTGGGCCGGGCCCGAGTCATGGCCTCAGCGGCGGGCACCGGGCCTTGGGGAGCGGCCCTCAGCGCGACGCTGAACCTCCGCACGGCTGACCTGCTTTGGCTAAAAGGAAGAAAGCTCGCATTAGCATGTAAGCAAAGGAAGTCAAAATGATCTCATTCAGGGAGCTTTCTCCCGTCTACGTCAGCGTCAGCGGAGTTGGTCCCCACAGAATAGCCTGTCTTTCTCTGGGCCACACAGGGCTGTCTGCCTAATTTTCCTCATTCTTAACCTTTGCCTCTCCGTAGCACTGAAGTGCAAGACAATGCCAGGATACTGCATTCTTCCCTTATATCTTAGCTACAATGCTGAGGGGGTGGCAGGGTTAAAAATGTTTGCACACCCATGGGACAGCTTGAATTCAGGGAGCTGTTCTGGCATTGCTTTTCTGAGCTGCAAGGGCTCACCAGCTTGAGTACATGCTTAACTGTAAGATATCAAGTGTCAACTGATGGTAAAAAATGGCTTCTAAATAATAAAAGTCCCCAAAGCAAAACTTTCATCTAATACTACTAATTGCCTTTGAATTAGTTCTCTATAATGCCACATTAGCACAGTGGCACATTAATTATTAAGCAGTATTTAAATCATCCTGAACTAAGCAATGCATTCGTTTACCACCTCTATTAGATAGGAAATGTCTCTTGTAGTGTGTTACACTTTAAAAATCTTTATTATTTAAAATAACATTTTTGTTTGTCTTTCCACCTTACATAGGTGTAAATTTTTGTGAAGACAGTGCTACAATTGAACTTCAGGTATTTCTCATACTTTTAATCTAGTAACTAATATTTTTTTAAAAATTATGCCTCTTAGCAAAGTGGGGGTTTTTTTTGTTTGTTTGGGGTTTTTTGGGTTTTTTTCCTGTGTCGTTGGACAGCTTAGCAAATTGCTTTTTAAAGGAGTCTACCTGGATTTAATTAATTATATATGACACTAATAAACTAAGTATTCATAAACTGTATTGATTGTGCCAGCATAGGCCTTGAATCCATCTCACTATTGAATAGCTAATATTTACATTCCTCTGGAAAAGAATGTAGCCTTGCTGTGACTTCATGAGCTAACTGTACAGTGTAAAAGGCGAAATAACCTTGCCTAGAAGTAAAGGCAGGAATATACCACAGTAGAAGTACATTAGTCACAACTTAATTCCTTTACTCTTAAATTATTCTACCAAATCTCTTTCTTCTTTTACTGCATATTCAAAATATGGCTTTGTTATTTTGTAAGACCTCTTTTGTCTTGTCCTATAGAAAATGCACCCAAGCATCTGTTCTATTGAATTTATCAAACAGATGCTTTCCCTCTGTAACTTTAAGGTGCTCAGACAAGAGATTCAGCTCCTGAACAGAGACATCTTAAGATGTAAGTCAATACCCCCTGGTCTATGTATGTAAAATCTCCCAGGCAGCCAAACCCCCCAACAGGTATGAGTATGTTCTCAGGG
This sequence comes from Illadopsis cleaveri, assembly GCA_013399915.1. NCBI lineage: Eukaryota > Metazoa > Chordata > Aves > Passeriformes > Timaliidae > Illadopsis > Illadopsis cleaveri. The sequence continues at coordinate 33,752 of VXBB01014352.1, read as the reverse complement.
AGGGCAGGCTGGTGAAGGTGCTGAATTTAGTCCATGCAAGGCTTTGCAGTGAGCAGCACAATGTTGCACATGTATGGAGTTGCTGGGAAAAGGGGAAAGGCACAATCACTGGTGGTTGTCCTGACACATGGGCTGAAGATATTCTTCACAGTTCAGACAAGATTTTTCTTTTCTTTTCCCTCTACAGCTCTCCAGTTGTTCCTCGAGTTCACCTATAGAATGCTGTAAGACCCAAATGAACATCTAAAGAGCTTCTTAGGTGTTACAGGAGCATCTACTTTTGCTGTGCCACTTTGCATGACCTGCCAAGTGCTACATACAGACTTTAGAGGCCCTTCCTTTGTATCTTTCCACTACATGTGGTGTTAAACTGAAAACACTTATAGGAAATCACAATTAGATCAAAGCAGCTGCAGATCAAGGAGGTTACAGGCTTTGCTACTGTCCCTGAGAAAATTATGGGATAGGTCCTCTTGCAAGCTGTTTTGTCCAGGCACATGGAGGGCAAAAACATGACTGGGAAAACCAATACAGATTTACCAATGATAAATGGTGCCTGACCTCTCTTGTCACCTTGTGTGGTGACACAACTTGCTCGGTGGTGAGCAGACAACTGAGGATATCTCTTACCTTGTTTTTAGCAGGATGCTTGATGCAATTGTGCCATTGTGTCCTGGCCAGCACCCGTTACGTTAAGGGCCATGAGGAATATGGAAAGCTGTCTGACTGGCTTGTAGTATTCAGTGTCTCAAATTATCTGCCCCTTATAAACAGAGCTCCTCAGGGGGAATGCTGAGACCAGCAGTGCTCAGCATCCTAATAACTGTCCCAGATGATAGCACTGAGTGCACCACCTTCTCCAGATTTGTGGGTGACACGACAGGAAGGGTTGCACATACTCAGAAAGGAATAACCGCTCTACAAAGAGATGAGATTGGGTTGTAAGGAGATGTGCAAGTTTCAACAAAGGGAAATGTGAATTCCTGCTCCTGGGACACAGTAATCCAAAACAAAAGCACAGGCTGAGATCTATCTGGAGGGGCCCTTTGGTTCCTGGTGGGCAACAAAGGTGAGCATGAGTTAGGGATATGCTTCAGCAGCAGGGCAAGGTAGTCCTGGGTCAGATAATGACAAATTTTACTCTTGCTGTCACACCAGTTTGAAATATACATAGTCAGAATCATATACCATGTCTGACAGGACACTATTTCTTTATTCTCAGATTTCTCCTTTTTAATCACTTGTTCCATTCTGATACTTCTGATGTTTGTATTCCAATTATGGACTCTTGCAGGACTATACTGTCTTCCTCTGGATTCCTTCTGTCATGCTGTTTACATCTAGTTCTANAGGAAAATATTCTCACATTCCCTTTGTGAGAAAATCCTTTAACTTCATAACCTCAGCCTTCACTAATATTTGCATTCATGTTGGAACTATGCCCTTTCCCCCAAGCCGTACATTTCCCCAGGTGACAAATAACTGCAGAATGTTCAAGTGTTTGATGGATTACAAAATTGTTTAGTTGACCCCTTTGTAGGGCAGGATTGCAAGGAATATATGGAAGGATATCTGAATCTTGTGTCTCTAGTTTGTGATCCTTCCATGAATTTATTAGTTTTATCAGAACTAATGGAAGGCATCCTGATATTGCATAAACATAAAAGCCTTCAGTGGAACCTTCCAACACTAAGTAGGAGACTCTGCAGAGCAATGATGTGTAGTTTTGATGGATGACTTCAACCCAGTAGACAGAAGAAATCATCTGAAACAGGACTTATAATTGTGAAGCATTAAATTTTTCACAATATCAAGATGGTAGCATCTAAAGAGGGTCCAAAGATGGATATGTCTTTGCAAGCACAGAGGATTGCAGTACAATTTTAGAAATGTCTAAAATCTGTCTTTAAATAAATTCTGAGTTCAACGATTTTCTAAGTACGCTCACACTCTTCAGCAACAGAAGAGTTTCTGTGTAAGTACAACCGGAAATCTTTGCAAAGCTTTAAATTGATGCTTTCAGATGGGGAGTGTGGACAACCAGCTGTTCTGCATTTGGCACTTTCAGAACCACTATAGCAAACTGCAGTTTGGGTTTGATGAGATTGGTGTGAGAGGAACTCACTTCTGGAGACAATCAGAACCTGGGTCACAGGCCCTAGCCAGGTTTTGTGTCTTTTGGTTTGTTTTGTTGTTTTCCTCACCATCAATTAGTTAGTTCAGGGCTGGTTTTTCAATTTTGCCTCATGACTATGACTAATACTCTCTATGGAAATACTTTCTGGGTGAATTTTCAGTCTTTTGTTTCCAGGGGGGTTTTGAGAATTTACGCCTGCTGGGACTTTGATTCCCACCTTCCATTTCTTTCCATATCTGAACTGACTATGCTTCTCAGCTGCTACTATTTTCTGAAAGGTAGTTTGGAAGCTGGCACTATTCAACAATAAGCATAAAGAGCAGCTGTGTCACTGGAACACTTAAGAATTACTATTTTGTTCAAACTGAAGTATTAGTCTGAGGAGCTCACCTTTTAGGTAGGAGAAATATTTTTCAGACATGTGACATACTATCTCCAGTGCCTGTACATCACTCAAGAAGTAATGTCTATACATCACTGTGCAAGAAAACATGATATTTCGTCTGTATCTCATTTCAGGCTGTGTTTCAGATTCACTGTCCATGACACTTCCCTTCTGGATTGTTTTATCCAGCTTGTGCTATAAAAACAGATGCCTAATTATTTTTATCCTGAATGTAAGAAGTAGAAGATGTTTTGTTTGCTGTCTTTGCCAAGAGCGGTTGGACTGCCTAATGGAAGCCAGTTGTCTCAATCTTTCTCTGAGAATTGTATATGAACATTTTGATCAGGGTAACAAAGTGGTGAGTAACCTGACAGGTGAGCAAAAGTCTAGTAGGAGATGTGTATCTTCTCCAGAGTTACCTGCTCTTTGTCCCTACTTCACTGATGAGATGATCTTGGAAAACCAGAGGGTAACAAAGAAGAAGAAAGGAGTACAGCTGCCTGAATTAGATATTGAGCACTGTGGGAGGGATAAACTCTGTGTGAGAGACAAACAGGTATTCTTGTTTGTGATGTGGTTCCTTTATTGTCCAAGAATAAAGTATTTCAAAAATTCCTTCCTTGTTCTTTTCTTTAACAATAGTTTCTAAGGAGAAACACATTTGACAAGGGTGCTGTAAAAGAGGAGCTCTTGGAAGTTTATATGAACTACCAAGGAAACTTTGTGATGGAGGGCTTCTTCCCTGAATTGTCCAGGACCCTGTTCCCAAGGAGGAAGAAGGCTCCCAACAAAGCACATGCACCCACATTACACACAAGTGGATCAGGAGTAGAAAATATTCGGGATCATTTGTGAGGAAATCACAAGATCCAGACTCTGGGCAGACTGACTGCAAAGCATGTGGTACGACTCAGCCTGTCCTGTAGTGTAAATAAAGCCAGGGGTGAAAGAGCAAGATGGGAGAATAGCATTTCTGTCAATGTAAACTTATCCTCTGAAGCATTACAGGAAGAAGGACCCTATCAGGAATGAGAGGGTGGGAGACACCATATGTTGGGTAGGAAAAAATGTAAGATTAGGATGTACGGAAATCCCCTGATGAGAAAGAGATAAAGGAAGGGATTCAGTGGCAAGAAAAAAGAGACTTTGGGGATAAAGGATAAAGAAAAATTAATGTGGCAGGAAAAAAAACCCAAGAAAAAAAAAGAGTAGAATGCAATGCAAAGAATCAGACAAAAGACAATACGAAAGATCACTGGAAAAGGAGAGGAAGTGTATGAGTCAGTAAAGGGTAATAGGCATAAAAGCATTAAAGAATGAATGGAAGACAAATGTTTCTTTCAGAGAGAAAAAGAACAAATAGTTACTGAAGAGAACAACATGCAGAACAATAAAACTCTAAGATAAATAATACAGACATGAATGAAATGAATCATAACTAATAAAAGAGAAAAGGAGGGGGAAAGACTGGAGAAAAAAGATGAGTCACGATTCAGGAAAAAATAGATTATGGATTTTAATTGTATTTATTTGCCTGTCTATATCTAACAGTCTTTCTGTAAGAGGCATATCTTGAGATATTAAAATCAGTGGCCATCTATAGAATAATGTGCTGCATTTATCCCATTTTGTCATTATAATGCTCATGGAATAGCTTTTACTGGTGTTACATTAATATAATCTGAGTAATAGAGGGAATGTGTAGGAAGGGCTACCCTATAGGAAAAGTGACCCTCCCCCCGGATTAATTATTCAAATTATTTTTTCAGAGTAGAATTGAATTTAATTTGGCCTCTTTTAATTAAGGGGCCAAAAAAAAAAGCTCATTTCCTTTTGAGTCACTTTTTTTTTCTTACAAACCCACTATTTACAGTTCATCTGAAATCTGAGGGTCAGATGCCCTGCTCTTTTGCACACAGCAAAATCAGCAGCTTACATTTAAGATGTTTTGCTTCTTTTCTGAGCCCCTTGCTAGTGTACTTAGCAGAGAATGATTAAAACCTGTGCTCTGGTAGAACTATTGCAGTGTTTAAACAAGGAAGTCTGTGTTTGTTTAAGAGAATGGGGAAATGGTTATCTTGACAGATTAGACTGAAAAAACAGGACAGCCACAGTCTAGCACAGATGTCCAAATTTGCCACTTGGCTGGTTTTTTGAGGTCCTCTAAACAAAACTTGCTTGTGTGTTTGTGCTTTTGCTCTGTTTGACACCTGACTGAGGAATGTGATTAAGCACTACTGCCAGGGATTACATGTCTCTCTTGAGCAAGTGTTCACAGGGCTGAAGTTTCCTCATGTCTGTCTAACTGTGTCATAGCCTGCTAGGGGAATAGAGGAGAAACATCTCAAAAAGGATTAAAGCCATTGAAAAAAGGTTGGATTGTAATGAAACAACTGTTTTGGACAGAAATTCAGTGAACATTTTTTTGAGCTGAGTTTTCTAACATCTTCATTCACTTAGTGACAGAACACATGGAAGTGAGAAGTACGTAATTTGTCTGTGAAATACTGAAGCCATTTGCAAGACACATTGCATTCTCCCAGACATAAAGCACATTTCGATGAAGAGAAATGTTACATCCTTAATCAGTGTGAGATGATCATTTTCTAATACATTTAAGATACACGCTTCACTTGATAAATCCATACAACTCTGTACTCAGACACTTTATCAACTCCCATTAACATTATCATCTTGAATTAGTTGGCCACCCATTACTTCCATGATAGAAAAAGCACTTCCAAAGCCACTGCCATTTAATTTCTTTAAAACATACTTATCTGTAAATGAAGTTTTGCTTGATTCTATTAATGTTAAGCTGAAAAACAATAACAAGTATTTGATAGATAAAGGCCATTTGCCTGTCAGAGGATCTCACTGCACTGATCAGGCTGATGTGTGTGTTAGGGTTTGTCTTTTCACAGAGCCATGTGAGAAATGCTTTGATTGGTGTGTGTGTTCTGTGTATCACATACATCCTGGCCATGCACACAAATTTGGTATATACTGTAGGTCCCCAGAAATATGTTGTAACTCTGGGCCAGATCCAAATAAACTCAGCAGTGCATGGTACCTGACAGTGGAGATGTATAAATAGCATTATAGCAATTGCCATTGATTCCAACCTTCAGAAGCACTCTGAGGAATTCCATCTTTATACGTCTGTGTGATTACAGCAGATTTTTGGAGCTATTAATGGTGAATATACTGTTAGAATGAGAAAGCTCTTTTCTTGAGAAATTACTGGAGATATGTTGATGACTTGTTCAGGCTCCTCTTAGCACAGCGATGTTGGACAGACATTTTATAAAGCACCTTTTAGTTATAGAGCTATTCATGCAAATCTTCTTTTTTTCAGGCTATTCTATATCTGGATTCAAGTAGTGTTTTACCAAGATTAAAGATATGCACCTTACATAAATACAAAGCACCTGATCAACACACAATATATGATGAATGTGAAATGCATGATAAATATGAGAATAAAACTTCTTTGGGATTCAAATTTCCATACAGCTAAAAGCACCCTGTAAGCAATTGAATTTTATGATGTATAGAGTTGTTCTAGGGCTTTGATGAAAGATTTTGATACCTGCTTTGATAATAGTTTAACATGCTTCAGCATCTGCTGAAATACAACAGCATTGTTTAAAGTAGTAATGAAATTGAAGCCACAGTTTAGTTCCACGTTGAAACTTATCAGGTGTTTTAACTTGTTGCTGAGGACCTGTGAGAATTTTCAGCCTGACATCAGAAGAAATGTGAGAAGGCTAAGGACCTTAAGGAAAAAAGTATTTATGCCAGGAGACTTTTATTTAGCTTCTGATAGGCTTTTATCTGTTTCTTTTATCACCAGTTCCTGATTTTTGTTTTCTTTGCAAACCTTGGGCTTGAAAGTTATGATGGTTCTGAAGTTATATGCCAAACAGTGCTGTGAGAGCAGAGATGAGTAAACTCCTTCTGACAGAAATTTTGGCTTGAAACCTCCGACTTGCCACAAGGTGCTTAAAAAATCTCTGAATTTTTATTTTGTGCCTGTGCAAGTGTGAAAAAAGGGATTCTTTGTCAAAGTAAAACAACAATCTGTACTAGTTGGTTTTCTTTTGTCTGCTGTGCAGAAGTAATTCCACCACCTTTGCATGTTGAAGAAAATGGAAATCCAGGTTAATACAGCTTGTTAGCTGAGGCTAGGAGGTAAGATCATATTTAAGTGACAGAATAATGCTACAACAAATAGTAAAACATGCTCTTTGTAATGACTTGGAATGGAATAAAAACTTTCCAAATGGTATTAAGAGTGATAATATAAAAAACAACTCTTTAATGAAAGCTTTCAGGGGCACAAATGTGACCGCGCACACATGATAAAGTATTTCTACAATTTTTATAAGGTTAATTAATTAGTATATCTAGCAGGTACGTCCAATAGGAGCTCAGTTGCCCCAATAACCCACCCTTGGGCCAGCCCCTTGGAGTTTGTTCAGGGGCTTCTTAACCCCATTTCTTGTTATATCTCTTTAAGTTCTGTTGGGAAATAAGATGTCCTTGTCAGAAATTTTCTTCTTAAGACTAAGACTAAACAGAATTTCAAGAATGTGTTAGTAAGGGTTAGCTTATTGTGAGAAAGGGCAGGAAAAGTGCTAGAAACCATACAATTATATATTAAAAATCTACAGTGGTACAAATATATACAAAGCTGAAAATCTGTAGGCATCACAAGGAGTAGTGTAGCTGTCAACAAAAAAAGAACAAATAAGTATAAAATAACCACATCTTCTTCTCTGATAAGGCATTGGGAGAATAACACCAGATGTTACCTATCTTGACTGTAGTTAAGAGACAAACTGTGTCAATACATAGTTTGGCTGTATATTACACAACACTCCCAAACACAAGTGGGAGAATTCTGGTGTTGTTAAGCTGCTGTGAAGGAGGAACAAATGTGACTGGTAAACTATATTTGGAAAATAACTATCAACACTTCTTGGTCAATCTAGTGTATGGTTTGGGAAGAGACTCCTATTCAGCTGCTCTGAGACAACTCTTCAATGTATTAATCAACAACTTACATATTGAAATAGAGTATGTACTCTTAAAAAATATATAGTTCCTCCCAAACTGGAATGGGATAGGACTGGACTGCTGAATAATCTTCACAAACTGGAAAAGTACAGTGCAAGAGATATGTGAAACATGGTGCATAGATGAGGAAAATAAACGTGTATGGGTAGTGGTTAGGTAGTGGCTCTGTAGGGGTTTATCATGGATTAAAGTGAACAATGTCAACAATGTCATGCTCTTGTGAACACATCAACACATCATGCTGGGATATGAAACAGCATGGAACACATTAACTAACAATCCCTCTCCACTGAGGAGCGGGGAGAAGTCAGCTCCGTGCCCTGTCCGTTTTTTGGCCATTTACACTTCAAGCTGTGGTCTGAATAGAGTGAGTCCAAAGGAGAATGAGAATTGCTAGATATGGAGGATTTTAGTTTTGAGAAAATCTGATCAGAGGTGGAAGTCTTAAAGGAAAAAGCCTCCAAAATAGGAAAGCAACTTTACTTGATGGCTGTGGTAGAAAGACTGAGAAGTTAAAGCACGAGGTTTCAGCAGTGGAAGTTTACATTACTCTTTAAGGCAGAGTGTTAAGGACTGTCTTAGAGGGGTTCTTATAAAAGTTGTTGTAAGCCAAAATACTGGTCATACAGGCCATCATATATAGCTGATTCTTTCTTACCAGAAGAAGCATTTGTGACAATGTTGGACATAAACTTTCTGATTCCACTGAATCTTTTTGTTATGTGTGAGGGCTTGTGGAATTGCATGGGATGGATAGGGCAGTTTCCCTTTAGCTTACTATGCATCTATTGGAAAAACCTTTCTGTTCTTTTCCAGTTTGTTTGTTTGGGTTCTTTTAAATTACAATCATTTGTCACAAAGATTTACACACACTGAGTTCCATAGTGTTTTGTTTGCAGCCCATAATTGCAGATTGCTGGATTTTTCAGATCTTCTGAAGTTGGATGATCTCTTAGGAAAAATATTTTACTGTTGAATTGCCCAATGGTATCTTGCGGGACCAATTAATTAAGCTTTGCTAACTTTCTGTAGCGTTTAGTGCTCATTGATTTACCATAGGTACAATCCTTTTGTCATCCTGATTGGGACACAAACAGCTCTCCACACAATCAGGTCAGCTAGGAATATCTGAACTGATTGGATTTTTCTCATATCTTTCTTTCAACTTGATAACTGAATACAGGTTGCAGGGAAAGCATAAGGCTGTGAAAGAAATATGCTAGTTGTGCTGGAAAAATGTAAAATGTGATTTGAGTTACTCAGATGCAGCTGTAGTGACTACTGACCTTCCATATATTTCCTGCAAGTTTTCCAAGTAAAATTAACACAGAAGGAGTAGATTTATTCCCCAGAAAGTTTCAGAAGCATCAGAATAAGCCTCCTGCTATTTATATACTGCTAAATTAGGAAATCTGGGGGCCATGCTGGGCTCTAGGCTTACCCATCCATACTGACACAATGCCAGGGCTCCTTCATCCCAGGTTTGGCCCACACCATCTTCTGGGCCAGAGATGGACCTATACCCAGGTTGTAGGTTTGGATTTGGTTGCCTTGTTTTGAATGATAGCTTAATTTAGGGGAAAGAATCTGTACTGTTCTGTGTAGGTTGGGTAGAGAATGGCCTTGGGCATATTGAGTTTACTACCATGTCTTAGGCCATCTGTCCTGGAAAGACAGGAAGGAATTTGTGTTTTACTTCTAGCAAAGGAGTTTATACTTCATGGTAAAGGTCAGTGCAAGGCCACAGTGAAAGGTATTGTCCTCTAATTGTTTAGACAGTGTCTACCGTTCCACACAAAATCCACCGTCTCCCAAATGTAACCAGTGCTTTTGCTGTTGAGAGCACAAGTATTCACTGGTGATAATGACAGGAAAAAGACATGGAGCTTTGTTCTTTTGTGTTTGACACTTTTGAACAGCACTAAAGACAAAGGCTTAGAAATTATAGCTCACCTTATTCTCAGTAATCACTAGTATACTGAAACATAGGAAGAATAGCCTAGCCAAAGTTTTCTGGCCCAGACATGCATATAAATTCTAAGTATGTTGTGAGTGGTGACCCTTTTACAGCCACTGTCCTTCAGCAAAAACATCTGGCAGCATTGTGCTAGAGGTAAGATTTTTTTTTTCTTGATTAGAATATTATTAGAAACATTAACACCTTACAGAGAGAATAATACATTCCCCATGAGACCTGGGATTTAACCTTGTGAGAATACACTGTGACTGAGTAGAAATCTGTCTGCACATCTTTCTAAGTAAAAGCAGGGGAGAAACAAACAAAACACCAACCAAACAAGCAAACAACAATCTGAAAATAAAAATTTGAATATTTCCCTACAAAAATGTCAATATAGATCTTCACGTACTGGCTCTAAGGAATGTCCAATATGTTTGCTGACAAAAATTTAATTTTTTGCTGACAAAAATTTAATTTATGGCAACAACTATGGTACTTATATTGTTAGTAAAGCTTCAAGGAATTAAATTAAAAAATTTCAATTAACTACTGAAGTAACTTCAGTCAATTATGCCTTGCATATTGCTCCTAGACTGATAGCAGTGAATACAATATCATGGCATTTATTTTATTTAGCAGCCTCCAAAACATCCATGATAAAAAATGAGAAAAATGTGACTACCAGGTAGCCTTTAGCTTTGTCTGGCAGCCCCCTTGCAAATCCACTCAAAGTAGCTTTGGCCTTGATCCTCTCTTGACTGTAACCCTAAACTAGAATCACACTGAGATACACACAGGGCTGCCAAACCTTTAGAAAAACTTTTGCTTGTTTTCTTGAAAAGAAAGCAGATTTCAGTTTTCTGATTGTCAGGGAGCACTTGTAGGTAGCAGAACACTGGTTTAGGGATGCAGGCTGGCCTTGCTGGGTGCATCAGTACAGGATGCTGGGCCCCAGGAATGCTGCTACAGACTGGTTGGGACACCCTGTCTTGGAGCCTAGTGATCATTGATGGTGAGGGACAGCTGCAGCACCTGTCCTCCAGCTCCAGCCATGACTTCCCCAACACCTTGTGGTCCTGAGCTCTTGGGGTGTCCCAAGGGATCAGGGTGCTCCTGATGCCTTGGGAAGGCTGACCTGAAACAGAGACTGGACAGAGCTAGAGAATAAAGTAGACATTTATTGAAAAGCCTTTAGCGTACGCTTGGGGCAGTACAAGAGATTGACCAGGGCTACACCGAAAGTGGACTAAAAATGGTCACAAAAAATGGACAACCGGTCACAAGGTCTCATACTTGTATAAGTTTTGCTCCATTTGCATATTGGGGTTTAATTGTCCAATTGCAGCTTCAGGTTGTGAAGTCTCATTCTTCTTGTTTCTCCCTTCAGTCCACCATTGTTTGTGGTTTTGGGCGGGTCCTTGGTCCTCAGAAGGAAAAGGATTTGTTTTGTCTACCTACTCTGTGAAGAGAGTTTACTGGGACTTAATATGAGGTTCAGAACCACACCCCTAGGCAGCACAGAATCTGAAAACATGAAAGTTAAAACTTAAGGCATCACTCCAGGTGAAGGAATTGTGGGAGGGGGTTGCAGTCCCTGGGGTAGGTGTGCAGGATCTTCCCAGGGACCCCATGCATGGTGTGCTTGCAGCTCCCAAGGTGAGGAAGGCTGGAAATCTGTGGTGGCTGGCAACAGAAGGCAACCTTTCCCACCAGCAAGCCTGTGTTTGCAGAGTATGAGCAGTGTCCGGGTGTCAAAGAGGTCTTCTGAGGGGCAAGGCATCAGAGATGGCTGGACCAAAGCCAGCAGCATGAGCTGCCAGACCAGTTCCTGCTTCTGCACCCCAGGGGTGTACAAATAGTGGTGACCATGGATGGAAGAAGGCAAGAAGATCACAGAGAAGTGAGGGGAAGAGTGATGGCAGTGGTGCTCTCGGTGGTGCTGTGAGAACTTCTCATGCATCCCACCGAGAAGACTGCCACATAATTCATGAAGTGCAAACCTTTTTGCTTGTTTCCAAATCTGCTCAAGTCTATCAAGCTCCAAAGTGCAGTTCAAAATCCATGCTATGTTTTTATCTCTGGGCTGGTAGCTTTAACAAAATAATCATAGAGAGAGGGAAGGAGACATCCATTGAAAGAAGAGGGAAAAAGCCAGAGTGGAAATATCCTCCTAACTTGTCTCAAACCAAGGCAGGACTCAGTAAAAATAATAGAAAAATGAAATTTTTCTCTGCATAATTAATGCTCCATTAATTCTAAACTCTTAAATAAATATGATTCACATTGCTCATGTCTGTAACAGTTCTGCTTCACAATGCCTCAGCACACAGGCTGCTTCATATTCCAGTAAAGAAAACCCAAACCATATAAAAATACTTAAATGACTGTACATTTTGGTATGTTATTGTCTTTTTTTTTGATTGATGATGTGAGATTGCACACCTCATTGCAAAGTAATGCTTTTAACTTAAATCAAATCAATTTTAAGTGAACATGTTTTATGCATTTATGCTTGTAGTTTGAAAAAAGTGTGTCCTAAAAAACAGTACTGGCTTTTAATTATCTACTGAACAAGTCACTGGAGATCCTTGCATGTCTCAGCCAGTAAACATTTACCTGTATTGTCATGCAACTGCTACAAGTTTAGGGCTCACAGAGCTGCTGTAGTCTTAATAAAGCAGTTAATGATGTGTGAATTATAGATCCTGACAGCCTCTTTTTAATAAAATCAACAGGACTGAATCCACAGTCTACCGTAGCTGCTAAATAATGACAATGCTGTCTGCCTAAAGTAACACAGTGTTTCTAAGTAGAATACCATTCTTGAATGCTTGTACTGAAAAATTCTCATCAGCATAAAGAGGAATGTGAGCAATGAAGAACAAGCTGATACACATGACACTTCATTTTTTTCAGTTTGGGAAAGAAACGCACTAGCCACAGGGAATTCGCAAACGAAGCTTCATGTAAAGCAATGTGTTTTTCATTGTTATTGTAACAGCATTTCTATGATATCCTCCACTGAAGTAAGGAACAACATCATGGATAATGGACTTTAACAGTCAAAAGTTTTCAGGGTGTTCTTTGTTTTGTTTTGTTTTGTTTTGGGACTTTTTTTGAAAGCATGTGAACTTTGTCTTCCCAACAGCTTTAATGAACAGTTGTCTTCACATTGTAGCTAGCTGCAATGTGATAGTTTCACACCTGAAAATAGGTACTGTATAAAAATATATATATTTCAAGGGAATTTTTACCATTCATTCAGTTAATAGAAAAAGAATGATTGTTGTAA
>VXBB01014352.1:7877-20797 GCA_013399915.1 Illadopsis cleaveri | reverse complement strand
TTTTTTTTCAGCTAGCTGACAATTCAGGGAAAAATTTATGTTGTGCTTGTGCATATTTTCCCTAAATAATCTTTATTGCCTGGTATATTGAAACTAAGCACCAAGGACTTTGGAAAAAAATCAAGGCTATTTAATGTATGTGTTTGCTCTGAATTGTGGGGTTTTTTTCCACAAAAATTTCAGGCAGATATCTTTCTCTCACTTCTTTAGCAGGTACTCAACCGAAGAAAAGGGAAAAGATCCAACTCACATTCACTAGCTCCTGTAATCACTTGATTTGCTGGCTTGGTTCAGGTGATATCAGAGCAACAAAATAACAAAGCTAGAAAGAAACTAACATGTACAAAAACCCTCCAACACAACCCAGCCACAAAAGAAGGAATTACGTAGCCTGTTATGAACTTTTGAATATATTCAGGATACAATAAATACTGGTCTGCTGGATTGAATTTACCCAAGTGAAATTTTTGTTGCCAGTAGAAAAGCTACAGTTTGTGAAGCCTGTGGCAATTATTTTGTGCAAGCAAAGCAGGATGACTTGCTTAGGGAAGCACAGCCAAACATTCCCCAGAAGTTTTAAGTATGTTTTCCTGCATTGCTGCAGCCATATGTACAACAAACATTGGCCACTGCTGTACTCTTGAGCAAAAATCTTGGAAGTGCTTCCTGCATTTGCACCTTTCCCTTCCTCTTTGCCTTCTTACATCTCTTGTCTCAGTCCTGTAAGTAGACAGATGTGCACACATATTCATTCAAGCAGGTGTTTATATCCTTTCTAAGGTGTGTCTCTTAGTTTCCAGAACTTCATGCCCCACTTCTCTTCTGTAATCTTTGTTCTGCCCTTCTCAGCTAGCACCTTGTTTAGCCACCCCAAATTATATCCTGTATCCTGTGGTCCACTCAGAAACTACAGGGAAAGACATGATTGCACATCTCTTATGAATTGGGAGACCACCCGTTCCAGTGGATCCCTTTTTGTTCCCTGATCCACTCTGGGTGGGGTCAAATTTGCTGTGTGGAGCAGATGCTGGAGGGAAGATGGTGAAAAGAGAGGCAGACCAGCTGTTAAGACCAATGATTTTCCTACAGGTGAAGAGTTTTGGATGATGACAGGCCTTTCAATCATTTCTCTCTTTTGAAGCAAACCCAATTTTGTATACAAGAAGACCAATGTGGAGAGGGTGGATGTACCTCTTGGGGAAATTATTATATATCCAGTGCTCTGGATAAAGTAGTGATGGCGACGTAGTAAAGTGCTCAAGCATAATTTTGAAATTGTGTATATATGGAAGGTTTAGAGTCCTAATACCACTCATTTTTTTGGAATTACTATAGTAACGAAAACCCCAATAGTTGAGACTCTTTATAAGCCAAAATCTCACGCTAGTATCTTCTTTTACTTGCCTCATTATTAGCATCAGTGGCAGCAAATCCTGGAAAAGCAACAGTAGTAAAACTGCCATCGGAGAGAGGCTGGGAATGTGCCTGCTTGGGAGCACACACAAGGAGAGCTGCAACAGAGTAAATCTCCCTCCAGTGCAACATGCCATCCACTCAGGCATCCTGCTGTCAATATTCCTATTCACAACAGTCACTTCCTTGGAGAATAAAGCGCCACAGCTCCTGGGAAGTATGGGAAGGGCACAGGTCTTGAATTTGTAGTCCCCAGCACTGGAAAATCAGTAACAAATGTGAAAAAACTTAATCTGTGGACAGGATTGAAGCCAGTTTTATTTTTTTGGTAAGAAAGCAAAAAGTGCCCTAACATTTTACTTATTTAAGATTTTTTTTTCATTTAATATTAAGATAAATATCACAAACAAGATTGTTTTTTTTTTCTTTTAGACCACCTACCTAAAAGAGAATAAGAGATCCAATCATGCAATGATCATCTGCTTCATTACCACACGAAAGAGGTTTAGAAAAGCTTAGGATAAGCAATGGGATTTGTGAGCATGTTTCTGAGTCAAACCTTAGAGATTTCTGAGGTTTGCTTACAATCCCTTGCCTTTTTCAGCAATCAGACTTTAGAAGACCTTGGAGAAAGATAGGTCATTAAATGATTCTGTTCTAATCTATAATGGCTTCTATTGATATCAGCAAAAGCTGTGCTTTCAATAAACCATATCTCTAAGCAGGGTTCTTTAACTAGAAAAAATACTGTCCTATCCTAATTTTCTAGCGTGATTGTTTTCACACTGGTACTTTTCTTTTGTTTCTCAGTAATTTACATATTCTTCTGTTGCAGCATTCAAGAGAAAATCATTGTGAAAATGTGTCTTGCGCTGCAGATTGCCTTAGCTGCTTCAGAGCTGGCAGTGTGACGTATCTTATTACAAAGATGGCAGTATTTTATGATAGCAACAGAAAGAGTTAAAAGGTGAAAATCAGTAACACCCAGTAAGCTCTTAAAATGCATAGGTGCTTTCATTGCTATTAGTGTTTTTCAGGGTTCTGAGGGGGCCAAGCAAGTTTCTTATGATTCAAGGACTTTTAAAGTGGCATCTCAGTGGCCTGCACTGCTGTTTTTGTTTTAGCACAGATCTCATTGAGGCTGGTGCTGTAGGGAGTGTCAACTGGCATGATGCCACCAAAACAAATGCAAATTTGCTGCTTTTTGCATTGAGAAGCTTGCCCTGAGATAAAGCAAACTCAATTCGTGTCCCATAATGACAAGGTCATGCATCACATAGAACCACTTTTAAATTTGATTTGAGTAAACTCAAATGAAGAGAAGTGTGTCTCAAAAAAAAAAAAAAAAAACCACAAAAAACCCACCCCAACAACCACCAAACAAACAAACAAACAGACAAACCTAAAAAGAAAATAAAGAAGCACCAGTGAAGGGTTTGGATAAGTCATTCAGTCTCACCTGAGAATACATGTAGATATAAGAGTGTAGCTTTGATGGAGGCACTAGTGTATTGGCTATGTTTTCATAATGACTTCTTTACATTATTGAATACAATGGGAACTTTAAGGCCAATTGCAATAACAGTTTCTCATGAAAAATTAACAAAGAATTTATGGAAATGTAGCAAAAGTCCCAAAGCAATTAGCTTAGATTCCTCTAGAGTCTGAGTAAAGCCTGGATAATTGCAGACAGAAACTGCATAAAGTGGCTATTTTCATTATCACAGAATACAGAAAGTCCATTTTCATCACAATGGGACATAATGATGTTAAAGCTAACATGGAGATGTGTTTAAAGAGGTTGAAACACAGTCTAAAGAATGGTTTGATTTATATGGCATTCTGATCCATATTAAAGATCCCTCACTAAGCAATGTGGTGTTTTTTACCTGGGGTCTTGAAACCCTCCTGCAAGGTAGGAAAGTAAAATAGATTACAGTCTTAGGAAGCTAAATGTGCATTACGAGTAGAATGCATAGGAATTAGTTTAATTTAACTTGAATGGAGAAAAGGGACATTGGGATTCAAATCAGTATATATATAAAGGTATGAAAGTACTCATTATATGTATATGTTTATAAGCTACTCTTGCATGGTTTTGAAATAGAGAATTTGTGCAGGTTAAGGTCATGTGAAAATCACCCTTAAAATCATAAGAACATTGCTGAGAGCACCTGTAACACCTCCTCAGCCCTATTTCCTGTTTTGTCTGTGAGATCCATTGGTACATTTTATTTCACTACTCTGCACATGATGTGTTCTCACAGATCTAATTATTCCTCACAAGAACTGGAAAGTCATATTCTGGTTGGATGCCCATGCTCAAATGATTTATATTACATAACACAAGCAGTCTCTCATAATCACAGATGTCCTTTGCAATGTCACACACTTCGATCTACAGAGTATTTCTGCAAAAGGCCTCCATAAATGGCTGTAGATAAAAGTTTTCTGTTAAAGCAGAGAATAATTTCTACACTATTACAGTACAGCCCTGTGGTCGTTGCATAGGTGAAGTTTGCATTGGTCTCCAAGGGGATTTTGGCTACACATTCAGGCCTTATATGTTCTCACAGCTGAGCAGCACAAGTAGCATACAGTCTAGCTGTTAGGCTTAATTATAATCTTGTTCATATCAGTGTAAATCAAAGCAGCCCTGCCAATGTTTCGCATCAGTGAAAGTCTGAAGTACAGATGGGCTAGCTTTTTTTCCCCACTAGTTTGTCAGTTTACCTCTCTCTGAACACTGATATATATTGGTATAATTATAATTTAGATCCTTTTTACAATAGACTAAACATGATTAATGTATGCTAATGCATGATCCTTTTTTCCTCCATGAATTTTTTGCTAATCTTTGTCTCATATGCAAGCAAAAAAGATAAACGGTTTCAGTGCTTTAATTAGCAGGGAGTTAACATCATAAATCAGAACTCACGGGTAGCTGCTTATCACCTGCATGAGCACAAGTGAATTTATCTACATAACCATCTGATCAATTTTATTTGGTCTTGTGTTTTCACTACTTTAAAAGTAAATATGCTTCTAAAAAGTAATCTATTTTATCCTATCATACAGTTGCATTAACTGCTATATGAGACTGATAAGTACTAGTGAGGCAATGCTTAAATATTGCAAATGGTTGTGATCTTCTTTTTCCCCAAAGACTGCTTCATGAAAGGAAAAGAAAAAACAAAAGAAAGAAAAGGAGAAAAAACCTGCCACATTAAAAAAGAAAAACCCTATACAAAAATATTCCTATAAGCATGCAATGACCAAAACCCAATTTGGATTCGCTGAACCAAAAGCTTACTTGAAACTGTGCTGAACACAAAACTGACATTAAACACCCTTGGATCTGAAACTTCTGAATGGTTTAGATACTAGTAGGCCAAATGAAGTCATTGCTCAAGGGCTAGTTTAAAACTACTTGTAACATGTTTTGATTTACAGATTATCAATTCAACTGAGCAGCAGAGCAACATATTCGGGGGAATCGCATAAACAAATACATTCAACTGTACTGCGGATTAACCTAAAGTGACACATTTATTTAAAAATCTGCCTACTACTTGTCCTCATTGATTAAATGCCCTTAAGAAAGTGAGTCTGATGAAATAGAAGCCATTAAGATTCAGCACACCTCCTCCACTCCTTTTGATGGTTGACACATTCCCTGGAGTGGGAGATTGGACGGCTGATAAGCTAACACTGAATTATAAGCACTTTGTGCAATGTCACCGGCAAATGAAAGGTCTACTGTTTTGCTTGCAAAGCAACAGTGCACTTTAACAGCACAAAAATATACATGGTGCAGAATTATTTCATCTGCTGTGCTGGGAATATAAATGAATGTATGTATATGCATCTGTATACACCCTGGCTGCATTTTTATGGCAGAGACCAGCTCACAGTGCAATACAGCTTGCTTTGAGGTGAGTACCATTGATCAGGAAAACTGGAGTGTCTGTTTCAGTGTTGTCAGAAAGCTAAACAGGCATGGTGTGATATCTCCATTGTGTGTGTCATTGGAAGATTTTTCCGAAGCCATGTCACAGAACAAAGAAATGGCAAAATGTCCTTCTCCCTAAGTCTCATTGCGCTCAGGAGGAGATTATGCTTGAGTTTTAGAAGGACCAGATGAAAATAGTCTAGAGATTACTTGGAAAATGAGCTTTGGCATTTGGTACAAGTCTGCATAACCAAACAAAGAACTACAGTCTCCAGTTTTTTCCAGAGCTTGGTGTGACCTCTGTCCTCCCTGCCACAAAAAAACCCAAACCAAAACTAAACCACTTGATTGATCTTTAAATTGTTTTAACTTGTAGTTCCAAGCATTACATAGATTTTATGTGTAGGTAGCTAATTGTGAGATCCAACACCTGCTGTCAGCCCGTGTGTTAATACCTTATTGGTTTCTCTTGACATTGTTTATTCTGTTTGTTGTTTGACACATCTGTGGTGCTGAGCCAGCTCCAGATCAGCTCACCTACTCATCTGGGTTATTTTGGGCTCCAAATCAGTCAACAGTACTAAACAGTATATATATTTTGAGACATGCCATGGCACTTCCAAAATTATTAGGAATGGTTGTTGAGGAAAATGTTTTAAATAATTGTGAAGATCCTGCAGCATGACAAGCTCTGCCCCTAAAAACATCAGTCTAAACTGTCAGGAAAAGGAAAGGCTGGAGGTGAAGGCGTTTGGACAAACAGAATAATCAAGTAACACATTATTGTTAGTTCCAAGAGCTCACTGGTGATTTGCTACCGCTGTTTATAAAAAATAATTCTTGCTGAATGGGAGAACTAATGAAACCTGTTTTTCTACTGAGCAGCATGCTTTATCATGCACAGTGCCATCCACGTAGTCAGTTCTGCCTTCCTACCCTTCTGACCCCATGCAAGGGGAGCAAGTCTGCTCCAGAGCAGCTCGTGCACTGCTGGGCAGGCAGCTGCTGGCAGGCAGCCCTTGTGGCTGAGCTTGGCCACTCTTCCCCTTTGCACAGGCACTGGGAATATTGCTGTCCTCTACCCAGCTGCCAATTTTCACACAAGTTCTAGAAGCTTTATTCTCCTAGATATCTACTCTGCTTTTAAATTCAATGGAATTGGCAGAATTACAGCATGTCTTTTCCTCCTTTATTACTCTACCTGCAAATTTCCCTTCTCAGTTTCCTCCTGGCAGTTTTATGCCCCAGAAATATATGAAGAAACACTCAACATACTCACCCCTCCCATACCCTATGCTAAATACAGCTATTTGGCATAGCTGTAAACCAGGACTCTAAATCATGACATTTTGGTGTTCATGACAGGGAGGACAAATAAAGAATGGACTAGCACTGAAGTTTGTGCAGGTGAGGAGTGTTTAGAGTGGAGCACCTGATAAAAAGCAGAGATAAAAGTACATGCTTAATCAAGTGGTGGGTGGCCAGGTATGTGCCACAGGATGACTTTTTTGAGGCCATCACCTTTGCCTTGAAAGAGACAAAGTTGTTTGGGTATCTCCTGATATTCATGATTTGAGTATGTCCTAAAATGTCTTTCCACAACTGAGCACTGATGGAGAGACTCAGCTGCCTGCACAAGGATGTCAGGGACATGGTTTTCCAGCTGCCACCCCAGAAAGCCACAGGATTCCCAAACTCTGACTTCAGTTAATGAGTATCTCAGACACATGAAGGTCTGGGAATGGACATCTCTTAACAGCACCTGTATGCACACAGTGGAACTCATCCTCTCATTTGTAAGCTGTTCCATCAGTGTGGAAGGAGAAAGGGGGATTGGGGCTGCTGTGTGTTTCACTTGTGGGGTTTTATTTGTGAGACCATACCTGGAATGTATGTCTTGTTTTGGTTCCCTGGTGTATGACAGATGTGGGCTCACCAGGGTGGTCAGTTGGCTGCAGCATTCAACATGCTGTGAGAGCTGGAGGGAACTGAGTTAAAACTGACTGGCTTTGGCCCTGAGCAGCCTGATCCAACAGAAAGCATCTGACCTGCATTCCTTCCCTGCCAAGCAAGCGCATGAGACTCATTCAAGAAGCGTGGCGCCTTCAGCCTGGGCCCGCTCCCCATCATGAGGGCCAACAGAATAACAAGCAGAAGGTTCTGGGCAATGAGCAGAGACATCCAGAGACAAGGCTGAGCCCTCCTCATGGCACCCAGATGGCCTCTGGGCTCCCAGCTCATGCTGCCACTTGACCTCTGCTGTGGGAAATACTTGGGTATCCTGAGATGACAAGTCTGTGGTGACTTGGGACACAGAGCTTGACCATCTGAAGAGCAGCCTTTTCCTCACATTTTGACATTATAATATCTTGGTTTTAAATGTAGTATCCTGGAAAAGCTTTTAAGAAGCATCACTCTAATTCCTTAGCAGTTGTTAAACATTCACAGGGGGAGTTCTGGCACTCAGACCATTTCTTATCTAATAGTTGTCATTTGAGTGAACCTTACAATAATTTTTGTTCAGCTGCTATTGCTGTTTTGAAAAGTCCAGATTTACTCTGTCTGCCTCTTACAGTTTCTGAAAGGTACTGGGATACAATGACAACTCTATAATTATTTCTTTGCTCTAAATAAATTCATGCACAGCATTAAAAAAACCAGCAAATAACAGACTGCACAACTCCAGCATGGTAAGCTTACATGAGGTACTTGATTGATCTCAGAAAACCAAAGCCATGCATGCAAAAAACTCCAAACCAAACCCACCAAAAGAAGCCATTGTTGTCTAATGATATTTCATGGTCTAACCCCAGCCAGCATCCAAGCCCCAGGCAGCTGCTCACTCACTCCCCCACCAGCAGGACTGGGGAAGCTCGAAAATCCATGGATTGAGATAAAAGCAGTTTAATAGGGAAAACAAAAACCATGTACACAAACAAATTAAAACAAGGAATGAATTCACTGCTCCCCACAGGCAGGCAGGTGTTCAGCCATCTCCAAGAGAGCAAGGCCCCATCATGTGTAGCCCTTACTTGGGAAGACAAATGCCATTTCTTCCCTCCAGCTTTATGTACTGAGCAGGATGTCACATGGTCTGGAATATCCTCTTGGTCAGTTGGGGTCACCTATCCCAGCTGTGTCTCCTCCCAGCCTCTCAGGCACTCCCAACTTTCTCACCAGTGTGGAAGTACAAACAGCAGAAAAGACCTTGGCTCTGTGTAAGCCCAGCTCACCAACAAAAAAAATATCTCTATAATTATCAACCCTGTGTTCAGCACAAGCACAAAACACAGCCCCATACCAGCCACTGTGAGGAAAGTTAATTCTACCCCAGCCAAAACCAGCATGTTGACAAAAGCTGAAATTCTCCAAAAATTTCACCGAACATGCCTCTCAGAAGACCCCTTCTATTGAGATGCACATTGACCTGCACATGGTGTTGATTTAAGAGGTCTTTTGAGACAGACAAGAGCATGTTTTAATCTGCTGAAGCCTTTGTAGCTGGTGTCACAGAGAGAAAAGATGACCCCACATGATTTTATTCTTCCTTCATTTCACTATATCCTTGGTATACAATCTGTACATGCTGCTGATAATGTATATTTTCAGAGAATAAGTGTGTGTAAGCACATATTTATTTGTTCTAGAAATACAATGAAAAATAGTTTATTCATTTTTAATGAGTCAATATGGTTTTAATACTTATCAGTATGAATTTCAGTCAGAATGTTTAGGATTCAGAAAATATGACTGTACTTTGTAAATTTTAGCTTTGCAAATTTTAGCTTTGATAACTGAATGTAGGTATAAACTGCAATAAATTGAAAAAGAAATCTTATCCATTTAACCAGTTTTATCACACAAGTTGAAACTCCTTTAAAATAAAACTCAGAGTGAAGGAAAAAATTCGACCCACTTGTTTTTGCACCTTTAGACCAGAGTAAAATTTTCCAGCATGTTCATTAAGTCTTTGGAAAAAATACCCAAGATTTCCCATTTGCATAAATATTTAATTACATTAATACATATTCCTCCTTACCTGTGTGGGTTCCCTTGAATAATCAATTAAACCTTCCTTAAAAACATGGAGGCTCTGTGGTTATGTACAAACAGAAATGATGCTCCCACACTTGTGCCAAATTACCACTAGGCATTAGTTGACCCTAACAGATAATTTTAGTTACCATAGGCTGTGGAGGTGCAAGATTGTGTTAAGGACTTAGTTTAAGCCTTTGTTCATGATTTTACAGTTTATACNGAAGCTGTGTGGAGGCCAAGAGCCCGGGAGTTTGTCAGGGTGGCAAGCGGCTGGCTGGGCAAGAGCCACACTGCAACAATAGGCCAGATTGTCTGGAACTTAATCCACAAGAATAGTCTTGATTGAATGACATACCTCTTCCCTTTGGTTAGAGTTTCTTTATAAAGTTTAGATAAAAACTATAAACCTTTCAAAAATATTAAATACTTCAGTATGGCACTGTCAAAGGCTTTCTTAACATCTGAGAACATAGGGATGGGAAGCCTGCCCAGGCCCCCAGCAGACAGTCCTAAATAGGTCAATGCTTCTGCACTCTAAATCTTCACTGGTATTTAGTACTGCTAGGGGAAAATATTTGTCATTTCATTTATTTCAGGTACATGTGTTCACAGTGCGCTCTGTAAAGTAGTTCTAGTCTTACTTAATGCCAATTTTTTGCAGCTGTGATGTAATAAATCATGAAAGTAAAGTCTAGATTGTGAGCTTTCAAAATAAACCTGACCTCACATTACTCAGATTATAGCATACTATAACTAGCTGGTTGTATTCTGTTACTTACACTCAAATCTGAAAATTCTGAAAGAGATATTAGAACAATCTAACAAAAGACATAACTGTTAAATATTTATGAGGTCGGTAGAAAGTCATTTAAGGTATATTGCTTAAGAAAGTAAAATAAGAGCGTTTTTTAGGAGCTGAATATGCAGTTCAAGGTTGATGTAAATATGGAAGTTAAGGGCATTTAAATGAATCAGATGTTCAAAGCTATCTGCATGTATTTGACTGTACCATGTGGGATTGTTTTTTATAAATTCAAAGACACTTGAAGACCTAGTATTTGACTTGGCCTTCAGCCGGAGGTGCTTATATTTCTTCCCAGCTGGACTATGTACATATAGCAGGAAAATGCAGTCAAGAGCTACAGGAAGTGTGCATGCCGTTATATACACATAGCTCAGGAAAAAGTGTCTCAAAACTACATTGATGGAGATTGTCTTGATGTTAATGAGATACCTTTCACCAGCATGTATTTCCATAAATGCATATTAATATTTAAAAATGCCATCTACAACTGGAAAAATCATTTCATGTTTGCATAAACTTCAGCTTGTTCTAACTGAAAAATACATACTCAAAACACAGTTCTGAAAAATGAATGCTGCAGAAGGGTGCAAATGAAAGACAAAAGGTTTCTACCCAAAACCCCAAATAAACAAAAAAACAAGCGAAATGTACTTAAAGATAGTATTTGGAAGGAGGCTCTTTCAAGAGGAAAAGAGCTAGCCATGAAAAAAGAATAATATTTGAAAAGGCATTTGTGTTGTGGTGTGGTATAGCTCTTTGGCATTGCACTGCTTGGCTGAAGAGAGGTTCTGAGGAAAGACCCACTTGTGGGAAGACACTGAATGTCTCACACATATTTCACTGTTTCAGCCTGTACTGCCTTGTAAGTCAATGAAGCTTCTCCAAGTGCAACTCTTCTTGAACATTACTTTTGAACATGATTTGGTAGCCTGCACTGATAGAAAATCTGTGGTTTTGTGTGTGTATTCTCCCTATCACTTAATAGACCATGGTAAAGAGAAATTTACTTATCTTAGGTAGTTAAATATCCTAATGGATTTACTGCTGATGGTATGAAACTGGGTGAGTGTGCCAATTTTTCCCCTTTCATCTGCTTTTATCTACCTGTTGGCTTTACCTTCTTCTCTGTCATCAGCTTTTATTATATCCATCCCTTAGAGGATCTGATCCAAAAGGTACTGAAGTCAATAGCAACCTCTCATTCACTTCAAAGGACTTTGGATCAACCCCCAAATGACTCATTTTAAGCAACTGTATTACACATTGCTTTTTTGTTTGCTGTGCAAAATTATTTTTTAAACACAAAGATGTCAGATATTTGCTGAAACGCTAAATGAATGATGAAGAAAAATAAATCCCTCAAAGGTATTTCCTCTGTGCCTTGTCCAAGTTTAACCAGAGACAGTCAGTTTCTATAAATCCGTTTACATTAATATTGATGCAATGGCTACTCCCTATATTAACACAATGAGTATCACTGATATTAGTCCCATAGAAGCTTTCACCATGAAAAAAAGTCCTCTACTTTTCCTCCATTCCCTCTGTAAGAAATTTTTTGTGGATTGTCATTGTGATAGGGGTTTAGTTAAAGTTGCTGTTGAAGCAGCATTACCTAATATTTTCTTCTCATACACCATGGCACCCTTGAAAACACAAGAAAGTGGTGACCACACAGTATAGTAGATTAACTGTGGGTTAAACTGTTTCATATGGATGTCACTGGCTTGAATGCAGTACATTTTGGCACAAATCAAGAAGCATCTGCTCTGAGAAACAGTGGATAATGCAGTGATAAAAATTTGGTCTGTGAGACAGCACTACTTCTGCTACTTGGTCAGCAGTAGGAGATCTCCCTAAAATTGGAGAGCCATTTTGCCTTAACTCCACATATTTTGGGGAGATATGCCAGAAGCTTGAAAGCATAACAAAGCTATTTTTACTCACAGTTTATTTGATGCATGGCTTATTGCATGACAGGGACTTTCACAAAGCAAATCTGAAATCTGCTTAACAGCATGGAATTTCTTGAGCATTTCTCTCTGGCCCAACTCCTCTGGAAGAGAGAATGCATGAGGCTGAATTACATCTTCACAGGCTACAACAGCCAAATTCTCTGCAGCTCATGGTATCTAGTTTAAAAGCAGGTGATAGTGTAAATGGGTTCAGCATGCTAACAAGACATCATAAACAGATACTATGTCAATTTTCAAAAATTACAGTAGCTCCTGTCTTACAGTTATAAACACTGCAAAGAGAGAAACAATATACTGCATTGCATCGTTCTTAGGGTAAGTTCATACACTGTAAATAATTCAAATTAGTGACATGAAAATCTGTGCAGCTAGGCAGGAGTTAGACAATGTGTCTTTCATGTTGGAAATGATTGATAGGACTGGCAAGTGTATATGGCAANTGCTAAAATAAAGGACAAAAATTAGTGATAGTCTCCTATGTTTCTCCTACCTTCTCTTCTTGGCTATTTGTCAGAGAGACCTCACTAAATTCAATTTTATTTTCACTTGAATCTCTAGGGTTCTCTTTTTCATTTTTAAACTGTGTATGGTAGTTAGTTAACGGGACGCCTTCAGGTCAAGAAACATCAAGACTAAAAAACTCCTAAAACTAGGTCAGCCAGCAAACTAATAGAGTTTTAAACTAGAGAAAAAAAAAGGCTGCAGTGTCCCACTTCCATGCTTGCAGGAGCAATACAAT
>VXBB01014328.1:5312-18488 GCA_013399915.1 Illadopsis cleaveri | reverse complement strand
TGTGATTCTGTGATTGCCTGCATTGCAGGGCATGGAGTAGGGCAGACATTAAATGGGGCTGAACAAGTGTTATGCTCAGACTGTGGAATCTGAAAAAATCTGGGTGCAGTTTTTTCCTAAGGAGTGTTCTGCAAGGTGCTATCTTTGTACCATGCTTCTTCCCATGTTAGGCTCTGATTTCCAAGTCTGCTGATTGTCTACTTGTCACTCAGCAAAGACATTCAGGATTTAGTCAGGCTGAAATATAGATTGAGAATCTTAAGATGGACATGTTGGAGTAGAAATTCTGAAGTGGCCATCCCGTCACTGTTAAAAGGCTGTGGTTTGGTTTCAGATATCCTTTTTCTCTCCCATTGCTGGAATTGTTGAAATAAGCACCTGCTGCAGACAACAACCTAGCCCTCAACTTCACTTTCATGTCCTACTCAAGGTATGCCTGTTTAATACTTTTTATAGAGACTAATTCCTTTCTCTGCTGCCAAAGTGAAATGATGGCACTTGATTGCTGAAAGACACAGAGTGACAAATTTCATGTCTGATGGCTTTTATTAGAAGGAGAGCCCTCTTGAAAGTGGTGCTGCTCAGGAGGGCTAATTTAGAGTGGCGTTTTCTCACAGATTGATGTAACTCTTGTGTGTTTGTGGTGCAGCTGTTGCTGATGATGTGAAGATCTTCCAATTCCCAGACAGACACTGGGGAGACAGACAGCACTTTTGGAGAATGTGTATGTGTCCTATGGTCTCTTACTCCCTGGTATGGTGCCAGACTCAGGAAATCACCTATTGTACTTCACAGCAATAACATGAAATAAAAATATTAAGGGATTTTTCATCAGCTGCAGTCTTTTGCATTACTATTCTGTGTCTTGCCCTGCACAAAAGGAGCTTCTGAGCCAAAGAGAGTACTGTCATAGAAAGGAAAGTGAGGCTGAAACTGGACTTAAACAAAATTATGTCCTTCACTCTTTGCTTTTTAGAAATAATGAATCTATTTATACCATCTTCACTATAGCTAAAAATAAGCAGATTTGGAAGACTAGCCATTTATGCCCTGAGTACAGTCCTCTGTCAGTTGCTACTGTTGATTTCTAATTCAATCCTGCAGCATTCCATAGTTAGTGATTTTGAAATGCTCTGTAAGTATGCATTAGACATTCTAATAAATCAGCCTGATTGTTCAAAATATTTACTATTTTTATTGTGCCTGTTGTAACACCTTTTACAGAGATATAGATATACCCTTGAATGAATCCTTAGCCATTAGCAAACTAGATGTTATGTCTACTTTACGTAAATGTGGTTTTTTTCCATCAGTCTTGAAATCCTTTATAGAAGCCTCATTTTGTTCAATGAAAAATTAAAAGATATAATAGATAATTATTTATATTTAGTGTATAAAAATGCCAATATGAGATGTAAAAATCCTGATGCAATGAGAGTAAATATTTTCAGAATTGCAATACTGATGGTTATACTACTGATGATTATAAAACACTTAAATTTAAATGATCACCAGTCTGAATTATAGAGGTTAGCATAACTGAAGTGCCCTGACAGAGCTGGAAGTCTTCAGAAGCTTCAGAGGTTTAGGGAGTAGATGGTATAATTAAAAATAATCACTGTTTTCTCCTGCTTTCAATGAATTTAAGATTTTTTTCCCTCTATCGTGTTTGGTTTGGTTTTTTATTTTTTAATTATGTAAAATTCTGGAGACTTGTTTAATATGAATGCAGTATGACTTTTGGAGTTGGTGAGACTGGATCACATTTCAAACCTATGTTCTTTGTAGACTTTTGTTACCTCTGACAATCTGTGACAACTCAACTTACTGATTAGGTTTATGAAGTGTTTGTAACTATGTCTTTGTCCTGGGAGGAATGTGGCTTTTGCATTTCTTGCTGCTGTATTTCACTCTAAGTTAGTGTCTGTCTTGGATGTATCTATTTAGAAAATCTGACACCTAGTTATGAAGTATAATAGCAATGAAATTCTTTAGTGTGCAATCCCAAAATCTTCCCTTCTGAAATCCCCCTTCAAAGAAACACCACAATTTTTAGTTTTCGCTTTGTATAATGCTTTTCATTGCTAATTACTAAGTAATTAGAGAAAACCTGCCTTAATTTTTCTTTAAGTCTCCTCATTTCAAGATGCATTCCAACCATAATACTAGCTACACCTAGTCAATATGTTTGACTTCTTTGATAGCACTATAAAGCAGGGATCTTAGTTTAACTGCAAATCTCTGTATGCATTTACGATATAATAGTAAGAATAATTATCACATATGTAGTATTCTATTATTTTTTACCTTAAAGATTTTACAAGTATTTTCCTATATAATTTTATTTTTTATACAAATACCTTAATAATAACATTTAGATGTTACACTGAAAGGAACAGCTTCAGGGCAGAGAAGGAATTATTTATTTTTCGTATTTGAATACAGGTTTTGCTGCATGCTGAAGAATCACTTCTGTTGAGAAACACTTTGGTGTCATGAAGTCAATAAACATACCTTTCACACTGAACTTAACAATTTCCAGCAATATGAATACTATTAAAAAAAAAAAAAAGACATAAAGTTTTTAAATATCAGAGAACTGTCTTTGTGAACCAGATAATGAGACAGAGAATCACCAAAATGCCAGGAGGACAATTTGAAATGAGAAGGCTGGTTAGGAACTGGATTGTAATTTGGGCAATAAACCCTGTTTATGGTAGTCTTCCAGTCATTAACTGTGTCTGTTGCCAGAGGAAACTGGGACTATTAACTTCCTCTGACTGAACCAGAGGGAGAAAGCAATAATTTCTTTTACAAGCAGAAGGGAAGGTTCTGCTCAATAAAAAGCAATTAAACATTTCCTATTAAAAAGAATGCTCAGAAGACTTCATGCCACTGTCAATGTGGCTATCAAAAGCTTTCCTTTGGCCCTTTGAAAGATATTCCATGCTATTTGTGTATTTATTACATTTCTGCAATTACAAACTTTACTGAAAACAAATTTTGTTGAGGTGAATGATTCCACTGAATGACTAAGGGTCTAATGAATTTCTTTCTCATCTCAAGGAGGTAATCTTTGATCTGTCTTCAGAGATGACAACTAAAGAGATATTTCTGTACACTCAACAAATAGAGATTCAGATAATTTCTTTCTGCCTCTAATTAATTTTGAACTTTTTTTCTCAGTAAGATGTTTGTTACTTTACTATCTTGAATCAGTGACTCGTTCAGGAAATTAGACTGTATCATTATATGCTGTATAAAGAAATGTTTCCTTTCAATTTCCTTAGGCTACAAAAATATTTTGCTGCTATTATTTCTGTTAAAAGATTTTAATCTTGTGATTCTTTTCTGGATCATAGTGTTCTGTGTACCTCAA
This sequence comes from Illadopsis cleaveri, assembly GCA_013399915.1. Classification (NCBI taxonomy): domain Eukaryota; kingdom Metazoa; phylum Chordata; class Aves; order Passeriformes; family Timaliidae; genus Illadopsis; species Illadopsis cleaveri. The sequence continues at coordinate 15,109 of VXBB01014328.1, read as the reverse complement.
AAAGAAGGGAAAGAGGAGTCCGTTTTGCATGCAGTTCAGAATTGAACAGTAGTAAAAGATGCAAAAACAGCATACATGGCTTCTGGTTGTAAGAGGAGTAGCCTGGGAAGAGAATGACTTCATTTTCATAATATACTGGTATCATTTAGCTGTATGAGTAATTTTCTCTCAAGGAAAAGGGTAATAAATTATTGCCAATTACCCTTCAATTTATCATTATCAACATATAACAGTCATATCACTTTAGCACTTCGTAAAAATGTGGTATTTCATGGAGTTTTATTAGTATTGAGATTGCTGTACAAAACAGCTTTCAGAAGAGAGAGTCTGCATCATTACACTGCTTCCCATCCATCACCAGCTGGCTATCAAAGGATACAGGAGTAAAGCAAACAATGAAAATTACTGCCCGCATGCTGGTCCTCTTTCTACCATGGTGTCTGCAGTAATTGAAAGCTTGGCTTGTGTAACTGCAGCTGAATTCATGCAACATCTATTGCCAAACAAAGCACTCATATTACTGCTTATTTCAAAGGTAATGTTACTACTCAAGTCTATTACTGAGTGGTGGGTTAAGTACTTCAACACTTAAGCAAAATCGTCTCTGAAGGCCAAAGAAAAGCTTACTTGGCTCTACATTTTTTCTAAGATCGTTCTATCACATTGCATTAGACAAAGTGTGTGACAGAGGTGTGGGAGCTCTTCCTCACCCCAAAGGTGAATCACCCCCTCAGTATCTGTGTTCTTGTGACCTACTTAGCATTCACTCCCTCAGGATGGGTTACAAATCCACCTTACATGTTATTGTGGTTCCATTTGCCTTCTGAATAGTAGAAAATGGAAAAGGAGGAAAGCAAAGGTTCAGGGAGATGAAATATATTCAATTGCAGGTATGCTATAAAAGGTGCTGAAAAATCTCTGTTACCATGCTTTATTCTAGCTCTACTGCACTGCCTTTCTCTTTAGCTAGGTAAGAAAATGTTATAATGAGAAATACTTCAATGTACTCTCTGTCCTCCTATTGGAGGGATTTTCAAAACCATAAAACTAACAACACTATTTCATTTATCCTTGAAACAGGAATGGTGATAGCATACCAGGGTGGTGGGTTGTAACTTCAGAGAGATGTGTGCCATTCTGCAGAAGTCAGTGAAGGTACAGGTTTATAGAAAATCAGATCACAGACAGTTGAATTAGAGAGAATACCAGTGACTGAAAGAATAGAAGGATTTGAAAACTGCTAATATTTTCTATTAGAGCAACTGAGAGTTAGACACTTGAGAAAAATTTTGACTCCACCTTTGGGTCAAAAATGTAAGCATCAGGTAGCATTTTAGAGTAAAATCCCCAAAAGGTTGGTAAAGATTTAATGTATGCTAAGTAATTCACAATAATAATAAGAATGTGCATATTTTAGATAACTAATGGCTATGTTATACCAAATTATTTGCAGTGTGGTTGTTAAAATAAAAGACTCTTTGCCTAAAGATCTTTTTGTTCAGTTCCTTCTCATTTTACCAAACCAAGAATTATGTGGAAGATTTTTGCGATCTCTTGAGCAGGCAGGAAGTGGGAACAGAAATGATAGTAAATATATCTAAGCTCTATAAAAGTGCCACAAAATTAGTTTTCATTTTAAAAGGCATTTTTTAATGCTTTAAATACTTTTTGAATTGGATCATCTGCCTCAGCTTATTGGAAAGGAATCTACCAGGCTCGACTTTGAGATGTGTGTGTGGCTAAGCACATAAGAGTAAAGGGTTTGGCCTAAGGTCTTATTCTCCTTTTGGAAAGGGATAGACACATAGCAGCAAGGAGAAATGGAAGACTACAAGCCATTGCTGATAGTTTGTAGTTACAGTGAGTAAGAGGCACGTAACTCAACAGATGTCATGCTGAGGTTTATCCCAGACTTCCATTAGTTTGAAATGATGCCAAATACGTGGACAGTAGCTGTCCATGTGTATCATCTTTATTTTTTTTTCTTTTAAATATTTGGAATATTCTACAAATTTCTAACGGTTCATACAAAAAGGTGTCTATTATTCGGAAGCACTTTTTCTACAGCCCTGGAGGTTCAAATATTCAAATATCAGATGCAGTACCTTCCAAATAATGTGTTTTGATTTAAAATTTGTTCCCTTACAGCAAAAGAGAAAGACTCTGCTCTACAGATTCTTTTAAAAAGGGGAACGCATTCAGCACTAGAAAATGTAAAAATACAGAAACAAACCACATGCTAGTAATTTCAAAAAGAGAGTTGTCTTGGCTGTTGCAAACATGAGAAAAAGGAAAATAAAAGGGAAATTAAGGAAAAATAAATGGGTAGATTTTATATTACGTGTTTGAGGGTCTTTCCCATGTACCAATATATTTCTTTTAAAGCAGTCTCACACCACTTAATGAGTGAAGCATAGATGTGTGTGTGCATCAAAAATGCATGATATATCCACCTTAGCTCCACATAATCCCTTTGGAAATAAAAACCAGGCAACTTTACTAAGATATTGCAGAATTTAATAATTGATTAGTTTAAGATTTAATGATATGTTTCTTCTGTGCATTAATCATTTCTTCCGCTTCCGATGTTAATGTTTTTGAAAGTCATTGTTTGATGACATCATGTAAATTCAGCACTCTGACAGTTAAAACAAAGGTTTAGAGGTCTTGGATAAGTTTTTGAAAATTAGTATATTGCAAGTACTAAGAAATTTTAGATGCAGTATCTTAGCAGGGAAAAAAAATTAATCATAAATTGCAAAGGCACCACATTGACTTTGTTAAGTTGTTGGCAATTTTTTCTGACCTGCTTTTATCAGATATGAATTAGCCCTTATCTGGGAAGTATTTGCGTTATCCGAGAAACATTAATGTTGCTTTACATATGACTTGGGTTGAAAAAAAAGATTTTAAAGCAGTGACCGTAAATATTTCAAAGAGATCTTAGTTTCTGTCAAATTCATGTTAACAACAGTCTGAACATAGGAGGGAGACAAAGACTTGGTTAAGATAGACGCAGAGATGTGTTGAAAAGCTAAGGTTCAGGAAAGCAGTGGTCAGAATGAATACAGCTGGTGATTTACAAGTACTATGTTTGATTTAAACAATATTTTTATCATATACCATATTGCTTTCTAAATTGCCTCCTAATATTATTTGGTGAGAAATAGTTTACCCTACTTTTTTTTCCCTTATTAATTGCTTCAAATGTGATAATTTCTTAGCCTATATCTGGAACTGATATCACAGATAGACTTCCCTTGTCTGTGCCTATAGCTGATATTGCAGTATTTTTGCCAATAGAAAAATTGTTGAATCATGTAGAAGTTATACTGTCTCTGCAGATTGCACCACTAATATTTGAAGTAAAATATACTTATTCTTCTTTTTTTTTTTTAATTGAGCACCATTTGCCATGTGCATGTAGTGTTTTGCAGTGCTTTCTTTTATTTGAGAACTCTCAGCAAAGAGTTGATATGATAAAGAAAGATTTTTAAAACTGTTTTCTTCCAAAACATCATAGCATAAAAAAATTTGCAAACAATGACTGCACAGCTTTTACAGTCTTCTGTAGTTTGCAGTGAGAGCAGAGCTGAGAAAACTTGCTGGATGTTTGATAGCTGGGAAACCTAAGCCCTCTTTCCCTACAGCAGAAGTACAACAATATGCCTGGCTTTGCCAGTGTGAGCTAGCCATATCTCTGAAGAAGCCTATCTGGAATTCATTTTCCTTGTACACATGAGGCCTGTCTGCTGAGATTGAAGGTCAGCTCATTTTTCTGATTGCTGATATGGTTTCCTACTTGCTGAGAGGTGAACTGAGACTGCTTACAGTGGCCAGCAAAGAGTCAGAGGATGGACTTTTCATTGCAGTCATATAGTAAAGAAAATAAAACTGACTGGAAGTGAATCCTATCAATTGACTTAGAGATGGAAGAAAAGAGCTGGATATGATAAGGCAACAAAAGAATAATGTGAACAAACGTCTGAATAGTAGTTTTCTAAGTGGGCTTTACAAAGTTGGTTACCTTGTCCTTGTAATACTGCTTCTGTGCTTTATATCTGCTTACAACTATTTAAAATGAAAACACTGATTAATCCTTACATTTTTGTAAACTAAAAATGTGCAAAAATAATTCCAAGGACTTTAAGGTACAACTAAATTCAGGAGATGATGATTTGGGTAAATTGGTCAGTACTACTCTGTACTCAAGATATAAATTCAATTCTGGATGATTTTATATCCTTCTCTCAGATCCATAATCACTCAGCCTCCTTTGTGTTGTTATGAATTGTGACAAGGAAATCAAAATTTCCAAACTGAATCAAAGAGCTGTCTTACTTCCACATGTGAAAGTAATTCACAGTGACAAGAAATACACAGAAATAAGATAAAGGACTACTCTACTTGACAATTAAAACCTCTTGAAACATGGCTAACTTCCATGCTATTAAAAAGAAAATGCAAGCCAGATATTTAGCGTAAGTATGTGTTTGGACCACACAGATGCAGCATCTCTGTGACTTTTAGATCAACAAAACAAACTAAAAGTAATGTTTTTTTAGTGTAGAGAAATTCACTGTACTCCAGCAGAATCGTAAAATTATAAAATCACAGTCATTGAATGGCTTGGCCTGGAAGGGACATAAAGATGATCTAGTTTCAACCCTCCTGCCATGAGCAAGGCTGCTCAGACCCCAGTTCAAGACCCTGAACACTTCCAGTGATGGGGAATCCACAGCTACTCTGGGTAAGAGAAGCAGCATTGGGAATTGTTCTCTAAATAAGAACAATATTGATTGTAAATTGATGGTGGCTCTGTTGAATTTTTTCATAACTATTGTTGCTGAAACAGTGCATAAACAGAGTTCATACCTTTAATAAATATAGCAAAATGAGCTCTCAGGCAGTCTGGGAATAGCTACTTGGGCCATGTGGCAGAGGCAGTACCATTCTCTCTACAGTCCGTTTTCTAAAATGAAGCAACTGCTATGTCAGATCTGCATTAGGTCTTTGCTGGCAATGGTGATTAGCATAGCACAATCTGCTGGAGTTTTAGACAGCTGGTTCTGAGCAGCTAAAAAAACTTAGCCATAAACAAGCAGGCAGAACTATGAGAAAACCATTGCACCAGTGGGAAATTTTAAGAAAAGGTTAGTGTAGACACTTCCTGCCTGCCTGCCTAGACGAAATGATGATTCTGAGCTCTAGCTGAGACAACATTTTAGAAGTGCTAAAAAACCTCACTTTGGGTAACATTAGCATTCAGTTTCTCCATTTACTGATGCTTAAGTCTCCTTTTCTCATCTGTAAGAGTATCTTTGGTGCCATGGCTGGGGTACCCTGTGTGCCTGTGGTTCATGGGGGTTTGTGGGGGATGATTCAAGTGAATAATGGAGGTATCTGCCCAGTCTAGGCCTGGCCTCATACAAAAGGGGAATGAAATGAATAGTTGGTCAATGGATATCACACTGAGGATGATCGTTACGGATTGTCAAGATCACTGTCACTATTCAGAATGAATTAAGATTTTGTTTTAGTGCAGCACAACTAATCATGTGGAGTGAAGAGGGGATTAAGAATACTACTTTCTGCATCATAGCAAAGATACTTCATAAATAAGCAGGGAGACATTAAGGCTGTCACATCAATATCAATGACTCCATCGTGTAAACCCTGTCAGCAATATCGCATTATTTAGAAATATATAATACTCCATACAGAGACTGCACATTAAATATGCTTTAGAAAATAAATAAAACAAATGCACAGGGAGATAAACAAGATGAGCAGATCACGTGTTAGCATTGATTCAGTAGTTTTTAGGTTTCAGCTCCCTGGGCAATAAATAAGAATTTACTGGTGTTAAACATTAGACATATAGACAATTGAAGAGAAAAACTTGTGAGGCCATATCTTTCAAGAAGGAATAAAAATGAGGACTGGTCTGTAAAAAGGACAAAAAAGGATAAGGCGCATCTATTGTCTCTAGCTGGCAACATTATGTGACTACACATCTGCTTGTTTATTTGAGCCTGATCATGCTCACAGTTATGATAAAGGTTGAAGTTCTGTGTTCTTAAGGGAGCTGCTCATAGGTCTTGATTCTAGAATATTTGATGGGCAAAATAATACAAATGATGACACAAGGATCATGTCTCTTTGAAGGCCAGGAATATCCACATCAGGTGGTTCCTGTGGTTCAAGTGGTGATGGAGATAATGTCATTAATTTACTTTAATTTGTTAATGCTTTGCTCATGTTTTCTTTGTATTTGCATGTTTTCCTGTTCAGTGTCAATAGAAGAGGGAAGGCAAAAATTAAATGAAGACAAGAAAGCTATGCACCTAATTTTTAAGTAACTTTGTGTGCTTGTGCACAGAGAAAGAAGCAACTTTGCAAGTACTGAATGTTACCTGATATTTCTTTGAAGTACTTGTTTTCCTGTACAAGTGGCAGAGTTGCACTGTGAGCCCATTTTAACAGACTGATGCATCTTTAACACATCAGAGTGGAAACTTACTAAAACTTGAAGTTATTGACTACTGATGCATTAGAATAATCTGTACAAGTTTTATTATGTTTCTACAGATACAGCTTTATAATTAAAATATTTTGAAATATTAATTAAGTTTATGTATGAATTACAACTATTATTTCATAAACTTGCTGGCCATTTTTTAAATTTCGACTCTTTATACCATATATTTCCTTTAGACTAAAAATGACTGAACTAAAGCAATATCATGCAAGAAGAGATAGACTCAGTAGGACTGGCCTGAATGAGATAAAAAAGGAAAAAGGAGCTCTGCAATTACAATTGACAAGTTGGTTTAATATCCAGTGAAAGAAGAATGCAATTCAAGAGCAACTGGATTAATTAAGTAATATGGCAAAACAAACCATGGGTTATTATCATTTTCTGTATGCCCCAGGACTTAGGCAGGCCTGAGGGCTCAGAGTTCAACTTCTCTCCACACAGGAAGTGCTGATATCTATAATGAATGTGAGTGTCAAGATATAAAAATGTATTATATATGAGATACATAACAGAAGTATATATCTGACAGATTTTATATAAAATACAAAGAAGGTATATTTTATCTCATAAATCTTATTAAGTGACTATCTTATATCTTTCTGTATATATAGACTATATAGATAATAGATTGCAGTGATTATGGAACACGGGCTAAAAAAATAGGGGGAAAAATCTCAATGTCTAATATAATCAGAAATAAAACAATCTGAGGAAAGAAACCAGTAAGCGGTCTTGTGGAAATGTGTGAAATAAATGATGTAACCCAGTTTGCTTTTACTGGAAATCTGTTGCTCCCTGGGGCATTATAAAATCAATCAGACAGATGAAAATAGTAAGTCAATGACCAATGGATGGTTTAACAAATTTGTAAAAGTTTCATAGAAAACCTGGAAACTCTGAAAATTATTCTGTGCAAATTCACATGCCAACTACTAAAAGACACACAGATCACATCCTAGAAAATTACACTTTTAGTAGACTGACAGATTTTTGAAAGCCCCCTGCAGCCCAGGATGTGCAGGGTAAGAATTCTTAGTGTAGTGCAGCTTGAGGAATGGTACAAAAGACACAGTACTGCAGGTGCTCTGCAGAAGATGGAAAAAAACTCACTTGTCACGGTGAAATTAGGTATAGCAAAGTTTTGTTAATTACAGGGCCAAATTTCTTTCCTGATTAGACGCTGGCCTTGCGTGATCTATTGAGGTGGATCTGAATGACTGATGAAGGATCATCAATTTGGGGAAGACCAGTGAATTTGCATTAATTTCTATTGACTGATGACAGTGAAAAGCAGAACGATCAGAAGCAGCCTGACACAGGTTTGAGAAGGATGCATCTGTTGATGTGATGGGAATTATGTTGGTGAGGGTCCAGGAAGCACTCACACTGAGGAAGTATTGAGGCAAACCCGATGGCAATGTTTGCCTGTGTGTATAGACCATGAGCAAAAGTGATAATTTTGTTCTTCCTGTCCAGACTGGAAACTGCTCAATATATTCTTTCCCTGGACAATAAACTGCAGATCTGCTTGATCTTTGGATGCATTTGGAAGCAGGTGTGTCATGAGTACTCAGGTGGAGGCTGACTCTCAGAGGAGAATGGAGAAAGGTGGCCAGTCCCTATAGCTTTGGAAATACAGTCCTTGACAGAATGTGTAAAAGTGAGGACCAAGGTGAGCTGTGGCAAGGGAAATTCAGCCAACAGCTAGGTGTCAGCGAGAAAATCTTTTATCAAAGTGTAGGCAAAAGTCACCAGAGAGCAGGATCTCAACAACAGGCTTTTTGAAACACCAAGGAAAGAGCAGACCTGAAAAAAAAATAAAATATCTGAGCAACAGTAAGTAAGGTCTAATGGTGTCCACAGACAGATGACATGAGCAGAACTGGGCAAAACCATGTATTTCCTTTCAGAACCATAAAACCCAAACATACCAGAGACTACTAATAGTGATAGGAATCTGTATGAAATGTTGACATGCATAAAATATCCTTCAATAGAAAATGAATTCAGCTTGCAAACTATCATGTTCCAGACCTGAAAACATGTGAAATGAGTAAAGACATACAGACAGTTCTTGCATTTTGAGGAGAAAAGTTCTACTGAATGGAGAAGAAGGTAATTAGTCAAAGCAAACAAGGAAAGCACCAGACCAGGAAATTATCAGGCTATGCTTTGGAGTCAGTGAGTAAAAACCAGCTAATATCAGAAATAAGCTTAGCATGGGAGACCAATATAGTAATTCTGCTGATGTAGATGACATAAATTAGAACAGAAGCCTTAATTGCTAGGTATTTGTGACTGTTTCTTACCCTATGGTAGTGAAAGTTGTTGTTTACTGCCTTAATAGACTAAACCAATGTAATTTTGTGTAAAATTACTACACTAAGTACAGTCCTATTGTCATGAAATTGGTGACAAAGCTGTGAGAGAAGGTTCGAATTTCTGAAAGTAAGCACTAAATCTCAGAGAAGCATTCTAGCCTGGGCTCTGTCTGTAATAAAGTAGCAAAAAGTAGCAAAAATTGTGTCTGAAGGAGGGGAAAATATAAACAACAGTCCAGTCATTACACTGTAATAGGGAAACACAAAGAGCATATCTGTACATATGTATGCATAATAGGAACTGTGTTCTTTATAGTCAAGTTACATTCAAAAAGTAACCTATGTATTCAATCCTAGCTTGATATACATTACTGCTCAGCATATATGAAAAAGCACTTTCAGATTCAAGATTAACAACATGTTGCAAATTCTGTTTTCAAATTTAGAAATTCAGCATAGCACTATCTGCTCTTGCACATTTTAAGCATTTTAAGCTTTCAGTTCATCTCAGAATAAATGTACCTACATATGCAGTGTAAAACACACATGGAGATGACAGTACAGCTTTTTTTGGACTCCAAATAGTAAAAATGTCAAATGTTTATATATATTGGCAGAATACCTTATTATAATGGTGCTTATCAATTATAGTGCTTAGAAATCAATTTAAAATAATATTTGAGGACAAGCTTTCTTGAACAAGAATGAGGTATCTGTTCCACAAATCAACAATTTGAGTGCTGCTCTCTTCACTGTCAGGTCTCACTTAAGGAAGTCTTGCTGATCACACTTTCCCCTGAGAGACTGTGAAGACAGTCCTGCCATGCTCCTTTCTAAAGCAGCCTGAGAGCACTGCATGGTTGCAACTCTGCCAGAGATGAATGAAGACCAAGGTGATTACATGAATGTACAAGGATAGCTACTGCAACCTATTT
>VXBB01014319.1:95950-106514 GCA_013399915.1 Illadopsis cleaveri | reverse complement strand
CACTCCTCGCTCCCCTCGCCCCGCCCACGCCCCGGGAGCGGTCCGGCTCAGATATGAGCTCCGCTCCCGCCCGCCCCGGGAGCGGCCGCTCCGCCTTCATCCCTTTCTCCCTCCCAGGGCCATCCCACCCGCAGCTTCACTTCCGGGGCGGCCATTTTGGGCGGTCCGTGCCTGGTCGGTGCGGCGGGGCGGGCTCGGCCCGGGCCGGGGGCTGTGACAGGGCTGTGACAAGGGCTGTGACAGGGGCTGTGACAGCGCCGGGGGGGACACCTGCGCTGGGCACTATCGGGGCGCCNTTTTTTTAAATTTTTTTTCTTTTTGACCCTAGCTTTGCACTGGGGATAACACTACTACAGGCTTTTTTTCTTTCATCTGGTTGAGCCAAATAGTTAAACTTAATGAATTCCTGAATTTACCTTCTTCTCTAGCCTCCTTCCACCCCCTTAAAGCTTACTGGTTCCTTTATGTTTTGTCTGAAGTAATCAGGGTACCAGTGGCTGGGCATGGGTTCTGTGCTGCATCTCAGACTGCTTTGTCGTAATGTACTAGAAAGCTTTTAGGTTTTGCACTGTTGACTTGTCATACAGCTGTCAAAACGACCTGACCTCCCTGGATGCTTCCGCTCTTGTTTTTTCCTTTGTTATTTGAATCCAGTTCAACTAACTTCTGAAGCTACCTACTTTGATAATATTACTGAACTTCTTGCAGGCACTTTAAAGCACACAGATAGTATATGGCAGCGAGTTTGGAATGTTAGCTGGAATAATTAAGATTTTTAAAAATTGAGCCATTTCAAGCCAACCATACTTCTGTCCGCATAGATGCTGGAAGCACGATGTTCCTAGCGTTTCTTCATTAGAGTTGGTCTGAATCATTAGTTTAGTTTTTATGGTCATAAAATATAGGCAATAGTATTCATTAGGCTAGAATTCTTTAGGCCAAGATCTGTTTTCACTTGTTGTGTGCAGTGCAATGACCTTCCAGGTGAACACAAGTGCTGGTGTTGAGTCTGCTGCCTACAATAGTTTGGGGTGGTACCAATGTCAGTGAGCACCAAGCACCTTTTGGCACCAAGCACTGAAAAGGTGTCACTCTAGGATGTGTCTTCAGCAACAGAAATACATGATATACATTTCCTCCTACTTCCATCCTTCTTGCAATAGTTAATCAAATAACGTCGAGAAAAATCCTGGGCAGTAAGGGGTATTGATACAAAATAGCTGCCTCTGCAGTGCTCATCCGGCCGTGTAACTGGTGCTGTGTAGTGTTGTGAGACCTGAACTAGGCTCGCACCTGAATTATCCTTGCAGTTTGAAGATACTGCTTAAAGTGCAAAAGCTTATTCCAGTTTCTCTTTAGGGAAAGACTTCTGTTGTAACTGTTGGGCAGAATCCATGCTCTGCTGCTCATCTGCAGTACATCATAGGAAAAGGACTCTTTAACAGCTTCTCTGTAACTTGAAGCTCTCTGTTTGGATTTCTTCGTTTGCAGAAGGTGGTTCAGGAAAGCTGTGTACTTTTCCTTTTTCAGAAGCTTTTTTCTCTTCCTTCAGCCTTTGCTAGCTTCCATCACATTCTACTGCCCATGAAAGGTAATCTTGTGTACCTTTACTTACCCGTGCATTTAATTTGAAGGGGCAAAAGGCCTCATATATAAGCTAAAGGTTGATGGCCATCTTGTTGGCAGAACAGCTTTGAAATTTGTGGGTAATAGTGCATGTATGTATTTAAATTTTGTCTGTGTGTTTTAAAATACTTTATGCACAGAACCAGTATTTCCAGATGGACCCTGACAGCCTAAGTCATATTGTTTAAACACTGTATCCTTATGTACTCATTTTTTTGTCTTTGCTTGATATTTTCATGTGTGATGTGATTAGTTGTTTTCCTTGCTTTTGAAGCTGCTTCCTGTGCTAATGTAAAATCAGAAAGTAGAGTGGCAGAGAAGGGGTGGGAAGGCATCAGGTGGAAGAGTTGTTGCCAAGTCTAAAGATAGATCCTTTTTTTTATTAAACATTTTGGTTTTACTAGCTGTCTGTGATCTACATGGGAGGTTTCCTGTGACTGTTCTTATGCCTTTTAATAAAAAGATTAGAGCAGAGCTTCTTGCTTGATGTTGAATCAAAGAAAAACGTTCTCTGAAAAGATAAAGGTAAAAAATAAACATCTAATGCTCAGTATTTTGGGTAGATAATACTTTTGGAAGTCTAAAAATAAATTACTTGCTAGAAAAACTGAACTTAGCTTACCTGGCTTGATCATGACGTGCTGTGGATTTTGAGACAAGTGGCTGCCTAACCTTTGCATTTTTTTTATTCTTTGTTGCTTTAAAAAAAGCAGCAAACTTGAACTGAATCCAGACTCAGGTGTGCTATTGAAGTGATAGTTTTCCTCTCTAATTAAATGTTCTCTCAATGCTATACCAACAAAGCCAAAAGATGGAGTTTTTTGGAAGACAGAGGGTACTGAAAAAAGCAGATAAGTGACATGCTAACATTTACAAGCTTTTGATGACATTGAAGTTGTAAAGGAGAAAATGCATTCATGTACCATACAAATGAAGATGTGAGAATCCTTTCATAGTACGATATATCAGTAGCGTGAAGAAGTACACAGTTGGTGTAACCTCAGGTATCATGACTGGAAGCAGGTTAATAATGAAATCTATTAATTTCGTTTACTAAGAAGCACTAGTCATGGTTTGTGAGTGTGAATTCACATTTCATAAAGCTCTCACTTACAAATGCTGCAGTCCCAACAAACAGGGTGAGCAGAGCAGGTGTGGTGATGGTAACTGCATTCAGTGCTGGGCAAATCTGTAGAGAGGAGGCAGATCTGAGCCTAAGCTAGAAAGCCAAGCCAGGGTCAGGATCACGTCCAGTGAAAGTAATCAGGATCACCCGACAGTCCTCTGATGACCAGGTAAGGTGTTAGTAAGGAATGAGGGTCTGACCACTTCAGAGGAGTTTGGGAATCCTTGAGGTACTGACAGTCTGTTTTAAATAGGGTAAAGCAGCATGAAATAAATTTTGTATGACAAAACAAAGGCACATTTCTAATGTAGCTGTCTCCTTGTGGTTTTTTTTTTTTTTTTTTGTCACAGGATAGGTGGTAGTTGTAGTCTTCTGTCAGGGAAGCTGATACAGTTACAAAGGTTCTGAAATAGCAGTCTCAGAATTCAGTGTAAGTATCATTTACTCTGAAACAATCAGCAGTTCATCTGCAATAAAAATTGTAGGTTCTGTGTTCTTGGGGTTTTTTTTGTTTTTCTCTAAGTGAACAGTCCTACTCCTCAGAGAAGTTTAAGCAGAGCTATGAATTTCATAGGCCTTTGGATCTTGGCTGACAGATGGCAAAAGGTTTGAAAACTGACTTAATTATCCAAACATGTAAAACAATTATTTTTTTGTGGTTGTAGAATGAGAACTATAAAGACTGAGCTATGCAGTAAATTCTCTTGGGTCAGTTCATCATGTGTTTAGCTCTGAGAAGATGCATGTATTTAACACCATGGAAATTATGGTAGGCCTGAAAACTAAGATACATTTCTGTTCAAATGTGAATGGTGACCTTCAGGGAGTAGCCAAATCACTGTGTGATAGGAAGATTTTTCTTTTTTCTTGATCAGATTTAGTGTGGGAGGGCACAATCAGAGCAGACTTCAAATGTGTGTAATGTTAAGTATTTGAGTAGTTTCTTTGAGTCAGATTAGGAATCCAAATTGTTGTTAACCTTTGAGTTGTTACTCCAAAAAGACAGAGATCTTAGATAGTTCTGTCATGACTGACATTCTTGTTTGGGGGGCTGAGATATTCTGCAATACCCAAAAATGGCACTGAATTGCTCCCACTGAGGTCACAGGATTACTTGGTGTACTGGGAATAATTCCAGTTATAAGTTGGATATTACACTTAACCCACACCAGCACAAATTAATCTCCTGCTGGTTTGGTGGGAAGTACAACCTGGAGGTTAGATACTGAAAACGGTTTGCAAATAACTTCTGCCTTCTGTGGCAGCAGAATCATACTGTTTATCATGTGATTGCTGAAGTGAAGATTAAGTGATAGAAACTTAGAGGAAGAAAGAGAATTCCTGATTTATTTATTTTTTTTTTAAGAATTGGGACCCTTATTACCTAAAATGTTTGTGCAGTTTTGTCGCATGCCTGTATGCATAAGTGAGTTTTAATTCCTGTATCTGACTATAAAGTGTACTGATTTAAGTTGTCTGTCTTCAAGTTAGTAAAGGACATAAAATACAGGGGTTTCTCCTGACTTTTTACTATCTAGTTTCCCTTCATGTCTTCAAAAATTATGACTACCCCTAAATCTTGCATAATTTAATGCTGAGCATTGTGGTAGTGGATTGTCCTTTAGCTGTCCTACATGGAATTTGGCTCTCAAGAGTACACTTCACCAGTGCTGCACTGTAATCTTAAAAATGTGAAGCTTTTTAATAGTTATTCAGTACCTTAGGTGTTTTTCCCTCTAGATTTTCACTGAAGTGTTAGCACAGATTGCCTAGTGTTATTATTGCACTGTATACTGAGATTCAGCATTATAAAGAGGAACATACACATACCAGAGCTGGAAAAAGAGAATGATTTATGAACAGCTGTGAGATGGAGATGTTACTTTGTTAGGCATCAGTACTCCATTGCAAGATGAGGCAAACTTTAGGACAAATTTGGCCTTGTCAGCCTCGGAAGTTCTTTTAGGTTTCAGAGATGGAGACCTTGCCTTGCTCAGTTGCTCAGAACCCTTCACAGCTCTGCTTTCATGTGATGAATATGACATATAACAAACAGGCTGCATTCAAAAGACAAGTATAAGAAAACCCAGTGCACTACTTTTGCAGTATCCTGTTTAATAATTATGTTCAGGCAGAGTGGGAAAGAAAGCTATTTGAACATCATGAGGGGGTTGGGAAAATGGCTATAAGTGATCAATATGTCGAATTTGAAAAACTTGGAATTATGAAATAACTGGTGTGTGACTACTTGAGTCCAGAATTTTTTACCAAATATTTATTCAACATGTGTGAACTGCAATTTCAGATGCTTAATCCAGCAGTCTTATGTGACTGAGAAACACTCCAGAACCTGTTTATGAAAAGCCTGATGGATAATTTTCTCTTTGGTCAAGAAATCAAAAAAGTCAGACCAACAGTTTCACACATTTTGTGTTTCATTTTTGCTTCATTTTCTGACCCAGTAGTGTTATTTTAGGGAGTACTTTACAGACAGCAGGAAGTACAACTGTTGCTATTACTATAACCTCTTCCCACCCCCAAATTCAAAATCCACAAAACTTCTGGATGAATTCTTACTTAAATCTTACTTTCCAACTATTTTTTAGGTTCTGTGTCGCTTAAGTGATTTTTATTTGAAATTGTTTTCAATTGCTGATGTGTTGTAAAAACATTAGAATCTCTGTCCAAATCAGTGTTTAGTGTTTATAAACTCAATTTTCTGACCTCTGCAATAAAATACTGCTTTTTCTTCCCTGCTAGTCTTTGGAAATAAACTAAAAAAATATTCTGTGGAGAAAATACTTTTTCCTTTTTGGTAGAAGAGTGAGTATCCCTCAAAGTGAAAAGTTTTTTCAGCAACATGAATGACAGTTTGGAGGGCTCATTCCTGATTTAAATCAAAATCACAACTTACAATGTAAGCTTAGTTGATGGTGTTTTTCAGATTATTACTACATTATGTATTTTATAGAAGTATTTTACTGGTGGTGGAACAATTCTGGATCCATATCCAGTGAACAGTAGTACCAATAACCATTGTTACAGATGAATTTACTTCCTCAGTCTTTAATTTGGTAGTGTCTTCTGTGTTAGTGAAACTGGTAGCTGATGACTAGTTTTGGTCTCCTAGACAACAGAGGTCTGTTCACTTCAATTTTGTTTCTTAAAAAGGTGTAAAAGCTCACGTAGAATGGATTATTCTGTTCTGTTTTAAACATTTATGTTTGTAGTTAGTTGTATTTGTATGCCCTCTGTGATAAGTGGGAATTCAGTTAATTTTATCTATATTTGAGAGATGTGAGCATAATTTGTTAGCTTGGCACAGACAATGTTTTTAGTAGTTCTATAGACTCTCTTGCCACTATGAAATATAAATGTGTTGTTTTTTCTGTGTTTGTTTTGTCAGGTTTTGTTACTGTTTTTTGAGGTGTTTTCTCTGACTTTTCCATCCTTGGCATAAAAAATAGGTTGCTGTTTGTACATGCCTTAAAAGGTGCTTTTTGTAGGTAGGATTAAAAGAGGGTTGTTAATATTTCCTTTTGAAATTGACATTACAGGAGAGAGACTGCAAGAAGCAGGTAAAAGGAAAGATTTAGATGGAAAATGGCTAAATTAAGTTGTGCTACTTTCTTAAGACTTCAGTCTCCTAAACTAATTCAGGTCTTGAAAATGTCATCTGAAATGACTGTGTGGCTTAAATGCACCAATAGCTGCAGTAGCTGGATATGAAAAATAGTCTGTTTTTAATTTTGTGATTGTATGACTAATAAATAAAAGGATGAGAAGCTCCGGGTTTGAACTGGCAGGAGTTTGGGTGAGATAAGGCTGGGTGGAATATCAGATATGGAGAACAAATTATTACAGCATAGATTCACTAATTTCTGTGGAATATTAGTTTTTACTGGTTTTAACCAGTAGAATATGCATGTCATGCAACATAGAAATTTGATAGCATTGATTTAAATGCCGGTTCTTCTGAGTATGTCATCCTGCACAACATTTATTGTCTGTACTTATTATTCAAACCCTGAACAGTTTCTGAATTCAATGGGGTTTTTTTATTCTGCAGCAGTGAATATAAGTGCTTCACAGTTTTCATCACTGTGTTTAGATGAGTTGGCATTTGCTCCATTTTTAAAATGAGATGCAGTGAGTGTAAGGTAAATGATTCAAAACAATTCTTTGTGCTTTGTGGGATGTTAGGTCTAATCTCTTCAGAAACATTGTAAGTAGTGTTTTGAGATATGGAGTGTAGCTCCTGTTGGTATCAGTCATTTGATGCACTGTAGGTGTTCAGAGCAGTTAGAATAGCACCTGTACCTGGGCACCCTGACTGTGAAGAACTGGGGACAGTTCTAGCAAGGAATGAGTTATGGGAGAGATATGAATTTCCAGGCTGGTACTTGCCTCCTTCAGCTGTAACATTCCTCTTTTCCTGTGATGACTGGTTTACTTTTCCTTGACTCTTTCTGTGTTACAAACTTCTATTGAAGTCCAGACTGTGTAATTCTTTTCTGGATGCAGAATTTGAGTGCTTCTTGCAGTGATGGAGTTCAATTTGAGAATTTCAATACAACTGTAATTTTCTTCCTTTACTGGGTAATGAAACTTTACTTGAATAGAGCTATTATTGAATGTCCTCTGGGTCATTCAGGATTCTTTTAGAGCTGTTGCTGCTTTAGCAAAAAATAGCAATACGTGGCAGTGTAACAGCTGTTAATTCAAAATGGGAGTGGACTTCTGATAAAGTCTTCTGCTCTAATCACTGTGTATTTAAGTGTTGAACTTATTTTTTAGTGCTAAGACTGTTGTTCTAATACACCTGGTTGTGTCAGCATATGTTTTCTTTCATTTGTCAGTGTTGGAATGTCACAGTAGATGGGCAAAGAGGTCTGAGGAGTTTTTGACCCTGGTCTTTTTTAAAACATTGAGAAAAAAAGGTTTTCTTTCAACAGATATTTACTTTTGTTTGTATGCTGTATTTCTGAATATAGGTTGCTCTTCTGAATTTGACTTGACCACTGTTCCATGCTTTTTTGATATGGCTGCTGTTCAGTGGGCGTCTCATGAGTCTGATATGGTAGTTACTCAAATAACTGAATTTATGGTCTGCAGGCACAGTTGGTTAGTAGTTCACTCTTCAAATACAAGTTCAGTGTTGAAATATACTTTCTAAGCAGCTAATTCAGCCTAAAATCCTAAGTGCTATTCAAGTAATAGTAGTTAGACCTATCTTTTCACCGTGTGGCTGATGGTTAGCAGTCACAAATTGCACCTGTGTCTACACTTGAACCTTCTTCTGTGAAAGGGAATTACATGAGGGCGTTTTTGAAAGGGATATCATATTGAAAGCATGAACAAAGCGTTTTATGTTCTGCCAATTGACATTAACACGTAAAGACTGCAGTAAGTGTACTAGATCTGACTAGGATGGAGTTAATTTTTTTCATAGCAGTCCGTTGTGCTGCGTTTCAGATTTGTGACCAAAACAGTGCTGGAAAGGCACTGATGTGCTTGCACGTTGCTGTGCAGTTCTTGCACTGCCCCAAGACCCCCTTTGCTGCACACTTTTGCTTTCCCTCAGGGAACAGACTGGGCGGGAGGCTGGGAGGGGACACGGGCAGGATGCAGCTGACCAGAGGGATCTTGCAGTGCTGCATTGCATCGAGCTTGGCAGCAATGCTGGAGGTGGTGTGGTAGTGGGGAGCGTTGCTCAGAAGCTGAATGGGCATGTGTGTGTATGTGGGAGATGGTGAGCAATTGTCTTTGCATGACTTGTGGGGTTTTCTTGTCTTTTTAGTTGCCTCTACCTTCCCCTCTCCCCTCCCACCTGTAAACTGTTTTTTTTTCATAACAACCACAAGTTTTATTTGCTTTTTCCTTTTTGGTTCTCCCATATCCCCCTGCAGTGAGCAGTGAGTGAGCAACTAGTTTGGGGGCTTTGCTGCTGACTATAGTAGACATACCACAATAAGATAAAAGTTTTCAGTTGTATACAGCTTTTTGCTATTCTGTATATTGAGTTATGAAATTGTCTTATTTGTATTAACTTCATATTTTTTGATCTTGTACTGGTGAGTCTAGTAAACCAATGTGTAATTCCAATGTTATATTTACTTATTCCCATATTTTTAATGTACTTTTCTATTCAACATTTCAAGTAATTTCTGGTTGAATTTTGACAAGAAATATACTCACCACACCATGTTTTCCCTCTTTTTTGTTATTCATGTGCTCAGTATTTTGTGATAGCCATTTTAGCAAAGAACATGGTAACAATTAATAAGTTTACCAGTTTATGCAAGGCCTGATGGTATTTTAGTTCTAACAGTGTTTTTGAGTCTAGCATGGTAACTATGGCAGGCTTGTGAAGGAGGCTCACCAGCATGGCTATTTTGAAACAACTAGTTAAAGATGAGTCAAATATAAGAAAGCTGATGTTGAATTGCATTTGACATTGTTTTGTATGCATCTTTAGAAAGGGTGATTCTTGTTCAGTGACCACTGAAATACTGCTTTGCAACTAAATACATGCTTTAATGAAAAGTGGTTTGTGACCAGAGGGTGTTTTAAGTATGCTTATGTAAATGAATTTGTTTAAAATATGTACAACATATATTTTTTTCATTTCAGAGACAATGATTTTTCTTAAGCTTTTTTGTAGTGAACTTTTTAAATTGCCTCCTATGAACAATTTTGTGAGTGTAGCTATTGGAAAAAACAGACTTGTTCTCATTTGCTCTGTCCCTCTAGGATTTTAGAACAGATAGATGCTCTGCCCTGGTTTTTTTTTCTAGCTGTAAATAAGTTGACTGTAGCCATTAAGAAAGTCCTCTTCCTCCATCTGCAAATAAAGTTCCTGCTAACAAGACTAAGCTAAGGCCATAATAGATGCTGATTCTAAGAAAGCAGATTCTGCATTTAAACTTGATTTTTATTTTATTTAGCTTAATAATTTCTGTATTTGCTTAAGTGTAGATGAGTCACTTACTGTATTTTTTTAAAAAATATATATTTATGTAATAGAATCATAGAAAAGCTTGGGTTGGAAGGGGGCTTAAAGATCATCTAGTTCCATGCCTCCAGCCATAGGCAGGAACACCTTCCACTAGACCAGGTTCCCCAGAGCTCCATCCAGCCAGGCCTTGGACACTTCCAGGGATGGGGCATCCACAACTTCCTTGGACGACTTGCTCCAGTGCCTCACCACCCTCACAGTAAAGAATTCCTTTGCAATACCTAATCTAAACCTGCCTTCTTTCAGTTTGAATCCATGCCCCGTGTCCTGTCACTACATACACATAAAAAGTGTCTCTCCATCTTTCTTGTAGGTTCCCTTCAGGTACTGGAAGGCCACAATTAGGTCACCCTTAAGCCTTTTCCAGGCTGAAAAACCCCATTTCTCTCAGCCTCTCTTTGCAGGAGAGGTGATCCATCCCTCTGACCATCTTTGTGGCCTCCTCTAGACTCACTCCAGTCCCCAGAGGTGATGCGGCACTGCAGGTGGGGTCTCAGCAGAGCAGAGCAGAGGGGCAGAATCCCTTCCCTGGCCCTGCTGCCCACACTGCTCTGGATGCAGCCCAGGACACGTTTGGCTCTCTGGGCTGTCAGTGCCCATGGCTGGGTCATGTCCAGCCTCTCAGCCAGCAGCCCCCCCAGGCCCTTCTGGGCAGGGCTGCTCTGATCTGTCCATCCCCAGCCTGTGCTGGTACCAGGGCTGCTCTGATCCAGGTGCAGCACCAGCACTTGGTCTTGCTAAACCTCATGAGATTCCCAAGTGCCCTCTCCTAGAGCTTGCCCAGGTCCCTCTGG
>VXBB01014319.1:80736-90910 GCA_013399915.1 Illadopsis cleaveri | reverse complement strand
CTTTTTTTTTTCATCTTTCACCTTCAGTGGTAGGAAGGTAACATGTTAAGACAAATGGAGAAGAGCAAGTTGGCATGGGAGATTGTAAGTTGCATGTGTCACCACCTTAAAATCTAACAGGAGAAATCAGGAGCTTGTTAGGGTTTTTTTTCTTTTATGTTTATCAGATTTCAAAATCTGTCTTACTTTTTCATGGTTAAACAACAAAAAAAAATAGGGAATGATGTAAATGTCAAGATTAAATACCCTTGGCTGGTCTTCTGTGGTTTTGTCTCCAGCTCCTACAGTCACCATGGAGATTACATTGTATCTTTTGTCATGTTTCTGAAGATCAGCAGTGAAAATTAGATTTTACAATTAGTGTTTCTGCTTCATCATTTAATGAAATTATGTTAAAGAAAGCTTTTAATCTCTTCCTGCTTCTAAGTTTTGAAATTCTCTGAGCACTCTGTGTGTAGACACAAGCCTATATATCCATATATACCTATACATAATAATGCATATAGTAACTAATTTCAAATGGCTGCATTAAAAAATTGGGAAAAAATCATTAGTGGAGTTGGATTCTCTGTTGTTGTTTCAAGAGATGTATTTGAGTGGACTTTTTTTTGTCCAGCAAATTCCTGGGTAACTCCCTATCCTTCCATCTTGTATCTGAACAGAGCAGAAAAACACAGAAGTCTGTAAAAAACCAAACTGATCATCCACTCCTGGCTTCTTCTGGAAGTTTTAACCTGTCCCCAGTAAACAAACTGCATCTGTATGAGGAAATCAGTTCAAGAGAGAACTTCTTTTGAGCACCTATCTCAGTCAGCTGTTGAAAACAAGTTTAGTTGGATGAATTTTTTAAACTTTATTCTGATTATTTTTAAACTGACTATTGCTGAAACCTTAGGCTGCAAACTACAAACTTCCTCCTTGGGAAGTTGAACTATTCTTTAACTGTTACTTAATTCTTTAACTGTTACTTGTGAAGGGACTCTCTAATACAAGTGCAAACTGAAAGATTAAGAAACTGCAACTGTCAACTGAAGCTGCAATCTGTCCAGATAAAAACAGCTACACATAAAGAATTCTATAAAGAGCCCCACATCAAAAATCATATGGATCAAAAGGCATATGCAGGGTGTATAAAAAGTATGTGGGGAATGAGTTCATAGATTGTGAAGGTATAAAAGCCCAGGGACTCCTTTGTTCTAGGGTCTCTCTCAGGAGGCACCCAGCTCAAGCTGTCTTCCAGGTACTGAAAGGTGCTATAACGTCTCCCCAGAGCCTTCATTTCTGCAGGCTGAACAAACCTACCTCCCTCTCCTCTGACAGGAGAGGTGCCCTATTGCTCTGATCATCTTGATGTCCTTCCTCTGAACTCCCTGTGTCCATGGTGTTAGACTGGGGGCCCCAGAGCTGGGCGCAGTAATCGAGTTGGGGTGTCACAAGAGCAGAGAGGGAGGGACAGAATTGCTTCCCGTGACATGGGCTGCTTCTGGTTAAGCTTCTTGGGATGCAGCCCAGGTTGTGAGCACAATGCTAGAGCTTGAGAGTGTACTGATACAATTTCAGTACTTCTCACTTCTAGGAAAATCCCAAACTGTGCAGCTATGTTTTGCAGCATTTTTTGTTGAGCATTATTTTGGGAGGTAAATGACTTTCCAAGGCATTTGAATACTTCTGTTTGCTTCATTGTAAGTAGCTGTGGTATTCTTTTAGCTTCTCAGCTTTGATGAGGGTTATAAAAACAAGTACTTTAATTTGACAGGAAGTCTTAGAGCAAACTGAATTTAAAAAGCATGTTTGAAATTTAAAAATTTTTAAAGAGCCATCTTTAAAGAGTGCAAGAGCAGGCAATTTCAAAGTATTGTAATTCAAGGAAATGAGGCAGAAGGCCAACTTGGCTGAGCAGGGATCTTTTTCTAGGGCTTAAATAAAAATGGGAGGAGTTTGGACATTGAAAGCAAGGACAGATGACACAGGAGGGCTGCAGAGATGCTGTTTGCCACTGCAGGGAGGAGATTTGTGTGGTTAAAGCTTGATTAGCATCCAAGCTGGACAGCACTGTGGTGGACAACAAAATGGCCATTTAAAAAGGGATGTTCAAAGATAATATTAGTCGATTACTTGATGAGGTCAATCACCTCACAGTTAGGGATGTGGGCAGAGCAGAGATGTTTAAGGCCTTTTTTACCTCTATCTATAACGGCACTGATGAGCCCAGGGACCCCTGTAGTCGTGTGACTTGAGGGCTTTGTAAACTCTGAAGTTGTTCAAGATTTACTACTCCAGCTGAATGCACATAAGTCGATGGTGCCTGATGGAATTCATCCCAGTGTACTGAAAGAGCTGGCTGATCGTATCGTGGGTCCTCTCCATGTTATTTTTCCATGGTTTTGGGAGTCTGGAGAGGTATCCGTTGACTAGAAGCTGGCAAATGTTGTCCCAGTTTTCATGGAGACTAAGAAGGAAGACTTTGGTAATTACAGGCAAATAAGTTTCACTCCAGTGCCTGGTAAAATTATGGAGAAGGTTATTCTGTGAGCAACAGAAAACCATTTGGGAGACAATGGAGTCATTAGAGCCAGAACTGGTCCATGAGGGGAAGGTCCTGCTTAACCAGCTTAAGCTGGGAGTTGGACTCCATGAGGCTTGTAGGTCTCTTCCAACTTGAAATGCTCTGTGATCGTGGTGATCTTTACTAGGGTCTCCATCTGTCGTACTATATTTCAGCAGCAGTCTGTATCCTCTGCATACAATGGCTGAAATGCAACTTTTGCTAGGATTGTATTCTTAACAGGTATATCGTAACCTAGCAGAAATTCTGGAGTGGTACCTAGCAAAAATTGGTGAAACAGACAAGGAATAGATTATGGATCTTGAATTTGAAAGTTTCATATGGTACATTGCTTCTCTAGTTAAGTAGAAGGCAGACATTATTAATAAATTGTGTTTCAGAGTATGAATAGATGACTCTTAAATGCTGCAATCCTCTGAAACAGTAACTGGCTGTATTAATGTAATATCCATGTCTGAACAAAATTAAGATTCTATTTATTTTTACTGAACTCCTAAAATTCTTTGCGTGTTAGTTGAAAGCAGTGCAAGATAAGCTGCACCACAGAACTCAGTTGATGTCTTTTTTCTGAAGATTGTAAATATTGCAAGCAGAATATCAAATTTTCAATTTATATCAGTAGCACTTTGTTTAAAACATGTAAATTGGTTCTTACAGATATAATGAAAAGTAGTTTATAAGAATAGGACAATGTTTCTCTGTAACTGTCTTTTGTTTTCTTAGCCTCCTCCAGGAAATGTGAAAATGCCTAATGTACCAAGTACCCAGCCAGCAATAATGAAACCAACAGAAGAACCCTCTTCTTACACACAAATAGCAAAGGTTTGTCTGCAACTTTTACATACTAGGTTCCTTTTAATAATAATAATTTAAATACACTTCTGGAGTAGTGTGTTTTGTAAGTAAACATTGCTTTCCTAATTAAAATTAATTCTGCCTTTAAGTTGTTGGTAATATGTGAACTTGTGTGGTATTGGGTCAGTCTTCATAAATGGAGATGCTTAATTACAGTGAAAAAACATGGAATATTTATGCCATATTCATACTTTCTGTCAATATCTGGTGATATTTGTTTTGTTCAGGAGCATGCCTTGGCCCAGGCAGAACTGCTAAAGCGTCAAGAAGAACTGGAAAGAAAAGCAGCTGAACTAGATCGCAGAGAAAGGGAAATGCAGAGTCTCAATCAGCAAGGGGGTATGCATGAAAAATACACTTTAAATTTCAGAAATGTCACTTTTTCTTAGAAACTTTTAATTTTACAGTGACATTATGAAGCAGATTGAAGAGGGATTTTTGTAATGTCTTCAGGAAAAGAAAATTCATCATCCTTGAGAAGGTGCATACAGTGAATAAACTGGGCTGTCCTTTAAGACTTTCAGTGAAAAAATTTTAAATTGTGGCCTCTGTAGCATGTTATTCTCTTCTATGTATTATTCTCTTCTATTTTTATTCTAGATTAATATCTGAGTAATACTGCTGAATAGAGATGGAGCATTTTGAGATGAAGTGAAACTAACTTCCTAAAGTACCACTCTTTGATTTCTCATCTGTCAGTATTTGTAGCTGTAGGAGAACTTTTCTCGTTTGAAAGATTTCAATTTTTTTTGCGGAGTCACAAACGTAATATTCTACACAAATAGCAGAAAGATGTATTCTATTATTAATCTTTTATTAGTTTTTTTGTATGCCACAAACTCTGTGCTCTGCAAAATGAACTGCTTTTTAAAGCAATTTCACAAGTATGAGAAGATTTACATCCTCTTAACTGAAGATGCTTTGCTACAAGTACATCTGTGGGAATATTCCTTTCCAAAAGGAAGAACTTCAGACTGAAGTTCAAAATAACCCCAAAACCCAACAAAGCAAACCACTGTGTGTGAGGCTGAATTTATCTGGTCATTTCACTTTTATCTACAGTTCTGTTTTATTTTCACATATGCTGGTCTTTTTTTCAATATGCAACGTTACAATTCCAAATTGCATAATTC
This sequence comes from Illadopsis cleaveri, assembly GCA_013399915.1. NCBI lineage: Eukaryota > Metazoa > Chordata > Aves > Passeriformes > Timaliidae > Illadopsis > Illadopsis cleaveri. The sequence continues at coordinate 86,356 of VXBB01014319.1, read as the reverse complement.
CTTAGTAATTCAAGTTGTCAGGGAATTCTGTAGATTAGAATAAAATATTTTCAGTTGGAAGGGGCATACAGTGAATCACAGAATAGTGATTGGAGTAGAGTTGGAAGGGGACTCTGGAGATCATCTCATTTAGGGCAGGGTCACCTGGAGCAGGTGATACAGGAACAGGAATGCATCCAGGTGCGTGTTGAAGGTCTCCAGAGAGGAATGCTCCACAAAGCCAGTTCCAGTGCTCTGCCACCCTCAATGTAAAGAAGTTCTTCCATGAAACTTCTTGTGTTTTGGTTTATTGCCATTGCTTCTTGTCCAGTATCTGGGCACCACGGAAAAGTCTGGCATCATTGTCTTGGCACCCACCTTTGCGATACATATAGGCATTGATGAGATCCCCTCTCAGACTTCTCTAAACAGGCCCAGCACTTTTAGTCTCTCCTTNCTACATGCTTGGTGATGAACTCCAGAATGTTCTGTTCCATCACCTTTCCTGGGATGGAGGTGAGGCTGACTGGCTAGTAGTTTCCTAGGTCCTTCTTGCCAGTTTTGGAGATAGGAGTAACATTGTCTTTCCTTCAGTCATCAGGCCCTGTTCCTGTTTTCTGTGATTTTTTAAAGATGGTGGAGAGTGGCTTAGCTACAACATCTGCCAGCTTCCTCAGCACTACGGGTGCATCTCATCAGGGCCTGTGGATTTTTGTGCATTAGAAGTCTGCACAGTTGATCTCTAACCAAACCCTTTATGACTGGGGGAAGTTGTCTTTTTTCCAGCCTTCCTCTCCTTGCCCCAAGGAGATTCCTGGGATTCCTGAGGGCTGGCCTTAGCAGTTAACACTGAAAGAAAGAAGGTATTCAGTAATTCTGCCTTTTCTCTGTCTTCCTTCACTAGGACACCCATGTGATTCAGCAGTGACCCCACATTTCCCCTAGTTTCATTTTTACTGCTAATGTGCTTGTAGAAGCCCTGCTTGTTATGCTTGATATCATTTGACAGACTTAATTGCAAGTGGGCCTTGGCCTTTCTTGTCAAATCCCTGCATACTCTGATGATGTTCCTGTAGTCCTCCCTTGTGACCTGCTCCTTTTCCCACATCCCATAATTTTCTTCCTAGTGTTTGAAATTTACCAGAAGTTCTGTGCTTATCCATGGAGGTCTCTTGCCCCCTCTTGCTGATTTCTTGCTCATGAGAATGCGCTGGACTTGGGGAAGTGATTATTGACCAGCTTTCTTGGACCCTCTTCTCCTCTGGGGCTCTAGCCCATGAGATTCTGCTAAGAAGGTCTTTGAAGAGGGTGAAGTTAGCTCTCTGAAAGTTCAGGGTTCTAGTCCTGATTGCTGCTTTACCTCCTCTACACAGGATCTTGAGTTCCACCATCTCATGGTTGCTATATAGCCAAGGTTGGCCTCAGCCTTCACGTCTTCAACCAGTTCCTCCTGGTTTGATTGTTGTCTCAGTTTAGAGACAAATTTTAGGAGAAAGTGCTCTGGAATGAGTGTTTTCTCTAAAGAGAAGTGCTTCAGTAATCCCTTTTTGCCAATGAATGAATAATTAATAGTAAGAAATTAATACCAGTGAATGAAAGTGAAAAAAAAGTTTATAAACCAAGCATGGTGCCCACAAGATACAGAAAAAAGAAAACATTGAATAAATGCTAGATATTGAAATATCTATATCTATATACAGCCGCGTGCCCCAGAGAGAGGTTTTGAATAAAACCCTCCAAGGAGCCCAAGGCCCCCTGCCCCACCCCTTGATTTATCTTAAAGCTACAGCAGTCATTTCTGGGAATAAAGCAGAAGATTAGGGAATAGAGTATCATCATAGAATCACCCCAAGACAATCATCCAGCGAGACATCTTTCTTCATTGGCTCTTCTATCGTATACATCAATAAATTATCTTCAGTGATCTTCAGGAATTTCCTGTACCATGTGTGCTGGGCCATGTTGTCCCACAAACAAGTCCCCAGGAGAACCAGGACCTATGACCATGAGGCTATTGCCAGCTGTCCATAGAAAGCCTTATCAACTTCCTCCGGCTCATCAGGTGGCCTATAAGTAAGCACCCACAACTGTATCACCCATATCAGCCTGTCCCTTAATTCTCACCCATAAACTGTCAACTCGTTTGTCTGCTGCTGAACAGAGCTTGATACAATCCAGTTGCTTTCTCTTACGAAGAACAACTCCACCACCTCACCTCTGACCTGTCCTTTCTAAAAAATTCACAACCATGCATGACATTATTCCAGTCACGTGAGCTATCGTACCGTATCTCTGTAATTGCAATGAGATGATGGCCTTGTGACTGCTTATAGATTTCCAGTTCTTCTTGTTTATTCCCATACTGCTGTGTGTTTGTGTACAGGCACTCCAGAGAGGTAATCAAGCCTCCAGATTCCCTAGATGGAGTGTAAGAGGATTCATTATAACCATGAACACTTTTGATGTCATTAGCCCTGTGATTCTCATCTTGAGAAGTAGCCAAGAAACATCTTGCACTGGTTGATATGACCTTCTCCCTAGAAGGAAGCAATAGAATGGTCATAGCCACTTTGCACCTCACCCGCTGAGTCCTGTAGTCTAAAGTCCATCTCACCAAATTGGCCAGCATGCTGCCAAGGATTCTCTTGCCCTTTTTTAAACAGATGGATCCCATTCCTCCCTAACAGGCTACAATCATTTAAGCACAACCCAGTGTTATAAAAGCCAAAACCTTGGTGGCAGCCAGGAAGCTAGACATTGATCTGCACAATGGGGCTGCTTCTAGCTGTCCCTATTTCTGTCACCAGGAAGATAAATGAGAAGATGACTTGGGCACCAGTGTTTGTCACTTGTCTTGCCAGCACTTCATAGTCTTCCTTGATCCTGCCTATTTTTTGGCTTGTGGTATCATTTGTACCCAAGTGAGAAAGAAATAGTGGGTACTGGTCCATGCTCTTGACAAGTTGTGCTTGGCAACATCATGGATCTTAGTCCCTGGTAGGCAGCTGTACCTCCTGTGACTCTGGATCAGGCTGGTGGTCGGTGTGTTAGTGACCCTAAGAGCGTCACCCACCGCAATTACTCAGTGTTTCTTCTTACAGTTATGACTGTGGTGCTGCTGGTCCAGATGCTCCGTGTTGGACTTGCTAATGGACATCTAAAGCCTTTAAAGCATCGTATCTGTTTTGGTGTGGAAGTTGCAGGGTAGCGGTTGGACTTGAGCTCTGTATTTGTGGGTCACCAGGATCCAAGGTGTCTCACACTCAGTGATGTCCACTGTAGGTATATGGTTTGGAAGCCATTTCTCTATCCCTGTTTCAATCCCTCTAACACTGCACAGCCTGTTGCAATTTGTCCACCTTCTGCAACAGTTTATCAAACTGTGCACATTTCATGCAGACACAAGCCTTTTCTGCAGGAGAAGTATCAAGTATCTGTGCATCCATTGCAAGCTACCACCTGTACTCATGTCTCTTTCCTTACCAGTTCCCTCAGTGGATGTGTCAGTCAGACTTCTCTGAGGCTGTCTCAGTAGACACACTCGTTTTGACTCTGAGACAAGTGCCCACCATTATGGCAGAGACCTAGAGCACTTAGCACTTACCTGAGGCATGGACCTACCTGTGGATTGCAGCACCCTCCCTGCTCGCCCTCCTGCATAAACTGCCACACCACATCTTTTTGATGCACCATGTCCTGGTCACTCATGCTCCCTAAGGCCAGTTAGATCTCCCAGACTGCTCCTGGTAATGCTCATGCCATGCCTGGCTGGTTAGTGAGAGCTTCTGGGTCCTGAAAGGGCTTTGAGCTGCTACTCAGGTGTCCCTAAGCTCAAGAAACCTCTGGACAGCTTGATCTAATGCTCACCCCCAAACTTACTTCAGTTGCTGCTGCTGCCCCTCCTGACAATGGCCAATATAGTCCAACTGCCTGCCCATTTCAGTTCCAGTAAATTAAAGCATGTTGTTTAAGGGCATTGTTCATATGCCCTGAAACACTGACAGGCTGAGGACACTGAGCACTCCTTTAGGAAACCCATTCTAGTGTTTGTCCATTTTCTTGGTCAAAAATGCTTCCTGATGTCCATTGTGAACCTGCTCTGGCACAACTTTGAACTATTCCATGTATCGCATTTCTGGATCCCAGGGGCACACGCACTAATTTGGACTCCTTTGAAAACACCCTAGAGTGGTCTTGGTTGGAGAACAGGGTCTTTTACAATGCTCTAGCTATTTGCATTCATTTGCCTTAAGATGCAGGCTGCACATCTAGGACACTGTTGCCATATGTTGTCTTAATTTACTGCAGTGAAAGATCTTCAAACTGGTACTTCACCTCAGCTTGATGCCTTTGGCCTTGTCTGCTCAGGTTCTGTGCAGCAGGGCATTCAAACTAATAAAAGTGTACTGCTTCCTATTTCAGCTAATTCATGTGGTCACATTCATGTGGTCACATGACCACATACATCTCTTGCATCCAGAGTTTGAAATGCTGTGGCAAAGGTTTGTTGCAGTGATTGTCTCAGTTGAGTCTCTGAGTCTGTGCTTGGTGTGACTTGTGTTCAGCAGAATGTGTGCTCTAGTCTGTGGTCAGATAAGCATACAGGAAATCCAAGTGTCTGGTCCTGTGTCCTTTGCAGTGCCCTCACTCTGTCACACAACTGTATGAAAATACAATGATGCTGTAGGGCATATTCTTGTTAGAAAAAGGTACTTACAGACTAGTTCAAGTAATTATCTTTCTTGAGACTTCCTGCCTTTTAGTAAGTTTTGACAGGAAACCATATTGGAAACTAGAGATACTTTGACACTAAAAATATCTGGATTCTGGAAATGAAATGAAGAGTGCTTTTCAGTCTCCTATCTTTGTGTTCAACAGACTATATCAATATAGTGGGACTTTAGGGAAATACTCATTTAAAAGTCAAGGAATTCTCAGAAATTGTTTTTCTATCCATATCTGTTTTGTGAAAAATTCTCTTATTTTTTAGGAAATGTCAGTTGCCTACTCAGTCTTTTATGTAGATAAAATACTGTACTTTCCTTGACCTGCCTACATTTGTATTTCATTTCTAAAGTTTATGTTGAGGATTGCTCTTAAAACTCTTAGGTTTTGGTAGCCCAAGTTACCCGTCCGCTTGAGAAACTCATGCATTAAACAGTTCAAACAAGTTCAAATGTATATCTCTTCCAAATATACAGAGACTGAAACTGCATTATAAAGGCCTTTTTTTTGTCTTTATTTTCTCTTTTGCAGGTAGAAAAAATAACTGGCCACCTCTTCCTGAGAATTTTCCTGTAGGTCCTTGTTTTTACCAGGATTTTTCAGTAGACATTCCTGTAGAATTCCAGAAGACAGTAAAGATTATGTACTACTTGTGGATGTGTAAGTATTTTCTTTTTAAGAAAAATACAATGCCTATTCAAACTTGGTAATACATACCTGCTACTTTGGCTTTTGGAACACCTGTAATGAAAAACTTTTCAATCCAGAAGCCAAATGTTGAAGCAAAATTTTATGTTAGCTTCAGTTTTAAAAGTATTGAATTATGTCATAAAAGCTTCCACAGGAAAAAAGGAGGATTATCATAGGGCAATTTGGTTCTAATTTATTGCAATTGTCTGGTTTAAGTTTCTCCAGT
>VXBB01014319.1:28154-61249 GCA_013399915.1 Illadopsis cleaveri | reverse complement strand
TGTTGTATTGATCTTCAACATCAGTGATTTTATTGCGTTACTCTATATCCACACCACCAAACTCCAGCCACTTCTTCCCTGGGAAGTCCCTTTTCTAATCACTTGTTTAAAAGCAAAAACTGAAATTAAAGAAAAAAACAACAACAACAGAAAAAAAAAACCAACAAGAAAACAACCAAAAAAAACCAAACCAAAAACACCCACAAAACCCATTCATTGTATTGCACGTCTCACACAAGTCTGTGTATATATATATATTTTTAAATATGCTACAATTCAAAAAAAAAGGTCTATGGCACTTTATTGAATATAAGTTTAAGAAGCTGATGAAACCACAGATGTTTGAAGAAATCTTCAATACCACAAAACAAAGTTAAACTGAACTAATTGGCACACAGGTTTTAAAGAATCCACAGCAAATTCCTCTAGATCCTATGCAGTGCATGTACATTAAGAAGCAGTTACACTCTGCAGCCTTCTCATGAAATCAATTAAATTAGCTTTAAGCTGATTTTTCTTTCCCAAAGTGCCTTTGAAAGCTACGACTGAGGTGAACTTCAGGAGCAATTTAAACAGCTGTGAAAATTAATGAGTGCACCCTGCACCTGACAACCTCATCCAGGGAAAAAAACCTGCAATATATACCACCTTATCACTTGCTGGAAAAACAGAACCCTGAGAAAAGAAATTCTGATTATTTCTCCTCTGTATTTCTTCCCAGCCTGTCTTCTATCTGTGCTATGTGATGAACATGGATATTCTTGCAAGTTAGTTAATTATGCTGTTGCAGAGCAAGCTGATAATATACCAGCAACAAGCAGAAAAGCTGGTTCTTCTTGGTTACTAATGCAAACAAAAGCAAAATGTGCCACTTAAAATCTTTCCTTTGTACTTAAACCAAACCCAAACAAAACGTAATATTGAAATTTTTTTAAGCGTCATGTGGATCACAGCAGAGGTCGGCTAGTAACATGAGTGAAGGTTGCTCATTGTTTACATCTCAGCCAGAGCAGAACATGCCCTCTCCACTTTTGTAAGAACTGACCTGATTCTGACTAATCAAGTGCTTAAGCCAAAGCAGCATTTTTCACCCTAATACTGTGTCAAGACTTGTTGGCAGTGGTGACCTGGACTTTGGATTGCTTCCCACCTAAGGAAGCTAAAACTGTACATCTACTTAGTAGTTCACCTTTAGCTGGTTGATTTGGTACTCATACAACTGCTTGCCTCCTCTTTCCCAACTGCAGGGTCCCCGAGGGCAGGGCAGAGCTGAGCTGGTGGCCCAGGTTCAGTGTATGCTCCAGCAGGGGCTCAGGAGGGATGCCTGGGGGAAGCCTTGCTGGACCCCAGGGACAAGCCCAGTGCATGTCCTTCAGGTGTGGGGGGTGTGTGTGGGGCACAGCCAATGAGACAAAACACAGGTGTGTGTGAACAGGGTGTGTGGGCTGTGATTTTCACCCTCAGGCACCACTTTGTGCTGGTAATTCTGCTTTATTAAAATCTTGGTTTGTACAGGCAGTTGGTCCCAGACCATAACTTTTGGAGGGGATTTAAATTCAATATTCAAAAGAACAGTGAGTTCCCTGTTTTAAAGCAGAAGATGGTGGATGTGGGTTGCAGGAGCAGGTGAATGCAAGAAGAGGCCAGGCTAAAACCATCCCTTTTTGAATACAGGCAGAAGCTGACCTTGTTGCACTGTGTCTGAGAGGTCACGTGTGTGTCTGTCCAGCACACAGGCTGCAGGTGCCATGGGCACAGAGGTGGTCAGCAGGGCCTTGAAACCAGCTACCCACCTGGACAGTAACAACCATTTTTTAATAACTAATGGAACATTTTAAGGGACTGACCAGGCAAAAAACAAGAATCTCTGCTCTGTGTAATAGTGAAGCAACACTGCCATTGGATGATGTTAAGTTACCAAGAAATAAGAAAAGGAATCTACACTTCACCTAGTATTTTATTAGAACTACTTCTCGGATGAATTATCCCCAATGCTCCTATGGCACAGTTTCATCATTCCTTTGTTTTGGTATCAGAAGCAGTTCTAGTAAGTGAAGCAACACCACAAATAACACAACTAGCTGGCTTTGAAAAAAAAAAAAAAAAAAAAAGGCATTTGTGACAAGGTCTGTTTAATTTCTGCTGATTTAGTTAGAAAAAGGTCTACTACTACAGACACAATCTAAAAAAAAGGAAAAAAAAAATCTTCCCAGCCACAAAGAATTCGTCAAGGCTTCCTGAAAAATTTAAATTTCCTAAAGACTCATGTGCGTCTGGGTCATCAGACAGACCGACCTGTAGACTGGGAACAATGTTTCACTGGCGAGAGGAAAAAGTAACACTGTTGAAGTGCAATGTGAAATCTACAGTTGCAGGAGAGGCTGCAGCCCAGGTAAGGCTGGTGCTGTGGGGAGCTGTTGTCTGCTTGGGGTTTTGGAAGTTTTAATAAAGGCTGTAGAAATATTTCAGTTCTGTCTGAATCAGGTGAGAGCCAGTCTAACAACAGCTTCTCTGTCTAGTCAGTGGAAACAATATTTACCTGCTAAGTAACAAGTTGCACACACCTTGCACTCTTAAGTTTCAAGAGAGAGAAGCCTGGCAGGGACTTGACTTTCTAAATGCCTGAAGATTGATGTAAACATCAGATTTGCTCTCTCCAACATAGAGTTAATATCCAAGAAGTAACTCTTCTTTCCAGGAAGTTCAGTACCAAAAAAGCACCTCCATGAAAATGGTACCAAACCCGGTGATGGTGAAGAAATATTCACCAGTGAGGGGAGCCCTTGGAAACAAAGCCTCATTAAAATAGGCTTCTCTTTTGCTTAAAAAAAAAAAAAAAAAATAAATGTGCTGGCTTTTATTATTTTAAACCCAAATTCTTCAAAGTGACCAAGGTGGGTTAGGCAATCCGATCAATCAGAATTTGTCAGTTTTAACAACATTCCTGTTATATACATGTGATTACTCACATCCCCAGTCGGATTAATATATTCCACTGTGTCCTGATTTTAGAATGAAACTAAAAATATCCCCAAGTATTTACATTCTGCTTTCTTGGGATCCTTTCTCTGATCCTCATTGCCCAGCAAAGAAGAAAGACCCTTTCAGTAGTTCAGGGCTGGAATGCATGGGGCTCAATCACACAAATGGTAAAAACAGGTAAATGGATCTGCTTGTCCAGTCAATGGAAAGCAGATAAAGATCCAGGTGCTGGTGTTTTTCCCCTACTGGAGTTAAAGGAGGCAGATAAGGTTTTTTCCTTCTTCTATTTCTTCTTGCACTTTGTCACTGGATGTGGCTATTTCAGCTTGTGCTGAGAAGACTGCACAGATGAAGGTCAGAACAGTGCCGCCAATGGCTGTGTAGAAAGCCCAGCCCAAGGAGCAGTCTCCGAGTTTGTAAGCAGAAGCATAAGGTCCGCAATAGCTTATCGCCTTCTGGCATCCCCAACCTGCAGGGTAAAGTATCAAGCCTAAGATAAGGAAGAGCCCTGAAAACAAAAACAGAAAGCAGTTTTAACAATCAATCAGTTTAACACCAAATGCAGCACATATAGTAATGGTTATTACAGTCACTGAAACTCATCATTTACCAGGTTTAGGAGAAAACTGCCATCTCATCCATCCAACCTTCCTTTACTGATTGTTCCCTAGTATATGTCATGCTGTCTTTTGACTAAATTTGAAGCTGCCCTGTGATTTATGTTGTGAAAGGCTTATTTTTCATGATAATGGCCTAGTTCCTTATTTTAATCTCTGTACTCCACCTACATCCTTTGCTCTCGCACACTATTGCTACAAATACAGAGCATGCAAAATTTTCAAGCATCTCCAGCTACTGCTTATGCTTGCGCTTCTCAAAAGCTTGCATCCACTTTTGATTTTTTTATTTAACTAGCCCTCATTCAGCTTTATTTAGCCATTCACCATAAACGTGTTTGCCTCTTTTCCTCTGGATTTTGCCTACATTGATTTTCTTGCTGGGGGGAAAAAAAAAAAACAACACCAACCAAAAAAACCCCCAACAACAACAAAACACCCCAATAACAACCAAAAAACCAAAATGATAAACAAAAAAACCCCAAACCAAACAAAAAACCCACCATCAAACCCTCACATTTCTGCTTTTTTGGCCACATTAGGACATAGCAGAAAAATAACACTGCCAGTTCACTAAGCTGCTCTCTTAACAGAGGGATTCTGGAGTCAGCCTCAAACAAACAAATCCAAGTACCCAGAGCCAGTGCATACGTAACCCTGGGATCTCCAAACAGGCAACTGGCTGCTTCAGAAGGAAAGAACTTTCCTACTGATGCCAGGGCCAAAAGCCTCAACTCCCCATCTTGCTAAACAGCCCAAACACTCTGGTGTGCCTCAGGCTGGAAGTGAAAAGCTCAGACTAGTTTGTTCTCCATGAGATTGTCCCTTCTATTCACAGGTTTCTCGTGAAGGCCACCTAAGCAGTGAAGGGCTTCATTAAGGGAATTGGAAGTCACATTAGTGTCCCTGCACACGTGTCCTTGCACAAAGAAAAGAAATTTAATCAAAATGTCTAATATGCTAGTGGCTACAGTGTTGTCTTATGGGAACTAAAAAAACACCCCAATTAATGAAGTAGATACCTCCCTCCTACAAGGAATGTAGGAAGGAGCTAAACTTCAGAACAGCTCACAGTATCAAAATTTGCTTTCTGTTTACCTTACAAATTTACTTAACAGGAAAATTGTGAAAAACAGTTTTTGTTTAAATACAACCAGTTTATCCAGAAAATGAATATAGCCTTCCAAATCCCATAAATAATTCTGATTAACCTTTCCCGCAATTTAAAGCCCTTTATTTAACCTGGTATCCTGATGAAAACAGCTGCTGAAAGTGTTGTCACCTTCCAGAAGTAGGCTAAAAGTTGTTCACTAAAACCAGCGGGTTTTTTTTCTTTCCTGTTACCAAGACATTACAAAGATCAGGTTTAAAGACTTGTTTACATCTTCTTCCATTCAGTTAGACTAGCAGTTAGACTTCTGTGCAGTATGTTAGGGTTCCTTGTTTGTTCAAAGAAATTCAGCCAGATGCATGAAATTTTCCTGACCACCAATAAAAAGGTGGGCCCTAGCTAGCAAGCAGTTAATTTACACAAAATGCAAAAACCATCCTCCAACTGTCTAAAATTAACGTCTGTGAATGCCAGACATTTCACAAAAGAAAGTCCTTCCTCCAGCATTTTTCTAATGATGACACAACACCATGGGCATGAATGACCTAAATGTCATTACTCTTTGGCGCGGCAAAATCCATTGGCGAGTGATATCCGTTCTCTGTGGAGGGATTTCATCACTGCTTACATTTAAGAACCAATGACAAATTTTATGCAGTGTTTCCTGGCTGGTTGGCCAAATACATTAAGTATAAAGTATTGCTTTATCTTGGACAGACCTGGATAAGCTGTGCATTCATCCTGCTGAGCCCTGCAGCCATTTCAGACTAAACACCAGCAGTTCCTTCTCCTCTATTCATCACCAGTTTCCTGTTCTGCACAACCCGTATGACCACACCATGTATCTTTCTGACTGCACATTGGTATGGGCCAGTTGCTGCTCTCTCTAATGATCACAAGCCCTTCGGCAGGAAAAAAATCACCACCACTGAATCAAGAAGCTGGATCTGAAATGCCAGCATAGCTGCTGCCATCACTGAAGTTGTTTAAATTTACCACTCCATCACTCACAAACCTTGACAGCCTGTGTTTAACAGCAAACCTGGCTTATGGCTGAGTGTCATAAGCAGGACCAAGAAGACACATCCATCACTTTTTATCAAAACTAGAGCACTGAGCAACTCCTGAAAGCTACTGGTTCATGGAATGTATGCCCCAAGCTGAAAAGCCAATATCCAAAACTCAGGCTGTCAAAAGGCACAGCACTGCTGCCAAATGTAGTCATCAGGACTTTACATACTTAGACCTTTTTTTTTTTCAAAAGTACAGAAAATTCCTGGATATATAAGTCTAATAAATAGTATAAAAGGTCCTAATTTCATAAACTTCAGCTATTTTCTCACAGATGAAAACAAAATTCTTCCCCTGTACTCNATGATCTTGAAGGTCTCTTCCAACCCACACATTCTGTGATTCTGTGAAAATCTGGAGGAAAGCCTAAACTATGGATTTGGATACGTTCAGAGTATGTACCAGATTTCTAACAGCTAACTTTGTGACTCCTATACTGGACCAGCATAATAAAACTAAAAAAAAAAAAGGTAGTATTTTCACTACTAAACCTCCTTTCTACTACTCCATTTCAGTGCAGACAGAAAGCATCTCATGAGCCTCTTAGCACTATCTCTAATATTTATCACAATTTCTTATTTCATTAATAAATGGTTCCTGCCTGACAGGGAAAGTAAATAAAGATGATTCCATTAAGTCAATTCAAAACACCCACAGGAGAAAGGCATTCCTTTGGGTTATGCTAACAGTAAGTGGAGAGGCACAGGCCCCTCATCACATATTCAGCTCAAAGCTCCAATATCCAGAACAATGGATCCTGAGCTGTGCTTCCTGACTCTCCTGATCTGCCCAGAAAGGAGTGAGCAATTAAAGAGGAGCTTTGCCTCCTGCTGCCCAGTATCTCAGAAGAGACACTCCTAGAACTTGAACAAAACAGGCAGATGATGCTCCACCACCCACTAACAGTGCAAACCATTGCCTAAATTGCCTAAAATAGAAGACAGCAAACCAAAACACTTAACTGTTCAACTACTGCAGCCAGACATCCCTCAAAAAGAACCACCCCCTCTACTCCTGGTAACATGGATGCAAAGGGATGAGGAGGAAAAAGCTGTCTTCTGTTGACAGTTTTCCTTGAGACATATCTAGCAGGAGGACAGTAAATGTTAATTATAGAGGGTTTTTTTTCTTAGCAAATCAGTTTTTGTTCATCCCTGTGTCTTTGAAGAGAAGCAAATACTCAAGAAATAGAACAGAGAATAAAACTTGAGTGCTCTGTCTGAACAAGTTTTCTACAGTGAATCTTTTCAGTTCTTCGTGCTGCTGTACAATCAATGATTTTTAATTCACAGCCAACCTACCCGTGGAATTACTGCTGTTTGTTCACCCTGCTGGGAGAAACAAATTCACTCAGAAACATTACAAGCTGTTTTCCACTGTGCTCCTCTACAGGCACACAGAGCTCATGTTTGCACTGTTCTAGATTTAACCCCCTCTCTGGGCACAGCTGCACTGCTGAAACTGCAGCTTCTGCTGTACACATATTGTTGTTCATAGGTTTTAAGCAGCACAATCCCACTTCTTGAAAATTGAAAATTTGCAGTATGATAATTTTTCAAAATTTGCTTTTTGTTAGTTGTTGCCAGTTCTGTTACCTTTCCTCTTAGAAATCCTCAAACCAGAGGTATGAAAGAATGTCACACAATGTTGCCAGATGCATGACAACAGAAAACTATTCAAATGACTTTTTACCCAGAGACCTCACCTATAACTCTTTGGTGTAAGTTCTGTCAGCAGAGAACATGTTTACATCTTTCACTGAAGGCAATTTGGCCACATAACCTTTTATCATCAGGCCCTAATTACTTGCTTTCAAAAATATGCCTTTATGAGATTTGGATTTTAATGTTGTTATTAGATTACTATATATCTCCTGATTACAACAGCCTATTAAATATATAAATATTACAACAGCCTATTAATTCTTCACTTAAATGGTATAAAAGTCCTTTTTCCCAAAACACCAAAGCAAAACCTTACAGCACACTGAGAACACCAATATCAATATAGCACACTGCATCACTGTGCAAAAATAGTTCAGAAGACAGTTCATTCATGCTTTTCCTATAGGAGAAGACTTTTTGTATTTGTGCACCAAGAACTTTTCCCCTTTTAAAGGCCTGCAGCTGCAGCAATGTATTGTTCCTCCTGGTTTTTATACACTGCAGCAGTGCTGCCAGGTCAACAGTATGGAAAACCAACAGACCAGCCTTTCATCCTGGGCATTGTTATGTCACATTATGAGCTGGGGTCAGATCTGAGGAAACTCTTCCTTCTTCCCTGGAAGCAACCCTTGAGACTGGAGGTAGGGCAGAGCCTTGTTTAAAATGAAGGCATGCTATTTAGTTTTGACAGTCTCCTGTGCAGCTGCTGTTGTGCTATATTACACAATAGCACACACTAACAAAGCCACTTTCCATTGCAAAGCCTGAAACTATCTACTAATTTCCTAGCAAAATAGTAAGAAAAGCTTTTAAATACTGCTGAAGGAACAGGAAATTAAGCAGCTGTGATCAATGAGGTGGCACTGCAACAGGCTCCTATGGAGCAGCACAACTGAGCAGCAACATATTAAGAGAGGAAAAGGAAATGGATGAAAGGGTCAAAGCAGGGAGGGACTAGCTTTGCAGTGCAGTGCAGGTGGGCTGCATCCCCAGTGGCACAGATCCTGATTGTTTTCATCTTCTGCAAAACCACAGGAGATTAAGCATCAGTCCAGGGACACTGCCCTTATTGCTCACATTTCCACACGTGTCAATTTGCTACCTGAACTATTTAATGTGTTAAATATTTGTACAAATGTACTAGTGTAGCTTTAGCCAAGGGGGCTTTCCCATATGCAAGTTTTTCCTGACAAACCCAGCAGGGATGCCACCAGGTTACCACCCATGCACTTTTGATCACTTTGCCCCCTGACAGGTGAAGGGACAGCCTCCTACTTGGCAGCTGCACAACAGATACCTTCCTTCCTCCCGTGAAGTGACCCAGTAATGCCATTTTAACCAGATGAGAACTCAAGAGGTGGGCTCAGGCCTGCTGACATGGTGCTTCTCCACACTGGCTATAGTAAAAGTGTGAGATGCTGAATGGAGCATTGCTCACAGTACCCACAGCACAAGGCCCCAGATCTGCCTCTGCAGTTGCTCTTCAGCCCCCTGAGTGGCTGTCAGACCCACCAAATGCAAGCAGCTGACCAGAGGCAAGTAGGTCTTTGTCCAGAAAGAAAGGGGAGACTTTGCATGCTCTAGTGCCTTGGAAATGGCCTCTGGCCCACTTGTAAATGCTGCCTGAGAAACAAAAGAAAATCTCACAGGATTATGAAGATCAATGCTTTAAAAGCTTACCTGGACACCACAGTTGGTGCAGGCTAACACAATCAGATGTGTTTTGGGGTAAGTTGGAAGTGTGGCTGATGAGGTGGGGAGGGTTACCAGCAGGCAGTGCACTGAGGCAAGTGCACACCTTCATACCTTCAGTCACTGCAGATGAATGCTCACATATATAGATTTCAGTGTACCTGGGATACCCTGAGCTGAGGCAGAATTAGAGGTTTAATACTACAACCAGGTGATGGCTCAAAACCCACATGGATTTTTTTTTCTCCCTTTAAAATTGTCTCATGGTACTATAAGGGCATGCACTTTTCTTCCCACCAGAAGAAAAATTATTTGCCTAACCACTACCTCCTCCAAGCTGAGGAAGAGGATAAGGTCCCTACTCTTATGTTTCTTTTCCCATGTATTATGCAAATCAGAGATACTTATTCATAAGCAAATCTATGCAAACATCTAATGACATTAGTGCTGTTCCAATCTGGAAACAGAGATAGAAACACAGTACAGGGGACTACTGGTGGGACACTCAACCATTATGTTTTATTACCCCCCCAAAAAGCCACAAAATAACTCAGTTTATTAACTCAATGTGAGGAATTTGGGGTTGTTTATTATATTAGTATGATCTTACTACTTAGATTTCTCTGAAGTGAAGTGTGAGCCTGCAGACTTACTGTTTGTAAGAGAGGAGAGAGTAAATTCACCCTTGGTTTTTAATAATTTTTATGCATGTGGTGAGAGTGCCCGTTAGTTGGGAGGAAAGAAATGTGCAGACTCAAATCAGTCCCAAGCTCTGAAATGACACTGCTGCCTTTTTGCTGGCTGACAGCAGTGTAAAGTCACCACGCTCTGGGGAGCTCCCATGTCATGGCTGTCAACCCAGCAATTAAGTCAAGATAAAGCAACTTACAGGGGAAAAGCAAAATGTTTACAAGTTTTCAGCAGTACAGCGGTAAACAAAGACTCTCCACTCATTGGGCCATTGCTCAGGCACAGCCACCTCTCACATTTTACCTTAAAACCCAATAAAGCGCTGAGTGTTTTTAATCTAGGATGACCCAATAAAAGGCTCAGTCAATGCTCCCAAATGAGAAATTCAATTGTGCATGGTAAATTCAGGAGGTTCCTGAATCAGGGAAGGAAAGGACATGTCAAACATTCTATCCCTGAAGGAAGCAGAGGCAAAGACCCAGTCTATTTCCTACCATTCACCATAACCTTTTCCACTGCTGTTCAACCAGTGAGTGCCACTGACTCCGTATTACCAGTCTCTCATGCTGGGTTAGCAGAAAGGGAATGAAATATGACTATAGCTCAGTAAGGGAGGCCAAAACAACCACCTCCCTTAGCTTAAACAGAGGTAAAAGGGCTGCAGGTCACCTTTTTCATGGCCTTATATTTCCTCAATACTGATCCCATAGTACAAACAAAACCTCAGTTTGGGGGTGGGAGAGAGGAGTTGCAGAGGAACTAGGACTCAGCCTGAAGGGAAAAGCAAATGGAGATGCAGGAAGGGGAGAATTTCCTGTGGCTTCATGAACTATGCAGCAGCAGAGTGCAGGGCATCTGTACTGGGTAAGAAAGCACAACTCAAATCCACTTATTTCCTCACCACCACATCAGGAACAACAAAGACAGGAGCTAGGCAAAAGTTAGCCCCCTTTCTTGAAAGAGCTCCTTTCATCTTTTTTTCTTGTGTTTGAGTGAGAACACAGCATTTGCTAAGTTAAAATATTTTCCTTGTGTTTGCATTCTATATACAAACAGCAGCATCTGTCTTGGCTCTGAGGCCTAGAACCAAAAATCTGACAGAAAGAGAACCCTTGTGCCCTCCTGATATCCCCACGGCCTCTTGGGGTCACCAGCACTCTTTCCCACATCACGAGGGCAGAGGTGTAAAGAAGTGCTCAGCATTTCACCCATGCTGGTAGAAGTAAAAGACCAGTGTGCACATGTGCCACAGTAAAATGTTTCTCAGAGGGCAGCATGAGAGTCTCTCTCACACTAAGTGCTGTTTGTTGGAAGAGATTTATGCTTGCCAAGATAATCAACTGCCAAACTTGGTCACTGAAAACCTGAAATATTTGTTTATTTTTCTATTCATTTTAATATGCTGTGTGTCTGCTGGTTTCCAAGTGCCCACCTTGATAGGAGATGAGTCAACCACCGAATCTGACAAAACACTGAAATCTTCAATTTATTTCTTTGAAGTTACTAAGAGTGTCCCCTCAGGCTCAATAGAAATTTGGCACTTGAACTTAGTTTTCCTTCCCTGGCACATTCCAAAACAGCAGTCCCCTTTGCTTGAACTTTCAGCAGCCAAGTGTGTGTTAGATATCCTGCTGGCACTGGGCCATATAGGTTACAGGAAGCGCTGTACCGCAGACAGCAAAAGCACTTCAGACTGTCAGGATTTCCATCAGAAATCCCTCTCCCCTCCCTTTTTTCTTTCTTCCCACCCCAAGAATTCAGAATTCTGGCATCAGAAAAGAAAAACCCTGAGCTGAATCCAAAGAGGAAATATGCTTTTTGAAAAATGCATGCTCTGCGTTTTAGAAAGACAAACAAGAAGCTTCCTTGCCTTCAAGGGCAAAACCATTCTTGCTCTGCTCTCCTACTGCTTGGCCTCCCTGGCTGTGCAACAGCTTCTGTTGCCTGCAGGTAACTCAGCTCACAAGGTGCTTTCTTCCTTATTCACCAGTTTGTCTCCTTCTCAGACAAAATAATGCCTTTGTACAGCGTGATGCCACCTATAAACAAATACCCTAAACCACGCTGCAACTACTGTAACCTTTTCTGTTATGGTCTGAATATGAAAGAGGTCTAGAAGCCTCATGCCCCTTCTACCACAGCTTTTGTCTCCTGCTTTTTCTCCCCTCTATGATGAAAGGCCTGGCTGACCTCCCACTTCCTCCCCAGCTTCCTCCTCCGCAACTCCCACCGGCCTCCTTAACTTCCAGCGGCCAGAAGTCTGCAGTGCATGGCTGCACACATCATGAGCCCACCCTGTGTGGCTGGATTCTGCTTCACCCACCCCCACAAGCAGCTCCAGTTCCTCATCCCCTTCAGATGGTTCCTATCACACTCTGCTCAGGCCATCTTCCTAATCACCCAGCCTCCCAAAATGGAGACGATGCCAAGTAAGTATAACAGGCTGAACAATTTCTCAGATGTAAAACAAACTCTTTCAGCAGCAAAGACAGACTGTTAAACACACAGCTGGTTTGAAACTGAATCTCATCTCTTCATTTTAGAAAGCTGCAGAGAAGTTTCCTTGCATTTGAGGGTAAAGTTGTACTCCTGGAACTGAGCTATTGCCAAGGTTCTGCAGCAGCTCCTACTGGAGGAACCCTCCAAGATACCAAGAAGGGAAAAGGAGAAGACATGGACAGTCACAGAGAGAAATCATGAAAAGGTCAGAAGAAAGAATACAGAAGAGCTCTTGAGATACCTGAGAAGAGAAAGTACTGTGGAAGAGCCATCATTACTTGGGACTGAGCAGGGCAACTGTCAGGGGAAAAAACAGCCCTCCCAGACCCTGGAAAAGAAGAAGCTGAGTCATTCCCCAGCAATGCTGGAGGAGAAACTGCTGGGGTGACAGAGAGAGGCCCAAAGCTGCAGCATCTGGGCTGAAGCAGACAGACTTCAACTAAACATCCAAGGGGAACTTAATGCTCTCTGGCCTGCCTGCAGCAGCCTTTGAAAACACAAACCTCTGCCTTGGCTGCCTGGATATCTACCTGTTAAAGATGCAACTGCTGGTGGCACAGCCAGCTAAGCCACATGACAGCCAAATGCAGCCATG
The DNA here is from genome assembly GCA_013399915.1 of Illadopsis cleaveri. Lineage (NCBI taxonomy): Eukaryota > Metazoa > Chordata > Aves > Passeriformes > Timaliidae > Illadopsis > Illadopsis cleaveri. The sequence continues at coordinate 48,328 of VXBB01014319.1, read as the reverse complement.
CATTCACCTGAATAAACCAGAGACTCTCCTTGCTGTGCACCTGGGACACAGCTAGTCTTCTGACTGATGCAACCCAATTTTTACATGCTTTTTTTCTGCAAGCCTCGTTGCAGCTAGGAGACAGTGGACTGTGAACAGAGGAAGAGATGAGAAGGGGATGATTCATGACAGGCTCCCAGATGAAGCCATCATTACCCTGGAAAGTTTTTAGAGAAGAGGAACTATTTTTATCTTCTTTTGGTTCCTGGCAAGGCAGCCCTGCTCCAGCACAGCAAAACCCATTAGCCTTTCTGACACATCAGGTTCATTCTCCCACTGCTCCCCCAAAGCCTCTGCAGGCCCATGATGTTGAGCTCCCCACAAAAAACCACAGGGGTCTGCTCAGATTCTGTGGCTGATATAAAATTGGTGCAGCTAATGCAGCTTCCTCTCCCTGGGGGGCAGCCAAGGTGCTGCTGGTGCATTATGGCTCAGCTGCAAGTCAGGCAGACACTGGCTGTGGGGAAGGGGCTGTGCCTGCCCAGCCATGGCCGAGTACAGAAAAGGAAGCCAACTTGTTGACTATGAACTTCATAGAGGAAACTATCAGAGATGAAAGCCAAACTTGGTTTAGATTCTGTCCTAAGCTCTCCCCACCCTCCTTTGAGGCTAGGTTATGTTTATATTATATTACTTAGCAACAAAGTGAAGTACACAAGCCTAAATAAGACTCGTGAACACATATGCAACTACCCTATAGACATACCAAGGTATGTCAGTACAGGAATCACCAATTATTTACTTCCTATAGCCACATGATTACTGTGAAAATTTACTTTAACTTGATTCTTGTCAGTTAGCATGTAATAATATCCTTCCTCCTCCAGCCTCTGCATTTTAAGCAGTTCACAGACTAAAAGTAGAATACTTTCCCTAAAAAGACATACAAATTAAAGTCTCCCTGGTCGTCTTGCTGCTGGATAATAATTACCTATTCAATTACATGTCTCCATTCTCTGCACTCTCTAATGCAGAGAAAAAATGCTTATCCAGATGAAACAATCCTCAAACACCTCCAAAACCAGGGCTATTGAAAACTATTTCTACAGCTGCAGAATGAAAGGCACTGCAGTCTGAAAGTAAAGTGGTAGAAGTTCTTGCCCTATAACAAAGGAATTACAGGAGTTTAAACAAGAACCATATTTTCTTCTTTTATGGCCTTGTATATCTCATCTTCTGCCACAAAAATAATAATAAAAAAATCCCTATGGTCCAGATATGTGTATGGCTTTCTCCTGTTGATCTAAATGACAGTTTGCACATTTGTCCAAGGGCCATAACAGAAGAGCTGTTGCTTTCTGTTCTGTAATTTCACCGTAGGCATCATCCACAACCAATCTTGCTAGACTGGAAAGATATATCCGGTGTCTGTTATTGTTTTGTCATGATGAATTCCAGGAATAAATTACGTTGTTGTATGTTTTTAATTATATTAAATTTCTACTGCAAAGATATAGAGATTTTAAATGAGATTAAGTCTGCAAGATCCTTAGTTCCTGCAGATGACCCTACCATGTGTGCATCTCATGTTTGAAAAGGAGATGTTTGACATACTTGCAAATATTGCACTGATATAGGCTGATTAACAAAATTATTTTGTGAATTTCATGAATTATTAAAGCAGGCTTATATCTTATATTTTGTTCTCTGGTCAGGGCATTAATTTATCTATCTATTTATCTATCTATCTATCTATAATCCCTGTTTGAATTAGCCATGCTGACAACTGTCCCTCTTGAGCAACTTGCTTAAGCATTTTTCAAAACTGAGGGACTGAGAAAGTTTAAATTAGTGGCCATCACTAGTCATAAGGAAAATAATTGCAACCAAGCAAGCAGATGCTGTAATACTACTGGCACAAAAGTAGCAGTCATCCCAATAAAACAGGTCTTGGGAAAAGGAGCTGTGAGCCACAAATTGCCTGCTGTAAATACTGGCAGGCCTACTTCTCATAGCAACCTTTCAGTAAGGTGACCTTTCTCTTACCCAGTTTCATGCTGTGTCATTTATCAGAACTGTAAGAAGGGAAGTTCTTCCATGCTCAGTACAAGTCAAGAAGGACTGATTTATGCCCTAACACGTAAGAAATGCTTTGTCAACTATACTGTTCAATGCTTTATGCGTCAAGTCCCATTATGCACAGCTGGATTGATAATAAAACATGAAACTGTCTTGGCATGCATTTCCTCACAAATGGATGGTGTCCAGAATGCTCTTTTAAGATACGAGCCCCTTCTACCTGCTAATCTTAGGTGATAGACTAGGTATTTTGAGATGGTATCAGAGTTGTAAGTAAAGTTATCTTTTCAGAAGATCCAAATCTGACATGCCAAAGATCTATTTATGCTGCTAAGCAATCTTTCCCGTACAAATACCCCTCCAAAAGAAAACAAGTAATAACTGCATCTCCTGGAAAAATTGATTATTTCTGAAGTATAGAGTAAGAAAGCAAGAAACTAACAATGGCTTAATCTGCACTGCCAAGCTGCTCTCTTGTCACACTGCTTCTGGCAAGTTCTGTACACAGGAATGATTACAGCAAAACCTGTCACATTCATCTACAGGACCTGATAATTGTATGCCATCAGATGAACAGAGGTACCTTTAGCCAACCTAGGGATATGATTCTGCTCCAGAGCACAAACCTTAGATTGTGGGTCTCTTGAAATAAGCGTTACATCAGTATATATCAGTGTCTTCTATACTGAAGATGAATGAAGTAGCCAACAGTGACAGCCACCATGGCAGTGCTCCAGGAGCCAGCATCAGCCAGTCCCTGGCATGTAAGGCTGGCTCTGGAGGGTTGCAGCAGGCAGTAAAGTCAGTTTTCACCTACTTCCTCACGTGTGTTTAGAATAGGATTACGTTAGGTCTCAACTAACCAAATTAAACCATCCAGTTTCAGATAAACATCTGAGTATCTATCATTACATCTCCCGTTCAGGCATCACGGACATGTTTGGCCACCTCAGTGGAGGTGAGAAAGGGGAAAGCTGGATTCACATTTCCAGCAAAACAAGTTAAAACCTAGTTTTTGTTGTGATTAAATAATTTTGTGAATTGAAAACATCTGCTTAAGAGTCCCATCGAGATAGAAGGAGGTGGCCCTCCTCATTCCCTCCCTCCTCACAGTCCTCTGAGGGCTGCCAGAGGCAGGGTGGAAGACCACTCTCCTCCTCCAGATGACCACACACACAGAGCACAAAAGATGAAAACCTGTGTATGAGACAGGTTTTCCCCATGGCTCAGTGATAAGTACAGAAAAATGAATACCTCTCTAACTAAGGCTGTCTAGGGTTGGTTTACTAACAGCCATTTAATCTCTCTAAAATCTGTGGGTTTAAGCGGAAACAAATCTCTAGAACAAATCCATCTTTTCAGGCAAAGCACAGCTGATCCTTGAACAGTGAAAAGACAAGCTCACTGGGCTGTGTAACTGCAGCTGAACAATAAGCTGGCTAAAGGAAAGGTTTATCTCAAGGTATCACTTGTCAAGCTCACAGCTTTGACAGAGGCTGCTTAGCATGAAATGCTGGAGGAACTGGGTGTGCGACTACAACCAGCTCTCAGCCCTGGGGTGGTATTTACTCTCACCACAGTCATGAAGCCTTTGAGACACTGAGGGAACTGCCTTCAGTCCATGGAAAAATTACTAAAGTAGCAAGAGGGAGATAGACTGCCTTAATACGAGTATTAACTTTGTTCTCTGCTGGTAGCAAAGGAGAGGAGTTTTTGTAACTGAAAGAAATTAAAACAGAAGGGAAGAAAAATGAACAGCAAACAAAAGCAACACTGGTCAGTTCATTTTGGCACACATCAGGCTGCAATTCTGCTGCCAATGTCAGTGTATTACATGCTGTGTAGCTATAAATTTCAGTTATGTTTGCATAAACACCAGCATATAGAATCACACTGGGTCTGCCTAATGCAGTCTGTCTTGCAGGCAGGCCAGAATTGCTATATTTCTTCCTCTGAATTACCCAAAAATTAAAAGTTTAGTGAGATACATACCTGCAATCCCTTGTAGCAGCCCACAGACATTAAAAATGCTTTTCTTCATAATACTCTGCACACACATCGTGAAGACAGACACAAACGCCACGGTGCAGAGAATCATGATTCCCATGGCTAGGAAAATAGCGGTGGCCTGCCAGAACCCACTGGCGATCTCGCCGAAGTTCTCGGCGTAGGGGCCGCAGAGCGTGTCCCGCCGGGAGAACTGCATGTGGGAGATCCTGGTGCAGCGCCCGTAGATGCCCAGCGTGGGGCGGTAGGGCTCCTGCGGGCCCCCGGTCCTGTTGTCCGTCTCCTCGGGGCCCGAGGGCTTGGCCCTGCCGATCAGCCAGTCCGCGCTCATGAAGGCGATGAGCTCCGCGAAAGCCACCACGATGCTCAGCAGAGTCCAGAGCATCGACCGGCACGTCACAATGACATGACACATATTGCTGGTCCAGTGCCCGCGATCAGTGCAGCATGAAATCCAGACGCAAGNTCAGGAGAAAAAGTGAGCAGCCTCAAGTTTTGCCAGCAGTGCAATCATTTGCTCTCTCTGTTTAGTTCATCCTTCTTTCTTTCTGGGATGCTGAGCTCTGGAGTATGCTTCTCTTTCTCAATATTCATACTGGCACATGACACTGAAGGCTGGTAGGGGAGGCTACAAGGACTGCCCACTGTTTGACATCACACACCTACAAGAAAAGAGAAAACACATCAGCAATAAGACAAAAGTCATTTCCACCCCCACAACAAACCAAGACCTGGCACAGATTCACATCAACATACAAAGCTCTAACAAGGGCTGGTCCAACAGAGCCTGCTGGAAACCTCCCTGATTTGTTGCAGGGGAGTAATTAATCTCTCCCCCACTGCTGCCAATACTTACAGTATCTGCTGTACCCTGTCCCATGGTGGGTGTTTGTCAAACACTTTGCAAGCAAAGGTCTCAGTAACACCCAGCAGTCCCACCCACTCCTACCACCACACCCCCATCATCTTCTTCTGGTCCAAATTACCAAGGGTGCTGGCAGTCACCCAGCAAAATGTTTGGACACGTTTAAGCAGTTTCACAGATGTGCAGCTCCTGCCTTCACTTTGGGGAGGCAGCACAGCCCAGCTTCAGGACAGAGGCTGAGCACAGCTCCCCACATGCCATGGGCACCTAGGTGCAAGGGGCAATGCAGGAACCTTGTTCCAGCCTTCTGGGTTTCTGCTGACGGCAGCTGAGCCAGCCCCGCCTCAAGAAGAGGTGAACGAGATTACAGGTTGCAGACAGCTCATCCTGTGATGTGGTGACTCCTTTGAAGCCTGGATTTTCCAAGGAGTGGTGCCTGCCTGGGTTCGGGACTGAGGTTTGCACCCGTGTTTCAGGAAAACAATCTGCCTACAGGTATGTCACACACCTCACCTTGAATTACTGCCAGCACTGGCAGCTCTGCTGACTTATGCCATTGTAAAAAAGAGGAATTGGTAGGAAAGTGCCCCAGTCACTGCCAAGGGGCCAAAGGCCCCAAACAGAGTCAGCCTTGAGCTTTCTAACTCCCCTCAATTCCCCTCTTCCACAGCCTTGTGTGTGCCGTGACTATAGCAAAATGTTCCCCAGGGCTTTTCCCAAGCCATTATACTGCCTTTCAACAGTGGCTGATGACATTCCCAGAGTTACACTTCATCTTAGCACAAGAGGCAGAGATCACTATACTTCCAACTCCTATCCAAATATCGGCCTCAAAATAACAAACAGGTCATCCCACACGCCTCTGCTCTTGAACTGAAACAGGGTTGCCTGAAAGCAAGGGTGGGAGCAGGAAATGTCCTCGTGTTACCCCCTCCATGATAAGAATGTTGCACTTCCAAGTTTTCCTCACCAAACTCCAAATACTGACATTGAACTGGAGACAAGAGTAAAGAACCAGATCTGGACCTCACTGCTGTGCTGCTGCAGCCAACAGATGCCAGAAAAACAGGAATCCCCAATATTTTTTGTAGGTTTGTCCTGGGGCTGGTATTTAATTTCTTAGGAATTCTGAGTCAGGTGGTTGAATATTAGTCCCGCTGAATGCAAAATGAAACAGACACATGCAACTTCAAAAATTCAAAATTCCATCCAGCATTTTCTACTCCTCCCATACTAGTTGTAGACAATGATCTAGGTCTGCAGATTCCTTTGGTATAAGTGTCTTGAAGCTGATGTGCCAATGACAGAATTTATTTCCTTTAGTTCAGTGTTATGGCATTGCCTTAAAAAAGGGCTTTTAGACATTGTGAGAAAACAGTTCCACTAATTTTCCATTTTGAAGGGGAGAGAGCATTAAGTTTTCAAGCAACCTGACATACTAATGACTTGAATACACCCTTTGTAATAACAGAGAGCTGAAGTGTCAGCCTGCCAAAAAAAAGTTAATTTGCTCAGTATTTCCACTTAAAATAATGATTGGAATGTAGGAAATGTCCACTACAAATCTATATTCTTCCGATGTCATCTGCATGAATAAAGAGAATTTAATTGAAAATGCCTTTGTTTTTTCAAAAGATGTTCCAAAAAACTCTAAAATCTGTATTTTTTTACAAGAACTGCATCTATATGAACTCCTCATCTTTGTAATTCCAGGATTTTCAGTGAAGTAGAAGGGACATAAGAGCTGAACACCCATAATGGTTGTTACTGTTGACTATGTACCACTGGATATAAAACACTGTTTATTGAACGCAGATGAAAGCAAAGTTCATATTTACTTAGGTAGGTGGAAATTCTAGATGAGTACTGGCAGCAATAAAAATATGTCACTGATAACAAACATAGGATGTATACTGAAAGAAAAGACCAAATCACAGGGTTGGTTCCCAACTGAAATGGACAAGCAATAAATTGCTGCAAAATTTTAAGACAGTATCTCCAGAAAAGTTGCTAAATGAACAAAACAGCCTGTCTGAAGCTGACCTGGAGGTCATGTCAAATCTCAGGAGTTTACTTCCCTGTTGTGCAACTAAAGGAAAGTTTGCAGCATCTAAAAGTGAGGTAGTAGATGTCAAATTCAATTGAAAATACTTTGGTTTTGAACAAAAACTGTACAATTTGGCTTTTCCTAGGTAATGAGTACTTTATTCTGGTGCAAAACATACCAATAGCCAATACACGTACCAATGCACACTTATCCATGGGAGAACTTCTGCATAAGCTTTTTCTAGCACTAGTGACATGCTGAAAGAAGAGCACCACTCACCTACAAGTCTTTTTTGTCAGACAGACAAAAACATATAAAGTAGGATGGCAAGCACAGAGGAGGGGCAGAGGCATTTCTTTCTGAGGCTTAGTAAGGACAGATTGCAGATGAAATACCGAAGACAAGTTCCAGCTCAGTCACATTTATGTAGTTAACCTTTTCCCCCTGCAACAACCTCTTTTCCTTCCCCCTTTTCCTTCCAACAACCTCCTCCCCACTTTGGCTCTCCCAAAGAACCAAACCATCTCTCATGTAGCTCCAGCAATATGTTTGTGCTATACATGGAAGCCTTTCCAGCTACAGGCCGTGCTAAATAACTGTGCTTCATGAAACTTCACTCTGCTCACTCCATGCTTTTTTTTTTCTCCATTTTTGCTCAGCAGAAACTCAAACCAGGCCCTTGTAAGGCTGAAAACTAGCTGTTTATTCTTCCTCTCAGTTTCCCATCCCTCAACAAGTTTTTTTCCATGACAGAACCGTATGTTCTTCACAGCACGCCACTCAGCATCCACTTCTGACCGACTGTCAAAATATTTGCTTTGACAACCCAAATTCAAAATACACAATGGTTCTTTAACCCTTTTGGTATTAACTCATTCAAAATAATTCTTGCTGAAGAAGCAGATTACAAGAAGCAACCTCATCCCTCAGTCATTTGGGCCTCCCCCTATTGTTACTACTGCATTCAGTCTTCCTCTGCTGTGGAAGGAGTACATCCATGCTGGGAAACAGCCCTGCATAGCAAAGTCCCACATAAGCCACACACCACAGCAGCATGAGGGTCTTGGCAGTGCCATTCTGGCCCACCATATAACCCACATTCCTTGTCTGGACAGCATAGCTCTTGGATGGGTCAAAACTAAACCTTCAGCCTCATTTACCCTGGCTACCAGAACTATGTTCACAGTCGTGCTCTGCATTAAGTGAAGCCTGACACAGTGAAAGGATGTCAACGAGAACATCAGATCCTCAAAGCAACCAAAGAGAGTAAGAGTTCTCAAATTCAAAGTTGTTTTGGTTGTTTTAATCTTACAAATCAAGCCAACTCAAAACATTGCTAAAACTTCCTTTCTCTTCAGATACAATTTTGACAACCAGATACACTGCCTCTAGTCATACTTTCACATCTCAAGCTAGGACTATTCAGCTGTTGCCTTTTACTATATGTCCATGTTCAAAGTACATAAACAACATCTGTTTTTCTGAACTAGATAAAGAAACAAAATTGCCTCCATTTTACTTACAGTGCCAAAAACAGAAAGTGAGAAGCTTACCTAAATTACGATATTTGAATTAAGGTTTGGATTTTGAAGACGTTGAGCTGCAGGGTTTTGCTTTGGCATACCAGGCAGAGGGAAAGGAACAGCTGCAAAGTTCAAATCTGAGTCAATCACATACCATGGCTGTTTATTTTAAAAAGGTGTCCGACAAGCAGTGTACAAGAGAACTACAAGTACCCTGCAGAACAACGTTATGGCCAGTCCTTCATGCTCCCATTATGATTTGACTGAAGTCAGAGGCTTAGGCTGTGATTTAGCTTTCGCCCTTTCCAGCCTAGTTCTGTCAGCTCAAGAGTGAGAATAAATCATCTTTAGATAAGTGGCTTTTGGCTTGGCTTAAGCAAACATCTGAATGGAAGGCCACACAGACTGCTGAAGCCATCCCGGTTTATAAAATAAATCCAAGCATAGTTAGACATTTTCTTCTAAAATTTGCTGGGGTCCAAAGTACAACTACATAGAGGAATTTCTAAATCTTGTTTACCACACACAAGTGTGAGCACCTCATAACCCAAAATGTGCCAATCTTGGAAGCCTGGGTCCTGCTTTCTCTGTAATGATGTTCATTAGGAGTTATAAACTCCCTGAATATGCTTTGAACTACGAGAGTGGAAGTGGCTCCTATTTGTGTTGATGTTGACTCACTGTTTAAAACAAATAGAAAGAGGCTCACACACCAAGACTCAATTACCTCAAGCTGACCCCCACCCAGGTTGACGTGAGCTCCCACTTTAAAAAGCTTCCATCCTTAGGTGTCATTGGACAAGTGAACTATTCAACTGTGAGCTCACCCTGCCTGGCAGAGTGAGGCAGCCATCAAACCACTGAGGTAAGAGGGACTGCACTTAGGACAGTGTGCTATGAGCACTAGAGATTGTTCATTTTCTGGGTAAGTGATAAATGTTGGTAAACAAACTCCTCCTCCCACTCGGTCCTCTCAGCATTCTCACAGGAACTGCTGTGGAGAAGGAGATGGCAGGTTTCTGCCAACTTCCCTGCAGTCTTAAAAGCCGCAGAACAGACACCAAAGCAGCATTTCTCAAGATACAGAAAGGTGCACCTCTGCATTTCTACCCCACACACCTAGAGGTGGCTTGCAAGTGTAAGAAGAAGTACATTTATCACACTTCCCTGTCATAAGAGAAGAGTGACAAGGATGAGTACTTCAGGAAAGACTCAAATGGTTTGGTGTGGGCTGTCTCTGCAGACCATAAGGAGCTCTGCTGCCCCTGGTTTCTGATAAGCACTTGCATACTCACCACAGGAAGCACCTGGACCAAGAAGAGGGAAGGACACTTCATTGTGCCTTTGTTTTGTTTTCTAAATGTAATGCATTTCAAAGTGATCAAAAATATTCAGATAATGTGAGATAAGAAAAATGGAGAAGATGCTTTAAAGCTGAAGTGGTTGCACAGCTTCAGAGAAATAGCTGAGAATAGGCAAAGGATTCACCTATTTTCATCAAAACTTTTCATCAAATTATTGCCAACCTTAACAACATTCCAGAACAGAGCTTTTTACTTGGAGAACAAGGAGCAGTTTTGATTAGTAGTCACTCGTGAATTAAAGAGAGTAAAAATTTACATATCTCATGAATATTTAACCATTATAAACCTGCGCAGGCATTATAATGAGTGCATTACTGCGACAGGTGGTTGAAAATACATCAGATTAAACAGAGGAATTTCACTGGTAATGGAAAGAATGCAGACTTAGGATGCATCATGTCTTATTGCTGCTGGCACAATGTAAGATATGAAATGGAAAATGAAAATATTTTTCTAAATAGTCAAAACTCACCGAAGTATCCTAATTAAAACCCTCTTCCGCGTCTTTCCTTTGAATTATCCTGTTTACTTCAGCCTGTCCCTACCAAAGGAATGTAGATGTAAAATTTAAATTTAACTATCCCTCATGTGCCCAAATATTATGTACAACAAGTGAAAAAGAAATGTATGAAACAAAAGAAAATAATTCTGACAGTGACTGTTGGTCTCTTGAAGCTGGACTTGATGTTTATTCCATGCCATTCTGCAAATGCTATGGAATATGCCATCTAATTACAGGTGGATTTGTTTCTAGAATATAACACTGCAAAAGAAACAAATATAAAACTTCTTTCCAACATAAAAAAAAAGGCAGTTGAAATGTACTATTCTTTTTCTGACCTCATTAAAAGCCATGGCAAAACTCCCACTGACTTTAATGGGGCCAATACATCACTGAAAAATCACTACAAGAATGAAAGTTTCCAAATTTTCAGACCAACTGCAGGGGAGGTTTAAACACAGAATTCATTTCCCTCTTCCCTCATCCAGACAAAACTTTGCTTATTGCCCCCCCACTAAGAGGAGATCAAGCTAACTCAGATTTCCAGCACTGCCTATGAAGCACAAATTCTCAAGCTGGAGATTTGTTCCATTGCTCCGTATTTATTGACTTACAAAATTCCTTAAATCTGCAGCCATTACGCTGTGTTTTGAAAATTTACTTGGGATCTTTTGTAATTCCAAAATTTATTAAAGCATACAATGTTAAGGAAAGCTAATGTGTGGTATTTCTATTGTTGCTTCTCAGGAGAAAATTACACATCACATCAAAAATCATCACTAGGGGAGCAATCTTGGCTACAATTAGTGATAGTCTAACTGCTCAGGAATTCACTAAATGAGAGCAGAATCATGACTTTCCTTTCCTAGTTTGATTCCTCAGTAGCTCACTGAAGTCTCAATCTTCAAATTCTCATCTGAAGCACCATTTCTTGGTTACCTACATTATCAAATGTGCAGGCAAATTTAAATATTCATTGTGCTGTGATTACTTCTTACAGCTCTTTAACTGAAGCTCCTGCAGGTGTCTGATCAGAAAAAAACAGGGTTAGGAAGTTAGAAGGAAGGAACTACTAATATTTGGTAGTAACAAATCCTTGCTATTTTTATACTAAGGATTTTTACTTTAAAAGGAAGCCAGACTATGGCTATTTCAATAGTTAATAGTGTGTGCATAAGCTAGAGGATCAGTCCAAAACCACATGCAATCTGTGCTTATTGTAAAGAACAGTTCACTCCCATGAGTTCATTGTGACAGATTTGGAACTGCTCTTAATAATTTATTAATATTGTACTAAGATATTCATTATACTAATACATTGGTTATTGTTTAATATATTAGAGACTAGTGAGAAAAACAGGCAGGAAAGGAAAGAATGACTCAGTTGTGACACTTCTCAGCAAACTCTAGGGAATTGCTTACTAAAAAGACAATACTAGCTCAGGAAAAGCCTCACAAACACAGCAGATCAAAGACCTGAGGATTGTTTAGGAAGGAACAGTCTTTCAAACTGGAGGGAAGAGAATCTGTTTCAGACAAACAAGCTTAAGAGAAAGGCACCTATGGGATGTGCCTGTTGAAGTTAGGCCAACATGGAACACCATACTGGGCTCCTCATTTGCCCTGAGACAAAGCAGACAGCCCTGCAAACAGCCTTGGTTCCTTGAATGAAGGAAACACCACTTCAGTTAATCCCCAAAAGGAAATCATTGCAGTCTCCTTTCACATTTGTGGCTCTGTTAGCAGAGCAACCACAAAGGTTATGGCTCTCCAGCCTGTCTGAACAGCCAGGGGTGGCTCATCCTTCTGCTGATACCAGATCCAAGGCTGTAGAGCCAAGGACTGACCTCTGTGAGCAGGAAGAGCCCAGCAGTGATTGCTCTATTACTCACTGCAAATGTCTGCAAACAATCCTCTACGTCAAGTCTTCCCAGATTGCTGCTGCTGCTTGGAAAGACACCTCACAGGTATCGACTGCTCGCCAGGTTCATGACATGTGACATTCCCACAGCAAGGAGAAGACACACTTCTGGCACACATCTTGCACTTGGATCTTGCACTTTGGATCCAAGATACACAAACCACCTTCTACGACAGCAGTGACTGATGAGATGGAGAACCTGTCTTGTCACAAAACATATATAATCGTTCTTGTTCCTCTTAATTCAGACTGAAAGTGAAACGTTCTTCAAAAACAATCAATACAGACAAGCAGTTCAGCACGGTAATGCATAAAACATGTGTACCTTACAGGAACACCTTTACTGAGACTTTTGATTGCATTTGGAGTGAGGAGAACCAGTAGTGGCTCAAGGAAGTGAAAAGGGCTGTGATGGATCAGAGCTGCCATGTTTCTATACTGGCAAGGATGTCTGAAGTATCTGGGCACCACATAGAACAGTGAACTGGAAAAGAGTGCATGAGAAGTCTTTAATCCAGGAAAGGGCAAAGTACTCAGACTGGTATATCCCTGTGCCCATCAACTAAATGTGAGCTATAGATGTTACCGATGGTTAACCCGTTGACTGTGGCCAAAGAGAAGAACTGAAATACTTTCAATACTGTGTATTTCATTCATCAGTAATTACAGGAATGCTGTGTTCCTGTAATTATTTGGATCTTAGAGTTGGGATCTCCAAAATGGAACTCACTGCAAAGAGCTTGGAAAAATCCAGACTAGTAGCTGAAATTCTGAAAACCTCATTTTAGAGGAAGAATTAAAAATAAACAGATTATTTATTTTAGCAACTGGATTTAATTCTAATGCCAAGACTGAAGATACTTCTACAAGTTGAGCCATGTGCAAAATTCTGGCTTGTTTTAATGCAGTTTGACTTGCTAGACTAGATTATGCTAACAGTCCATTTCTGTCCTTAAAATGTATACATCCACAAAAATTAATAGCTAATGAATGTTTGTAGAAACTGAAAAGGGCTAGAGTGGGGGCTAGAGTGGGGAAAGTGCATCTTTCTCAGTTTCACATTGCTCCAAAAATGCTGTCATGCCTCTGTCTCTGATGTCATGTGGTTGCAGTTAATGGTGCAAACTAAAACTGTAAATATGCCCCCCGCAGCCTCCCAGGGGTCTTTGGCTAGCTCAGTTACAGGGGAGACTTTGGGTAGATATTACAAGGTACAGGATGAAAGATTCAAAAGAGGCCCTTACCCTGAGGCGTTTTCCAGACGTTTATTCTTGTGCCTTCCGTGGGGGGTAAGAGAGAGAACAAGGAAGGGCAGGGGCTTTTTAACCTCCTGCCAGGGAAAGATAGCTGGCTATCAGGCCAGTTAGGTCAAGGGGGGAAGGAAGGGTCAAACTATAAGGCTACATGTTACAGGGGTCTGGGGAAAAGCCATTCCCCAGAGAAAACACAACATAAAACTGGACCACTGTGGGAATATGCATATAGGTCTAGTAATGATCCACCTTACTGCCATACAAACAGACAGGCAAAATAAAAGGAAGAAAGCATAAATAACCATCCCAGTCCTCCAGATGAGATGCTTCTTACTCAGGTAATGAAGTCTGTAGCAATACCGTGAACTGAACCTAAATGCTGCCACTAGAAACCCTAAAACTTTGAGGATTTAATGTACTCTGCAGTGTCTTGCACTGTGCCAAACACTGTTCTTGTCATCCTTCAAATACAAATGTCAGCCATTCCTGTGTCACTTTGAATCTTTAGCCCTTACATACCATATGCAGATGTACCTTTCCTTCTCCCCAAAGAAGGACCGTGGACATGGTCACACCTCCAATAGTGACTTTGATTTTCTGCTCACTGAGAAACGGTTTAAGTATTAAACTGCAGTTTTTTCTTGAAGCATCCACTGCTGAAATAGGCAATTACCACAGCAACGTGTCACAACAGCCGCAAAGAAATTCACCTGTAAAGAAACAAACTTACCCCTATGACTAGCTTTTTCCTCCTGTGCTTCAGAGGGAAATATAAACTTGTAACATCTGTAGCAGATGATTTCACAAACGTGTACCTCACTGAAGAGGATAAAGCTACAGATATTCACAGGTCCCACTAGGTCGTAGGGAGTGGACTCACTTCATCACAGACAATCTTTTTACGTATTAGGTTGGTTACTTTCTTTCAGTTCTCAGTGACATTAATCCTTTTGAAAGCAAACGCAGTCTACAGACTGGTGGGAGGGTAACATCTGATTGTACTGTTGCCAAAAGGTGGAAAGTTCTTGATGATGTCTTTCCCATTGGGAAATGCAAATGAATCAAAATGCATATCTCCAGATCTCCCAAGGAATAGACAGATAATTATTACTAAGAGAAAAGGTCCTTCATGGAAAGCTTTATGGAAATCTGTCTGCTCTCTAAGTTTCAAACATTTAACTGAATTCTGAAAATTATCTTTAAATATAAGATTAATTATAATCTAATTATAGTTTAGATCTCCTCATTGCATTTCAAGTCCTATGCAAGCATAGAATTTCATGGCAAAATTAAAAGTATGCTACAAGAAACAGTTTCATTAACTGTCCATCATGGAAGTTGCTGTTTCAAATAAATTCTAAACAGTGCACTCATTGCATTCACTATGTTGATATTGACCATTACTAGCATTAATTGGTTCTTTAAAATACATGGTTGCAAACTATAAATTTTATCTTCTGTTTCCTAATAAATGCTCTCCTAAAAACCAACTAATTTCATCAGAGGCAAAATTCATTAGATTTGAATAAATCATTAATATCATGTATAAAGCTGAAAAAAAAAATATGGTTATTCAGACTAGACATGCACTTAAATTTCTCAGAATTTTACTCAGAATTTTGTACCATAACTCCCTGATCTGGGACAAACATCCCAGTTTATGTAGTTGTGTATTTACCTTTATCTCAGGTGAATAAGACATGCTCTCTTGCCAGACTTTTTTTACTTGGTTATGCCAGGATTGCAGAATTAAAAGTTCATAAATGCAGTCAAATAAGCAAAACCATTTCAGCCTAAACCAGTATATACTTAACAAACCATATTTTCTCTGGTTTTTGGTTTGTTTGTTTTTTTAAAGATGCTTAGCCCAATGTTCTCTCACTTTGGAGCAACAGAGTTAAGAGATGTCCAAAGCATCAAAGGAGAGAAAATAAAGAAAACAAATCAAAATAGGCTGCCTAAATACAGAGAAGACAAAATCATGCAGGCAGAAAGACCAACACTGCAATCTATGAAACAGGCTTGGGGATGGGGGGAGTTGAGTTTTTTTCCCCAGTGAAGTGCTGCCTAATGTACTGAAATGTTCTCCAGTGACTGCTACCCATTATTAAGCTCCAGATCTCTGACAATGTGTCAAATCTTGCTATCTGACACAGCTGAAATTTTGTCTTTGTATATGTGTATGTGTGTGTGTGTGTGTGTGTATATACACAAATATATATATAGTACAAAAAGCTTGGAAATATTCTATCCTTACAAAGTAATTTTACATTCTTCCTGAATTAAGGTTGCATCAGGAGATTTATCTATTTTGACAGATAAAAGATTAAGGAGACTGAAATTCTTATTTTATTTAACCAACAGAAATACTTCTATGAAAGTTAAACTTCAAAAATTATCATCTCAAAGGTTTAAGAAAAAAAAAAAAAAAAGAATGTAAACTGTAACAAATTCCACAATCCACTGAATAAATCAACCAGGAAGCAAAACAGCTTCAACGCCCACCCAGTACCCTGACAATCTCCCAGCACTGTTGGATGAACAGTGTCTGCAACACTTCAAACATCACTTTGGCATCTCTTGAGCCAAAATGGCACAACAGGCTCCCCTTTTTATAAACTTTATACCAGAAAATACAATTCTACAGGAAACTGGAAATGAAACTCACTAATCTGTGTTCAGTGAATGTAATCTATAGAAAAAGTAAGGGATTGTTTCTTTTGAAATATTGCTTATCTTTTACAATTTAATTCATTATCCAGAGTAAGAGCTGACAGATCCACCTGGTGTTTTGCATAGCACAAATTCCAAGAATACACTGGTTGGTGTACGCTGTATTTACTTCACTAGGGTAAACCACAACTTACCAAGGTAAAAACCAAAATCCAAACAGGTTGAATGAAGCATTTGAGTCCTTGCTTCTGTAATCACTTTTCCCCTGAGCTGTCATGGCAGGAGTAACAGAAAAGAAGCTCTCAAAGCTTTTTGGTGCAGCCTGGTCTATTTGCAGCCCAGCCAGAACAAAAGATTTAACTGGCCTGACTCACCATTTGGATAATGATCTCATCTGAATTGAGCTGTGAAAATACGAATTTGCTTGAGATGACATAACTGCTGTTGCAAAATCTAGATTCCTCAGCAGCTCTCCTAGAAAGAAGGCTTTGTTGTAAGACAGAAGTGAGAAGTTCTTCAAGCAGATGGTCCTGGGGATGTGCCCAAAGGCCAGTTGGTACATGTGCACAGCCAGGTCAGAGCTGCCAGAAGTGCTGCAGCAGCCTGCTGTCTGAATTCTCACAGCTGCAATTTGTGCTCTGTGCCCTTGCAGGTTCTGCCCTTGTCGGGCTGAGATCCACATCAAATGCTTGCCTCTGTGTTTGGAAAAACTCAGCATGCACCAGGCTTTGATGGTGAATCCACCACCACTGGCTTCACTGCTGGTGTCATCTGCACTGTAGGTGACGCCTGTTTTGCAGTATTATTTTAAGATGCTGCCTGAGTAATTCTGCACAGAGAACAAGAAAAAATAGCTTATCTTTCACCAAAATTCACAGAAAATTCCATTTTCTCTGGACTGGAAGAGACATACAGAGATTGGTGCAGGACAGGCCACAATTGGTGCATTTGCGTTCCTCTGTGTTCAAGGTGTGTGTCATTGGCTTCAAGAACATTCACATTTGTTTACTGCGCATGTTTTTCCCATGAAAGGAAAGAAGTACTTTGTTCCTTTTTTACTACAAACAAAATCTGCTATCCTATTTAGGGAAAGAGAACATAGAAAGTAGAAGATACTAGATGGCAAAGTTATCCTTTTTAATTTTTCTTTCTTAGTATGGTGCTGCTAAACACTTATTTTTGCACAGTTTCAAAACCAAACTTAGAGTAATTCCTGTCCTATAAGCAATATTTGTATTTGCTCATCATGATCATGACCTTGGCAGTGTGATTTAAGACTTCTGAGTCCTTGCAGCTGTGCTGAACTCTCCAATGCTTTTACAAAATACAAGAATTACAAAAGAAGAACACCAGTATTCACTGCAGAGTGTTTAACAAATTGTCAGAAAAATTCTAAAGCATTTAGCAGAGTCTTAGTCCTGTTACCTAGGATATGCCCAGTAGCTTGTCTCCCAAATGCAGACTGAAATAAGAAACTGCAGAAATTGTACTGGAGCCAAATACTGCTTGCAGCCTGTGCACACCCCAGTTCTCTGTATTCCACAGACACTGTCTTGTATGCAAGAGGGCTTAAAACCACTTGAAACTGCAACAAAATATGCTGGAAGAACAAGAATGCACATGGCTCCCTTCCTCAAATCTGGAAAAACTTCTGTGTACTAGATTTTGGCTTTTTTATGACCTGTTACATACAAATGGTCTAGTCGGTTGGTTTGTAAACAAACAAACAAACAAACAAACATGGCAGCTCAGGTTAGATTAGATGTGTGTCTGAAATGTAAAATCAACACGCTGGTCACAGTCATACCCAGTAAAACAATCCTCTCCCTTGTTTTCAAACTTGTAGTTTTGTTTAATGGTATTTTTTTTTCACAGGAAGCTATAAAAAGAAACAATAAGCAGAAAGTACTTACACCACAAGCAAATGCAAGGAAGAGATAAGGTGAAATACTAAAAATAAATCTGGAGCAGTTACAAGCTGGTGAGGAAGCAAAGTAACAGTAAAACATCCATGTCTTTATGCAAATAAAGTTAAAAAGAAAATAAATAAATAGGAACCAGCTGGTGAGAGGAAGAGCATGGTGGAACAAAGCACACTATGGAAATGAAAACATAGGCTGTTACAATAACCTGTACAGGAAAGCTGCATGCATAAAAGAAGGTCAATGCAGTATTACTGTAATCAGAGACAACAACAGTGTGCTAAAATATGGATGGCAACAATAGGAATCCTGGACATTTCACTGTACCTGTGTGGAGACTAACAGCTCCTTCATACTTCATCAGGAGCCTGGCTGCTGACAGCCAACTCAGAAAGCCTGTGCCATTCAACCCCCAAAAAACCCAGCAGCACCTCCACTTCTTGACAACACTGCAGTAAAAACAGCCTGACTGGCCTGGGGAAAGTCTGACACAAGAAGGTGTCCCTGCACCTTACAGATTCTTTTCAACACTCACCAGTACAAAAAGTGACATTACCAGAAATCTTATAATATAAATGTTAAATGATTACATAGCAAAAGTGATACTGAATTTTATAAGAAACTGCAAAAGGATGGCAAATCACTGTTTAACCTTTGGAAGCTCTTGGGGAATTTGTAAAAAGAAATTCAATACAAAAGACGGAAATTTATCAAATAGCAGTAACATTTCAATATTGAAGAATGTAGTGCTGGAGGGTAAAAAAATTAACCCATACTCAACTAAGACCAAGAAACAGGAAACCTATGAACTCGTAAAAGCAATTCCCTTAAACCCATAAAGAATATGAGATTATGGAAATAAATCTAATCTTTTAATTGACTGTTTCTTTAAACCCCAAAGCTTAAAATACTATTTCTTTGGGAGGAGAAGACCAAGAAGGGTCTTCTATCAGGCAACTTAAGTTATACTAAATCTGGATACATCACGGCATTTTCAAAGTCCAAATAATCCAGTTTCCTACTGGTAGGCTACCACTGAGAGTCTTCTAACTGAGGGATCACAGCCTTCAAGATCTCAATATAGCTGCTAAGATTAACAGAAATTTCCTTTCACTTTGCAGAGTCATGCCCTGAAGATCATGATGAGCAAATACTAGCATTGCTCAGAAAGCTGGAATTACCCTTAGCTTGTTTTGAAACAGTCCAAAAACAAGTGTCTAGCAGCACTGCACTGAGAAAAAGAATTTTGACTTGTCCATTCCCTCATTTCACAGAATTACAAGGTTGGAAGGGATCTTCAAGATCATTGAGTCCAACCCAGCCCTAACACCTCAACGAAACCGTGGCATCAATTTGCTTTCTAAGACAGCAGAGGAAAGAAAAAGCATTTATTCAGGTTTATTGGCAGTGTACTTATGTACACTTACCACACACAAACAAGCAATTTCTTTCTACGACAAGTGAAGGATGAGAATTAACAGTGAAAAACCCCAAATTTGCCTCTTTTTTTCCTTCCTGTCTTGGTAGATGTAAATTGTATTTGCATTCATAGTGAAAAACTGGGGATACTGCACATTTTTGAATAGCATGTGATTGTAAGAATATACTACACCTCGGTTGATTAGTGAGGTAGCATACAAAGAACACAGTTTTAAAAAAAATCATATTTAACTACATAAAATTAGCATTAGCATAGAGCAGATTTTTAAGTCTGACAATATTCAAAGTCATGCTCCACCCACCACAGTTTCGCAGGGAGAATATGTTATTCCAATACACAAATTGTTATGGATGCTGTCAAACCAACGCTCTGTAAAAACTAGACAGAGAGGAAGGAAAATACATCTCACTCACCTTTTCCCCTGCCATGATAGCAAGAAATTGAGGCCCATTTTTTTTTTCCAATAACAAAATTCAGGCAATGCTCTCTGAGGTGGAGTGATGGCTATGTGCATTTTGGTTTACTTTGAAAAAAAATGTTAGATATATTCTGCAGATGTATAGATATATTCATGTACAATATTATTTGCATCCTAGTT
>VXBB01014319.1:0-27662 GCA_013399915.1 Illadopsis cleaveri | reverse complement strand
GCTTGCCTTGCTCTTTGAGCACAGGAATAGGTGCTTCTTTGGACACAAAACACACATCTACAACTGTAATCTTAGAAACAAAACAACAAAGTGACTCAGTTACTATGTTTTCACTTAGATCGGTTGCTATTCAGGAAGTGAGACTCTGATTACTAATCATCTGAGGGAGCCCTTGAAATGATGCCCTTAAATCTTTTAAAAGTTTAGAAGAATAAACATGCAACATGAAATCACTGGGAAACAGCTTCTTAAAGAAAACAGGTAATGGAGAAACTTAGTTGGAAATGAATGCATATCTGACACATCCTGACTTCAGTGTTTTGAGCCCAACAAGGCTAAGCACCAGCCCTCTCCAAAAAGCAGGGTTGCTTGTTCTTCCTCTTCACAATTAAAACCCATGCTCACATTGCATTCACACTGCCCACATATGCTGTTAACACTTTAAGACTACCTGTGTCAAAAAAATTCTGGTGCTGTGTTGCCATATTGTGAGCTCAGACAGTAGCTTACACTAAGTCCACCAAGCAGCCACCAGAAAATACAAACAATTAGGTGTTTTCCAAAACTGCATTTGGGAAAGACAGTAAAAAAAATAGAGCATGCTAAAACTGATTAAATCAAAGATAACCCTTACGACCTTTCACTGTACGCAGACATGATCTTTAGTAGAGAAATGCAAGAGGCATTCATGTAAAGGAATTCAATTTATTGAAATAGAAGTCAGTAATTGGATCTGCCTAGAGTAATTGCATATCATAAACACAATGAACTTGAAGCCTTGGTGTATATCAAGGGCTATGAATTAACCAACACCAATGAGATTAACTGAGGTAAAGGAAAGGGGCTAATAAGATACTAACGCACTTTGAAACAGCCATGCTGCTTTCTCAGCTAGAAATAGGACATGAGAAGGAGATAATCTTTTGCTATATCTCAAGAATGTATGTATGTGCTTAGATGTCCAGAGAATTGCAGACAGAGAGATCTGGAATGNAGGTTTTGTTTTTATTTTTTAAAAACAATTGAAACCTCCAGGAATCTGGATATAGCAGAATTCAAGTATTTCATAAAAGTACAACATAAACTAGCATGTAATCAAAAAAGACAACATTCAATGAAGGCAAGTAGCAAGAAAGAGAAGTATATAAATACAGACTGAACAACAGCTAGCAGTACTATAGAAAAGGAAGTGAATGTAAAATGGGTCACAAGTGAGTAGGAGTCAGAAGAATGACAAGAGGACAAAAGCAAAACCAAAATGTTCTAATTCAGAGATGTGTTAGTACTCCCACCAAAACACAGAAAGCAGTGATTACATGCACTTTCAAAGCATCCAGCTTCTTGCTTAACATTTCAGCAAAATATGTAGAGATTGGAAAAGAGATCAGAGGACAGCAACAATGGCCAGAGGTCTTAAAAATGTGACAGGAGGGAAGATACAAGAAGCCTTAATTCACATGAAAGCGTAGGCATGATATTAACTGATGTAGCTAGGATCCTAGAAACAGAGTTCTGGTTCACAATCAGTCCATAAACCCTCCACAGATTAATGTTTTGTCCAACAAACAATTCTGTCCTTAAACACAAAACAGAAGCCTATATGGGTATGCAGTTGTAAAAACAGCTACAGCACTGAACAGAGCCATAAGAAAACATAAAGGAGCAGAAAAAAAATCTGTGTAGGGTTACCATTAAAAAAATCTGTATAAAGATTTTCTCTACCTTTTTTCGAGTTTCAAGTTTCAGCAAGAGCTATGAAAGCAGCTGTGGCTGGGGTAAGCTTGAATGGCTGGACAGAAATGTGGTAAGAATTTCAGGGTGAACTGAAAAGAGCTTTCTTTTACAGTGCAATCAGTCAAACTTGAGATTCATGCCCTTCACATGGCCAGCCTCTAAATTACAGGACAATAAATCAACCAAATCAAAACAGGATGTGCAGGGCAGTTGCTGTGTTTCTTGAACACCTCCTCTGGGATGCAGATGCAAGACACCCAAGGGGGTTTGCAGTAACTTCCAGCCCAGGTGATGCATGTGCTCAAAATGGCCCAGAACTAATTATAAAACTAGATACCATTGAAAAAATCTACTGCCTGTCTTCCTGTCAGTATTTGCATTGTGCTGCAGGAACCTGCAAGAATGCCTTTGTATGCCATCACAATCCCAGGTTATTTTTTCCTCAAGTTTTAGTTACATTAGCCCAGATCTTCTCCACATTCCCTTTGGTGATAGCTAAGACTGCATAAAGTAACTATGTGAATGCTAAAAAAACGTTCAATTGACACAGTTGTTTGATGGAGAATTTCAAGTTGGGTAAGGGCATCCCCTTAGAGGAAAGTGGAATGAAAGCTGTTGCAGTTCAGCCTCAAACTCCATCAGAGGTTCCCTTTATCCACCAAAATATAAGTTCTGCCTTAGTACAGAGATTGTTCAACACTTTCCACTCTTAAAATGTATTTTCATTGCTTACAACTTTGCCAAAATAGCAGTTTGGGCTGAAACTTTCCACACCAGATGCCTGCCCGAGGCTGAATATTTTTGCACAAGTTTCAGCCAAACAGTTTAGATGTTCTAGAAAATGAAGATGCATTTTTCAGTATTAAAAGCTTTTGCTGACCTTTTCTTCAAGGAAGAAATCTTTGTAAGACTAGATAAAATCTTCTGCTCTACCAGATGGTTCATGACACTGAGATGTGCATCTTCCCTGATTTGGCACCTGGAGGCCTTTTGTAAGTTTGCCCAGTGACTTGAACCCCCGGAGTCTACATCCTCATTTTGCACACCTTTCTGTCAAGCTAGAATCCTGACCAGACCAGCAGAGCAGTCACTCTCCCTGGGGGACAACATGTGATTTCAATCAGCCATGGACCATGTCAGAACAGAGCTGAAATCAAAGCTCAGTTCAGAGCCTGCTTTTCCCTCTCCTGCCAGTGGCTGAGCTATGTTGGGGGGCTGCTTTAGAAGGAAACAGTGAAAGAACTTTAAAAACTAACCCCCCAAAAACAACTCACCAAGCACACCATATCTGGAGATAAAAAAATAACAACCACACCGTATCTGGAGAGTGGGTGGGCTGAAGCATTCTTCATATTTGCTATCCTCCTCACATTTTCAAGATGACTTTTAGCTCAGAAAGGGAAAGAAAACAGAAGTGAGCTGGAATAAGAGGGAGAGTCTGGATCAGTGAGACAGAGTTTGCTAATAAAGAAACATGTAAGGTCTCTCCAAGAGGCATCCCAACCACTTCACTCAGGGATGGCAAATGGGTGTTAACACTAAGAGATGAAAAGCACCTAGAAGTGTACAGAATTTATTTGCACAGGTACCCTCAAGTCTGGCATTTCCTTACATTTTAAAACACTGCATGACAGCATTCTTAAAGGTCTCTTGCTCTGCATCTGAATCACTACTTTACAATGTCCACACACACGTTGTGAAGAGTGGAATTAGATGCTACAGCAGAGCCAGCCTAGCAAGGACTCCTGGGAGACCAAACATGACTCTCCTTCCACATTTTCCTCCTTCCTTTTACCATTCTGGTAGCCACTATCCAGTGAGGTGACTATTCAGTGAGCCACTATCCTCCATGAGGTGACTGAATCTGACAACCCAGCAAAAAATTAATCCAGAAGAGATGGGTAGGAAAGAAAACCAGGAAGGAACCACACAGGCGTCTTCTCAGTAAGCAAGTTGAACTGGCTCCCAGTGAAGATGAAAAGCACCCCAGCTGGCAGTAGGAAAGCAGCAGGACCACACCCCAGGGAGCAGAGGGGAGGAAAGCAAGGCCTGCCCCTTCTTTTTAGATAAAGGCCTTCATCATGACAAGTTGAAGGACATTATTACAGAAGTTACAGCATGACATAACAATTGCTGAAATCTCCCCATTGAGTGGGGCCCCTAGAAAAAGAAGCTCCTTACAGAAAACATGTCAAAACTATTGATATTTCTTCACTCACAGTCACAAGTCAAGTGTCACATGCTAGAATTATTTCACTTTAGCAATGCTTCAGTGACTCACAGGCTGGTGTGCAGTATATTACCCACAAAGAACTCATCTTTATTGTTTAGCTCATATCTATGTGGAAAACAATATAGTTTTATGCAGTCACTCTTATTTTTCTGTAGTTCAGTCACATTGGTCCAATTGTACCCAGGGGCAGCCCACCCACTTCAAGATTAAAACTAGAAAAATAATACTTTCGTTTTCATTAAAAGTTCTTCTTCCTTTACCCACATTACAACTGCACCCATACTCAAACAATACACTCCAGACAAAGTTCTGAAGGGTTCTCTTTCTATTTTTCATGCACAACAGCCTGCTGACCTCACCACAACACCAAATCTTGGCAATCCTAGAAGTTAAAATAAATAAATAAGCACCTAAACCCACCTCAGAAAAAGGGATGGAGTGATCCAGCTCTGAGTTGCAACATCTGTGTTTGAAAATTACAGCAGCCAGTGGCCTGAGGAGCAGCACTTGTGTCCCTGCACTGAACAGCCCAGCCCTTGTTTGGCTCTGACACCAAGCTGGTGGGCTGCTGTGACCAGAGTGAGTCACACAAGAAGCCCGTGGTCCCCCAATACCTGTTGGAGAGTGCTTTGGCAAGACCCCCTGAAGTTTCAGAGAGACCTGGGGAGAACAGCTCTCCTCATGCCAAGGGCTCAGAGCAAGGATGCTAATTGTACTCATGAAGCTGCTGATCATCCTGAGCACGCAGAAAGACATGCAGGATTCAGCTTTCCAAGTGATTCCCTGCAGGTCAATCCTTATTGCATAGACAGACAAATCTGGCTGTGGCCCCTCCTGCCCCACAGTCCTTCTGGACAGAGCTGGGTCTGCTCACAGATCTGCACATCACATGAAGTGTCCTGAAGAGGGGAAGGCTTTGCCACAACACTCTCCAGCTACAGACCAGCACCATTCATCACATCAGCTGACAGGTCAGACTTGTGGACTTGGGAGAAAAAAGGAAAAAGCAGCAAAAACCCCACCACACACTGAGTCTGCAGCAAGAATCAAAGATTATTGCATCACATTCTTGTGCTGCATTCAGGGCTTTTTTGGCCTGAGCTCTCTTCCTGACCTCATCTACCATGACTATCCTCCAAGTTCTGTCTCAGAGCTCATTTCCTCATGGGAGCTCAACAGTCAGAACTACAGCTACACATGCACGTTAAAAAAACTAAATACGCACACACTGTCCAAGTAAGCTCTCAAAGAAAAAAACTTCCAGTTGGTTTACTTATCTAGTCCCAGTACTCTACTTTTTTTCCAGCCTGTTGTTCTTACCTTCAATGTATTGATTTTATTGCAAATCAGAACACCAAATGTGACTTCCCAACACAGGATTAGTCACAGGAGGCCCCTGGTGGAGGCTTCTCTGGGCTCCTGGAAGGTGGAAGATATATTTTTGAGAAACTCCATCTCTTCCTAGATGTCAAGTGCTGAGTGCTTTTAATATCACATGCTTAATTGAAATCACCTTTACACGCACTCATGTGAGTTGGATATACGAATCTTGAACACAAAATGTCTCCTCTCAGAGTTTTAAATATTCAGTGTTAACATTATATTAAACATTCCAACTGCAATAAATACTTAGTTTAAAAACTGTTTCAAGTGCCTATCACACAGAAAGATAAAGTACATCTGTAAGATGTCTATAAGGACACACAGTAAAGAAAGCAGTAAGACTCAGCTTCCACCATTAATAAATCTGTCTTTAAAAAAAAAAAAAAAAAAAAAGCAGATTTTCCTTTTTCCCTTCAGGAAGAGTGGATACTAACTTCAGTAATTTGGTTTCCAGATAACAGAGAGGAAAGAAGTTCTGTCAGACAGATGAAAGGGTTTAGGTAACACTGTATATACAATTAGAATTCCCAAATGTTTGTATCACTGACAGTTCCTGTGGGCGCTGGGGAAAGATTAGGCTTGATTAAACTGCAGACAGTGCAAGTATATTTATAAACTCAGTTGTGAAACACACAATAAAAACCTATTTGAGAAAAATCTCAGAATTTGTTGTAAAACATCTGAACTAAGTTTCCCAGTTATTTTCAACTTAAAACTCCACTGTGTTAATGTGAGCTGAGAAATAAATGTAAGTCCCTTGAAAGTCTTAGATGGAGACACAAGAGGAAGAGAAAAAATTACTTCAGTTCAAGATTTTGAAGTAGATATTTCACTGTCTATTTGGAGAAAACAGAGATTTCAGATGAGTTTGTCACATGGTAATGATCTATTCCGTTCAACTGCCATTTATTTTCAGCATTAATTACTCATAGCAGATGCATTTTGTCACGTCAAGATTTTGTTATTGTGAAAACATTTCCTGGGTAGTTTGGAAGTCCTGCCATATTCTAAACCACATGCCCAGAGGCAGTGATTCAAAAATCGTAATTCTAAGGAAACAACCCCCCAGCAACATATTTCAACAAAGAAATTGGAGGTCAGAGAGGGAAGGACACATAAGTTTAGCAGAAGGTTCCTTTTGGTCCATGCTTTTCTTGAGAAATGTCCTAGTCAATCAGAGAACCAAGTATTCCTATTTTTCATGGGGAAAACTAAGCTACTTATTACTGACAAAATAGGTTCTACACCTAATCTAACAATACTGAATATGGATTTGAACGTTGTGTAAGAGTTTACAGTCAATCCTTAAGAAGCTGAATTTAACCTTTTCAACCCACTCCCCAGAATACTTTATAGGGAGGAGTACATTCAGCCATTTTTTAGATTTCAAGCCTGTCAAAGAAGCATCTGACATGTATTTGGGTTTAACCCACTCATTACACCATGCTGCTGAGAGAAGAAAGTAGATTATGTTCCTAGAAGAATTCAGACAGTCCAAAAGCAAGCATTTCTTTTCAGGAACTTGGATTTAGACGCATTACACAAGATCCTCAAAAACTAGGTAAAAGAATAGCAAGCTTTGGCTGCTAACTTGGCATGTGAGAACAACAAAAACCCCAAAACAATTAAAATTACAAGTCAGAGCATGAAATATTCCCTCCTTTGATTTTTTTTTGCGTTGTCTCAGTTTGTCTAGGCTTTGAAAATGTCCTACATTGCCTGTGTGCCAGGGAAATTGCCTTTTCAACCCACAACTCTAAGCACTTTTTAACGTGAAATACACTGCTGAGTTAGCTTTCACCCCTCAAGTCTAATCATCAGTTATACTGCCATGCAGATTTTGTAAAAGCATTTACCACTGATTTAGCCATGGAGATTGAAAATAGAATACCATAATGGGAAAATGCAGTTATTGATGGAATACTCTCTTACTTAAGCCACATGTTAAGGTTCTGTAACACAAATCCTGTTTCAATCACCTAGGCAAAAGACAAAACTCAGCCCTTTAGGGCTTTTCACAGTGTACCAGAGGCTGAAGAACTGAATTAGCAAAAACACCTTGAAAGTAATTAAAGGGGTTTGTGTAGGGTAGAGCTAACTGGCAAGATGTGTGCACAGTAAATGTCATTATGGGAAATGCTCTGAGGTGGGTCAAGCTGCCATTTGATGCCCAAAGTCCCAGGCTAATGCATTAGCATGCCCAAACAGAGTAAGATCCTAAGTGAAAGTCAAAGTTTTCAGAGTCTATTTGGGATATTTTCTCAGCCAGCCACCTCATTCTCCTTAACAAAACCCTCTCACAGCAAAGAAGTAAAGCATCCTTCCTGACTTGCATTTTTGTAAAGCAAACATTATTCACATAGTAGACTATAAGAATATGCTTCTTTTAAAATTCTCCTAACTAAAATATAAATATATAAAAATAAATATACAAATGGCCTGGATTTTGTGTCTACAGCAATTAATCCGCGTTTTGCAGGATTAAAGATTTAGAGTGGGCTACTAAAAAAAAAAACCACAACACAAACAACCCTTTTAAGAGAAAAGGGGCTCCTTGCTATGAGCTCTGCAAGTTGGATTTCAATGCTTCTAACATTCACTTTCTGAAAAACACCATTCACAAATCTGAAAACAATCCATTATTCTTCAACTGCAGCCATCAGCTAGAGCTGACAAATGCTTGAAACAAATCTAAAAATAATATTCAAAATGTATCCAATTCTGAGAGTGCTGCACTACTTACATTAGAACACGCAGAGAAAATACACTCTCAAATCCCACAGAGTTAAAAGAAAATCACATATGAAAAATATGTACAGCAGTTTGAAAAGTCTTCCCTAGTGTAGTAAATTGCATTCAGCTATGGGACACCTTGCTAATTGAAAATAACCTTTTAATGACCTTTAAGTTCAACATTAATTCACTTTGTTGGTAGCTGTCTTCCCCCCCGCCAAAAAAAAAATAAAAATTAAGCTTCTCAGGTGTGGGTTGAATTGATTTTCCTGTTCTGTTTCATTGTCACTTTAATTCAGACTTCTCAGTTTCTGTCTAGCTTCTTTCTACAGAGTTAATATTACATTTGGCAAAGAAAAAAGGAAGGATACTTGTATTTACCACTCCCTCCCCTGTCACTCACCTCTCTCCCATGAAGTGCAATCTACAGGCTCTCCATTTGTCATTGTTGTTGCTATTATCCTAAGAGCAAGGGAAAACTTCTCACATCTTCTAAGGCAATCTTTTGGCAAGTCAAAGGTAAGTCCTTACACAAGAAAGTTGATGCCTGAAGTCAGATTTTGATTTCTGTTTTAAGTAGGAAGCCTCTGTTTAAGTAGGAAGGATGAAACCTTAATTTAAATATTCCTTATGCTGTTTCACAAGTTGATTAAAATTGCATTTAAAGCCCAGAAGTCAATCCTGACAAAAATCAGTCAGTCCTGATTTGCCATGCTCATCAAAGCTCTAAATTGCCTCCTTCAATAGCTAGTATGAGAACATTTTAACAAATAATTAAAGCAGAATAATGCAGATCCAGTTCAGAGGTCCTTAAAAAAACAAGACCAGACAAGTTATCATATGCTTCTGTAGGGGTGTATTTGACCTTGGTCTATCAGTATAATCATAAAATGGACCACTGAACCACAATGGCAGCAAGACAAAGCAAGTAGTTAATGTTTTGCCCGTCCATGCTCTTAACACTGTGTGTCACAGATACCCATCTGTCTCACAGACTTCAGCACAGCCCTAGGAAGAAACAAACTTCCCCTGCACCTATGTCCTCTTTCAAAGAGATCCTGCATTAACTTCCAGAAAATCAGTGATGAGCTTTCTCAATCTCTATGCAAAGGTGTCGGTTCTTTGTAATCATCCACCTTATCCTCCAAACAAAAGCTCTGCTGCTACTGGCAGACCTGATCTTTTCCAAAACTCGCTGCATGAACTTTGTCAGACTGGAGTAGCTGCAGAAGCTCACCCTGTCACTCAGCCTGCCTGCCCTGCTGGCTGTTCTTCCCTTCCACTGTTGAGATCTGTAACATTTAACTACTAATAAAAGAAGCAAATATCTCCATTTTGGCTGGCATTGGAAGAACAAAGGAAAATTATGACAAACTAATGAGGAAAACAAGACAAACTGAGGAAACACGATATGCTTTATCTGAAGATGGGAGAACGTATGGTGAAAACAGAAAGCATTCAAGTGGATGAAATACTGAAATATAAAGGTATTAATGGCCTAAAAATGATCATGAAGACAGCACATGTAATAATCTAGCCTTACAAAATTTAAAAAAAAAATAATTTTTTTAAAGATAGATAATCAGTGTCATTCTATGCTTGGGACTCACAACCTTACTGAATAATGCTTTGCATAATTGTTTTTCTCCTGTGCAAATATTTACATTGTAGTAGTGGAAGAAAAACTCATACTCTTCCATCCCTGGATTAAAGCACCACCACGAAATTACACAAGAAGTCATGGCTAACTGGAAACAGCTGCTAAGCCACTTGCATCTCTGTCGTTTTGTAATACCCACTAGTAACTCAGAAGGATCATATCTTACATCTGCTTCTCTTGACTTCTACATCAAAGTCTTAATAGATAGCTAGTAGGAGAAGTTGTCATTGAAGCTAGGTCTTGAGGAGAGGCACAGAAAGTCGTGCTGCAGCTGCTGCAGATGTTCCTCTGTATGTTTACTAATAGCTGCCTGCTGAGTTTTAACATATTTAGAGCCAGGATTTCCAGATGTCTCTTCCAAAATTAATACAATCAACCAGGAAGTTTACAGAAGCAAGATGATCTAAAAATTTCTCTTTTCTCACAATTTTATTTCTGATTTCTGCAGAGGAACTGTACACCACAAAACAGATCTGCTGGCCTAATATAAATATGTACAATGACAACATCCCAAATAAAAGTGCTGCAGAAGATCCCAGATCATAAATCACCACTTTCATGTGCCAGAGACAGTCCTTGATGCTCAGCAGCACTGCTCAAGCCACTGCATTGCCTCCTCCTACTGCTGTTCATATGTTAACAGCACACCAAAATGGGAGTTAAGGGCTTGGCCTGACATTAATGCCCATCACCTTTGAGGAGACATCCATAAAGTCTGACAGTATAGATGAAATACAGACTCAACACACTAAAATACAATGAAAATTTACAACAGCATGAACTTAGGACATTTTTCTGTCCATCCTATCCCACACTGCCCTCAAGCAAACCCATCTAGTTTGTTTTCCAAAAAAGTTATTTAAACAAAAAAGAGAAACTAAGACATGATTCACACCCCCAAACTTTCAAGCCATGTTTTGTTATAGAATGAAACCCTGCCAAGCCCCTTTATCAAATTTATCAAATATTTTTCCCACTCCTATTGAAGAATTAATGTGCAGCCACTCTTTCTGAAGAAGAAATTAATTAAAATAAAATCAAAAAAATCAGACTGTACTGAGGAATCCAGCCTCAGTCTATGCTGCATCTTATTCAAGGACTCAAAATGTTTCCAGTCAGCAATCCACAACAGCCTCTGATTTTGATAGAACAGGCACTTATATTTCAGTGAAAATTTGCAAAGATGTACACACACAAAACTGGTGTGTGTATCTACAGACTTTCTTACCTCCTGCCAGACATTTTTCTTTAAACAAAGAACTACCACTTTTCCTAATGGAATGAACATTTCTAAAGCCCTAAAGATCTAGCTGCAATCAGACAATATAAATCAAACCACAGTAATGAAACACACAGATGACCTGTTTTTTTAACCAACATAGCAAGAAGGTTTTTTCAAAGTGTTTCTAGTGATTTTTAGCATTAGCATACAATGTTTTTGTCTGTTAGACAAAATTAGAATTTCCCTTCCTGGAAATTTTTTTTATTCTGCTTTGGGGGAAAAAAAATTGCCCCCAAACCAAAACCCAACACAAAAGTATGTAAAACAAAGCAAAACAAACAAGGAAACACTTACACAATACAGCTAAAAGACATAGTCTATATGGGAAAGAGAAATCATTCAAACTTTCCCCCATTGCAGGAATTAATTACATCAAACACAGACAAGACTTTCAAAATCTTTACCTAGTATGAGTGAACAAGGACACAACTCAGGACTTGTGGATGAAATTGTCCAGCTTTGTTCACTGTTTCAGAGCAAACTAACTTGCCTAGTTTGTGCCAACAATTCCATTCTTGTCAAAGTCTGTAATACAGACCTATGAAAAATACTGACTTCATAAAGTTTAGGTTTTAAGAAAGTTCACAGAAAATTCTCCATCAGCTTGTTATCAGGCAGCATCAGCTGGTAAATGGCAAGTTGAAACAATTGCAAACTATTCTGCAGAACACTAAGTTAGAAAGAGATTTGATAAACACACATTTCAAAACAGTCTTGGCTCAATATCCTTTTTCAAACAAGCATAGTGTACTTGTTATTGACCAACATTCAAACTGTTGCTATAGGAGCTTATCCATCAGCCTCCCATCAGCTCTGCACCTCTCTGTTTTCTTTCCCTTTCTGAGCTAAAAGTCATCTTGAAAATGTGAGGAGGATAGCAGTAAGGCTTTGAACTGGGGAACAACAGACTCTGCAATGAACTAGTGTTTTCTCATTAACCCTGGGATGAAAAAAAAACAACAAATCCATCATTCACTTTCAGGAAGAACACCCTGTAACTTACAGACTTCACTGTCCCCACTCTAG
Source organism: Illadopsis cleaveri (assembly GCA_013399915.1). Lineage (NCBI taxonomy): Eukaryota > Metazoa > Chordata > Aves > Passeriformes > Timaliidae > Illadopsis > Illadopsis cleaveri. The sequence goes on along the minus strand of VXBB01014319.1, from coordinate 15,611 downwards.
TTGTACATCACCACAACCAAAATGGTTGCTCTCACTAAAGGTACAGTAGCATCCCCTTTTTAGACAAACCACTCCAAATTATCTCTCAGACCTAAAAATATTGTTTGAATACTGATTATTTTTTATAACATGTAAATGTCAGCTTATAACAACCAAGAACTGTATGAAGCAAATCTGCATTTCAAAAGTGGCAGCTATGGGTAAACAAAATACTGTGCTAGAATACTGCAGTGACAGAAGCTACATAATTTAAAGTTTCTACAGCACTGCAAACTCTGGAGTATATTCCCACAGTGGCTGAAAAGAAGTAGTTAAGCAGTATGGAATGGTTTTCTCTGAATACGGCTGTAGGAAAGCTTTCCACTCAGTAAAGAAGGGACTGGAATCTGCTCTTGACTCTCTAATATTCAGTGTAATGCATACAACTTACCAAATGTCTGTGTGATTTAGCATCTCAAGTTTTTCTTTTTTCCTCCTGCAAAACTACAGCTCCCCTTGGTCTTTTCTACTTTAGAAAGGACAAGTCACCTACCAAGAATTGCTCTGTACCAAAAGCTGAGCTCTGCCTTGAAACAAAGGGGCACAGTTCAATTTACCTTTCAAAAGTAGCAACTTATAGCTGTTTAGCTATAACTAACAGATCTGTAACTACTATCCAGCAGTAAGTAACACTGATGCTCACATTTAAGAACTAAAGGTAGTAATAATGATCTGGGACAACGTCTCTTACTTTATGAAAATTATAAAACCAGTATGTTAATTACATAGCTGCTGTCAACCCTTATTGTGTTGGGCATCATGCACAAGTCAGCAAAATTCTTTAGCAACTGGAGGGCTCTGTCTAGATCTTTATCAAGAGTTGATCAGAATAACAAGATCACAGAGACTTGTGCATCCATTTAATTAAAATAATATGTTTCTCACTGCAGCATGTACTTCATCACACTTCGGCAAAGCAACCCTGTTCCATCACTGTTTAAATAACTTTTCCATGGCAAAACCATCAATTCTGTTATAATAAATTTAGACCAAATGGTAAGTGTTTCACTCAACAGACTTTGTTCCAGACTGTGTTATAGAAATATCAGACTGTTAAGGTTTTGAGAGACAGAGTTCAGTCTGACTAGGTCTTTTTCTTGATCCTCAAATCAAAGAATTTAAACAAATTAAGCTGTGAGTTGCAAACTATTTATAAGTTAAAAAGTAGGAGAATACCAGCTATTAACAAAATATTCAACAGATTTTTCCATCTCAATACACTCAAGTCCCAAAGATGACCACTGCTTTTGTTCCAAAAATAATTAGGGTAATGACAAAATGTCCAGTGTTTTATCTACTGTTCTCTATCTCTTGCTCTCCTCTTCTCAAAGACTTTTGAAAACATCCATGGGTATTATCTGCAACATTTCTCTCTGAGCCTCTTTTAACCCTGTGATTTACAGACTCCAGAAGTGAAAAAAAAGGTCTCAAATATAATGAAGTGGAAGAAATAAAGCTACTTAATAGTGTTCTAGGAGCAACCTTTTATAGATTTTTCACACAACATGCCAAACTCTGTGAAGTTCTGAAAGACTTTTTTAGCATGAGGTGTGTTTCAACACAAACTCCACTGTTAAAGGTGTAGTAGCTGTCACTGAAGCCAGCTGGAGTTTTACACCTATCTTCAGAGAACACTGGACAGATGTGTACCTGTGTTACTACAGATATGGAGATACCCTTCCTTGTTCAAACATAATTGCATGCACACAAATAGCATTTGAGCAGCTCTTGAAAAAGCCACAGCTGTTTCTCACTTCAAGGATTAAACCCAGGTGGGTCATGTAACATCTCTTGCAGTTGTACTGATTATTCCAAGTTTGAACATTGCCAACATTTTAAAAATGTCTAAAAAAATTGGGCGGATTAGGCCACCCTGGTTGGAAAATCTGACAAAATACATAACTTCATATAATTCTCACTGATTTAGGCATGCTGCAAATTGCTGGGCCTATACAATAGACACTGCATCATTGCACCCTTTGCCAGTTAGGAAATGGGACTAACATACACAAACAGCTGAGAATATGGAACTGATCTATAGATTAAACTCAAGTGGAAAACGGTCTTATTTTCTCTTCACCCAAGAGTCTGCTATTCTGACTCCTGTTTCTGTTGGATAAGACTGTAAATATTCACAGGAATAATCGAAAGTCCAGCTTTATGGACCTATTTTGGAAAGTGATCCTGTTATTAAATACATTATGTTTTATAATACATTAGCTTCCAATGAATCAAACTGTAAAGTTCTGGGTCACACTATTTCATATATTATGTTTTGTGAATATGAAGTCAAACTTATATAGTTCTTTTGTGAAGCATGGGTATAATTACTTGAATCAATACTTATTATTTCATCAGCTGGCACAGAAAACAAAGTTCCATCCTCAAAATATCACTGCACAGTTCCCAGTGTTATTAATTTCCTTTTTATTAGCATGGATCATACCACAAAAATATGCTGCTAGCTGAACCTACAATCATGATCCTGTAAAGAAATGTGCAACTAGAGCCGATAGCTATCGAAACCAAGTGAGCTCAAATGATTTCCAGCTCTTGTGATTTTATCATGAGTCATATCTAGTGTTTTCCTTGAATCACACATTTAGGAGCCTCAACCATAGTGTCCGTAATTACATTTTACAATTTCATTACTGTGGTGAGACAGAGAGGAATCTGCCAGTTTACATATAAGCATCAAGACACTAAGCATGCAGGCTACACCCTTGGTCACATGCCAGACCATTTTGTATCAAATTTTGGTGAAACAAAACCAAGACACAGTTACAAACGTGCTTTTCATATGCTAATGGTAATTTCTGAGTGAATGTGCAACAAGATCCACATACATGAATTCCAATGTGTCTTCTTTGCTGTGTAAAATTTTCACAAATGAAAGAACTCACATTATTTTTCCTCACAGAGGAAAACTAGTATTTCCTTATTGGACAGCTTTTGATAGCAATGGTATGCCATTCCACCCACATATAAGATGGAACAAGCCAAAAACTGTAGAGACTTAGACGAAGTTAAATGTTATGGTTGGGTTATTTTTTCCTCTACCAACCAAATAAAATTAATGAGTAGTATTAGTAAGTAAACAACACAGACTGGGCCTTGGTTGTTAAAAGCTCTTATTCTGTTCTGTGATTTCAAAACCATTCAAATGCTATTCAAGGTGCAAGTGGGCATGTAAGAACCAACACTTTATAAATCAGAAAGTGAGAGAGAAAACATACAAGTGAAGACATATATATTTTAAAATTCAGCTCCTCTGAATACCCTTGAAACTCTCACTAAATTTTAGAAAATCCATAAACAAATTGCCTTTCAATATCCACATAAACATCTGTAAGTCTGAACCATTGTTAAGAGCAGGTCCTGCTATTGCAGCACTGACCAAAACAATTTAAGTCAGTAGAGGAACAAGAAAAAGAACTTCTCCTGCCCTCATTTCCAACATGGAAAGGACTAAAACTTTCTCTCAGGTTGCACCCAGCAGGAAGCAATTCTGAATCAAAAATGGATTAAGTAGATGAACCAACAGATCTCTGCCACGTCAAACTGTAGCAATATTTCATATTCTAACTAACTTGCCATTTAATATGGAAACCCAAAAGGATTCCAAAATAAACTCTCTCCACAAGACACATTCAAACACAAATGTAAGGGTTCAAGAGAGCTTAATGCAGTATGACAAATTTGCAACAAAACCAAGGATTAGCTTCTAGAATATGCTGTCATTTGTTAAAATAAGTAATAATGTGCTCTGGCTGCTTTCTTACAAATATCCCCATCTGGCCTCAGCAAACAGGAGAAAAGTGATGCAATTTTCATGGCACCCACAGCCTCAAACCCAGACACTCATCACCTAGGTGTTAGCAAGCCCTTACACAAGGCTTCTCAAATTACTGCTTCCCACCAAGACCTGAAACTGGCTCCCTTTAACATCTGTTAATCTAATTGGTTCCTGTGAGCCTGTAATAATTAAACCTGTTGTTGCAAGGAGCAACAGGGAAAGGGGATTTTATATATCCACAGCTGGGCTGCGAGCAGAACAAATGGACTGCATCTTACTCAAGGGCTCTCACCAAAATTCAGCCACTAAACTGTGAGAACAAGAACAAGTCTCAGATGAAGCTGAGGGCCTCAGCAAGTGGGCTGAGCTCAAGGTACTGATGAGCTGCTCTGTCACAACAGCAGTCTCAAAGGGGGACAAAGGCTGCCCCATTTCTCTAGTCATCAAATACAACAAAGCTAGTGAAAGGGATGACTAGCCACGGCAAAGATGGATTGAAGAACTCATTCAAAGAGTAAACATAATTTTTGCATGATCTATTCGGAAGCTGTCAATTTTTGGTTAGCCTGTAATAAGAAGAAAAAAAAAATTGAATCAAAGTCTTTGTCTAGATTCAAAATTTTTTGAAAAGGGAAGTAATGCAACAGCTGAAGAAACTGAGCTCTTTACTTATGCATAACACTTCAGTGTATTTCAAGTAGAAATAACTTTTTTTTAATCCTAAGAAGAAGTGAAAATGGAACAAGGTAATATCCAGCTCAATATCAGCCCTGGTCCCTTTCCCAGACACTTCAGAACATTTCTTGTGTACTCACAGCAGACTGTCACACTCAAAAGGAATTTTCATACATCTAAGCAATGTGAATAAAGGCTTGAAGAGCAGGAGCTATAATTTACTCAGTATCATTAACCTACAGAAGAAAAGGAATAAAAACTTTGTCATAAGTTTTACAGATGTCTAAGTACAGACATCTTACACTGAGAAAGCAAGTGAGAAAGCAAGTGAGCCCTGTGGTTTTCTTGCAGTGCATCAGATTAATGAAGCTTATTTCTTGTGTTTTCTACAGTCTAGTTTCAAAATGACTGAACAAAACCCCTCTTAAAAGTGTTTTTCTCTGTGCTCTCTGCATTACTTTCTACCCTAGTATTAAGCCCAAAGCAGCTGGGCACTGTGCTGAATTGAGGTGACACCATCACAATCCCTGTAAGTTCCTCAGAAGCTCCTGCAACAGTCTAACACTTCATGTGCCTCACACTTGGACACCTGGAAGTTTACTAGGTCCCATCTTAGGGTGTGGGAAGAACAACTGCTATTTACTTTGTGGGAGACAGAGAATTAAGCTTGCAACCTTTGTTTCTTTGCTCTTTAGCCACTGGCTTTTATTTTTTTAATCTTTTGCTTGTTATTCATCCCTTTCTTTCATTCTTGTTCCTCGAATTTTTATCAACCTTTGTGAAACTCCACAAAGTCAACTTTTAAAAACAGAAATGCTTTTAACAGAGAAGTTGAGGCTTGGTACTCAGCAGTGAATACAGAAACTTTTCACTTTTCCAGAGTATTATTGAAGAAGATATATGTATCTGAAAACCCTTATTTTCCCCCTTTCTGAATGTTTCCTTAGACCAACTACAGACAACTACCACATTCCATAACTTCAGCCAAGAAACAATTTCTTTTCTCTGCTGATTGCAATACACCTCAAACATAGAATAATTTAGTCATTTTGAACTGAACTCAGGCAACATTAGAAGGTTGCTCATGGTATGTAGAGCTATTTGATGCTTTAACAGGTACAATTATTAAAAGTGTGCCAACGTAACAAGATTACTTCTAAGGATACTCAAATACCTGGAAACACACAAATCTTCTGATTTATGTACATTTAACGTTTTGAGCTGTGCTTCCAGACACATTTGGAAAAAAGAAGACAGCAGTCTTTCAGACTGTCACAAAACATGCTAAAAAAATATAGTTTTACAGAGCTAATCCCAATTCTTATCTTATCACTGTTGGTTGAGCACCATCCTAAAATGGAAGTGAATGAATTTTTGAAATAATTTGCTGAAATGTAGCACAAATTAGTGTGCTATTACTGTTCATGGATTTCCTTTAATAAGAAGGAACTATACACATAGATTGGTGATTAAAAGTAGTAAAAATAAATGGGATAAAGACTTCCCAAGTGAGAGTCATGCCACCTGGTCCACTTTCTTTTGATTCACTTGGATTATTTCACATGCAGACAAAGCAGCATCTCCTCTACATTACACAGCCTTAGTATATTAGTAGTAACTCTGAGGTAGAGTCCCTCCAGCTGCCAGGAAAACTATCATTTAAAAAGAAAAATACAGTAACAAATAAAAAGAACTTGGTAAGCATCCATGAGAATGCTGGGGAGGCAGACCTAGAAAACATAACGTTGTCTTTACATATGCTCATGCAAGAGTATTTTATTATCATACTTCTAATGGATTTGACAGTTTCAGGAAGAAATATGAATAATAGTAGCCAATTTCAAGAGAGAAATATGCTCAACACAATCTGGAAAACTAGTTGGATTTCAAGGGATGTTTTCAACCTCCCTAGTATTGAATTTCTTTTTGTTCTTCTCAGATTCAACTTTTCCAATACATGAAAAAAAAAATTATCTGCAGGGAAAGATTTTTCCCTCATTTAATAAAATCCATAAATCTTTAGAGATTATATTTTTTTTCACTGTCTACTACATTAAACTTTACCCCCAAAAGAATCTTTATGAAAATATTTATCTTCCTGCATGATTTCTATAAGAAGTGGATTTAAAAAGCGTCTGGCAAAGGACAATGGCAACCTTCTACAAGCAGACAAAACTATTTTGCTTTAGGGAAAAAACAGATTTAAAGAGATATAAAAAGTGCAAAATCAAACAAAATAATCACCCTACACAGCAATCTTTTTCAATTACAGCAACATAGAATTTTATCAGGCTTTTTAATTATATTTCACCAGAATAACATTTAATATTTAAAAACAATAAAATACTTACTTTAAAAGCATTTTTCATGGGCATCTTGAAGTATTTTAGGAGGCATATATAGCATAAGATTGACCCACTTTTGGGTCAGGTATGTTACCTCACCTCCTCCCATCCATTCTTCTCATCCATTCAATGCCATTGAAAATTGGTAATATTCTCTCACTGTTGCATAGTCCTTGTCTCAAGCCCTTCTGCACTCCCTACAGGGATCTGTGACTGCTGTTCTGAGGGAAGCACTGCCCCTACACAGAACTGCAGCAGCGTGATCAGACCACAGCACTCAACTGCCAGAGATACCTTACTACATGTATTAGTAGATGTCCTTGATTAAGTCACATTAGTCTTTTATCTCTTGCTGATTTAAAAATCAGTGAAGGAATTCTGGTTGTTCCTTGGCATTTGTAACGAGTTCAGCCAGCAATCTTTGCTCACCAGGCTAGCCAGCTCTCAGTTTGAAACTCTCATTGAATGCTTTTTCCATGGTCTGCCTCTATAAATCAATAGGGAAAAATATATTGTATTCTTATGTTTCAATTCCACAATTTTAGATGCACAAATTTGAACAGCCATCAACAGATTATTTTCAAGCTTGCTTAGAGGCTGTAATACCTTCCTCCATTTAATAGCTTTGGGAAGCAATCTAACAGCTCCAATAGTTTAAGCTAGAAGGGGCCAGAAGGATGTAAGAGAATTCCTCTATGGGACATTGAAGAAAAATGGTAAGACAGCCTCAAGAAATGAAAAAGGAATTGTTTATTTCAAACAGCTCAGTTCTAGTTGGTAATAAAGTACTTGGCTCCACCATTGAGCTCTGTGCATTTACTTCCTTCATAAAGTAAGTCTAGTCAGCCAGGGTTGAAAGCAGGTTTCAATGAAAATGCTGGTGAGTTCTGACACAATGTATATAGATTTCTCTTTTCACTGACAGCTTCTTTTTAAGAATATCTATTTTCCCAGACTTTATGATGGCTCTGTTCTTAAAAAAAAAAAAAAAATTTGCTTGCACAAGGTCAACACATCTGCTTACCTTCAGACACATGTTAAGCATGCAACTCACAGAGCCTGCACTTTGGAAACAAGTCAGTATGCTGCAGTATGTGGTAGAAGAAAGGGGGGTAGAGGGGGAGAGGGAAGAAAGGTAAAACATGGTCTATCTAGCACATCTGAAAATGAGCTCAAGCTCTTTCCAGTTCCAGCAGCTGCCTATAATGGAAAAAATGAAGACTGGCCGTTGCCAAAGAAGTGGGCAGTAAGAAATAACAGATGTGAAATTTCAGCAACATCATTGGCTAGGTCAGTTTCACAGACAGCTTTGAGAGCCAGGGTCCCTGTTGGGCTGCAGCATTCTCAGAGGCACACTTGCCTTTTTTTTGCTGCTGAACTGTTGTTCCTCCTGCTTAGCTGAATTCACTCTGCAACCTCACCCATGAATTTAACTGATGGGAAACATTCATGTTCTCACAAGCATGTGCAAAGGCTCCTCAATTAAAGTTAGGCACTATGTTTTCCAAAATCATATTAATATTTCAGGTCTCTCTTCCTCAGTTCTGTTCACACCTTTTTTTGTTTCATGGTGAGTGGGGAAGAAAAGACAGGTCTTCAACACAAGATCTTATTACACGAGGCTCACAAAGAAAGCAAGATCAAAAAAACCAATGTAATCTGTTGTATACATTTTTAAGAGAAAGGGCAGTGAGTGAAAAATGCCCTTCAAAGAGTCAATTCCAATTACACAAGTGATTTTCAAGGATGAATCAAGTTTCTTGACAGAGTTTAAAGGGGAAATTATGAATATAAGGTCTATAGAAACTATCACATGAAGAGCAGCCTCTGTCAGCCAATTTGCAAGGTTAAGTGGTCTTCAGTTTAAATTACAATGAAATAAAAGGTTATATTTAGGCATCAGAAATATGCCTTGAAATTTTAATGTGGATAACAAAGATAACTGTTACTTTAGGAAAAAAAAAACAATTAAAAATTGTATTAGAAAAAAATACACCCATTGAAGAGCACCTAGTATCAGCAACTAACATCATCAGAACTGTAGCTGGACTGTCACATGCATTGCAAGGCACTCTTCTGTTATGCTCAAAATATGGTTGCAAAATGCAGCTCTTAATAAGCCCAGGTTTCCATGCTATGTCTCATCTGGTATATTTATTACCTGTTGCTGAAAGAAATGGTATTACTCTCTCCACATACTTCCAGCTGCTTATTGTGTCTTTGACCCTTTTGTTGCATCCAGTAATTTCTCATCCACAGGACAAGCCAGGCCAGCATAGTTTCCTGATTTAGTTTTCCTCCTCAGGAAATTAGGGGGTTTTTTTTCTGAATCAGCTGCTTACCTTGAACTCACCTTGGGACTGGGGGCTGATGCAAGAGAAGGAAAGAATAGGCTGAAGTATCCCTTTTGGCACCAGCCTGCAGTTGCACAAGACCAAATGCAATTTTAAACCACTCTCTGGAAAGTATTACTAGCTTTCTTCTTGTAGAATAAATATTCAAGTGTCTTCAGGACTCCATATAACACAATGAGTTTCCGAGAGAAACTCCACAAGGAAAAATTGTAGTACTATAGCAAATGAAGGACTCCACAGGGCATCAAAGCACAGTGACAGGAACTGAGGCTCAATACCTGGACAAAAGGCCTTGTAATCTAAATCAATGCGAGGAATAAGAAATTCATTACCTTTCCTAATATCACTTAGCATGTTAATAACAGAGGCAGAAGTCAAATGCAGGAGTTGGGACAGGCAGCTCCAGGCACTACATCACATTTCTTTCTGTAGCAACAATTGCTATTTCCTCACTGCCTGTGGTATGGCATCTCCATGTCAAGAACCACACTAGGTTCCAGAAATAATAACATGAAAATGAACCATTGTATTTGCTACTCCATAAGCAAATTATCAGTTCAATGTGGTTTACACCATCTGAAGGTTCCCAGTGCCTTCTGAAGAAAAGAACTTAAAACCATAATATTTTTCTGACTCAGTAACATGTCCTTTCTCCCCTCTAATGACAGGCAAAAGGAAAGAAAATTGAAAAAAAAAATCCACTATTTTTTTTTTCTATTAAATGGAAGTGAGGCACAATTTGGGATTAGTACTTTTAGATCATCCTAAAGTTCTCCAAAGGAGTAAACCAAGATGAACTATATGAAAAATAAAAAAGGAAAGGCAAAGCACAGACACAGAAAGGAGATGGTTCGAAGAGGAAAAGCAGCACCGCTTCCTGTTTAATCTGGCTGTTAATAAATCCAAATAAATACAGCAACACTGGTCACATCACTATTTTTTGCTTCTGAAAGTAAAAACCCACTCTGTCTCTGTGCTGTTTTAACATAGTACAAAAGTGTATTGATACGAACAGAAGCATATATCCCAAACCAAACACAAATCCTCAAAATCAATTCCCTCTCCTCATGTCTATTCTGCTGTTAACTACATGGATTAAAGAAACAGAGAGACACCCTTTAGTCACTTCAAAACTATCAACCAGTTTTCTACTTCAGGCTTGAGATACAGCAGGACTTAATCAGAAACACAAAATAAGTGTCACAAACTACCATCACAGGGCACACTTCAGCACAAAGATGACAGTTTGAACATCTTGAGCAAACCACAGCTTTTCTTCCTCTGATGGATATCACACCACAAGGAAAGACCTGAAGGAAGACACTGCTTGCTTTCCTTTATCTTGATTTCTCCCAGTTGTTCCCAAGGCAAAAAGCCCACCAAGGATCTTATCTAGGAAAGTTAGATAAGTGTGCTACCTCAAGAGGAACAGGACTAGCTAGCCAAAACATTTATTTTCATGTAACACAGAAGAATATATGTCACATCAGCTGGCAGGTTCCAGAGTAGCTGCCATGACAGAAGTCCATGGTCCAAGAACTGCACCTTCATACCAACCTCTGTCAAAAATACCAGCAGTGGCTGGTGAAACTTCAGCTATGAGAAGAGAGGATTAAACCTTCACATCTTCAATGATCTCATGATCACCCATCAGAGTTTTGAGGCTAACACTCCCCAACCCCATTAACACCTGCTGTTTTCCAGAGATGCCCAGCACCAGCACTTAGCACAGCATCTATTTTACTGAGTCACCTCACTGGAGTGTGGATTACCATCAGCTGTGATGTGAAGTCCTGGAAGGATCTTATCACCCCTGCACTAAGCAATCACTTCTTGGCTAATATTATATGGAAAACAAAAATAACTTGTGCTCTCTTGCATAATAAAATTTCAGAGTCTATCCATCATGTTTATTAGAAAAGGCATTATAAGCTTCTATCCTACTTATATTGCACACAAAAGGAGTACACACAAGGAACTATGGGAACGCTCGAAAGAGTAAGCAAAATACCAAAAATTTTATTAAGAGATTAGCAGAAGGTAATTTGATCCTTTAAAGTTTTATCTTTGTTGTTTATTTATTGCTTCCAGTTACATCCTTAGTAATTATTTTGCTGCAACTGAAGATTTTTATGCAAATAAGTGCTTAACGATTTTCAAATATTTCCCCAAGACAAATTATGCAATGCCTTTGAATAAAATGCAGACAACTCGACTTTACTGTGCTCTAGAGAGAGACAGTATTATTTACATGTTTTGTAATAAAGGAAAAATTGTAATTGCAATTTTCTTTTTAACATATTAGATCCTCACAGAGCTAATCTTATCAATTGTGCAATTTTATCATCACTACTCTGCTTAACCCTGTACACTGGCTTCCCACATGCTGCTGCTAACAGTTGCTCAAGTTGTTTTTTAAGTTGGTTATTAATGCACATGCTAGTGTTTCTGTTCTGTTGTTAAGTGTCATAGGATTCCCCCCTCAGGTAGTCTGAGGCACATCATTATAAAGTAAGTTATAATATCTGTAACACTACTCAAAAAGCAATTCTAATTTAATAAGAATTTCTTTAATTCTTAAGCGTCATGTTCTAAAACAGCATAAAACTTGAAAAAAAGAATAACTGTATTTTTTGTTGAATAAAAATACATGAACAGTCTATAATGCTTTCATTCTGTCTTTGCACTGATGGTAACATGGGTACAGCAGTTTAGTCCTGATAATTGTCAGGCAGTGGAGGACAGGAGCGCAGTGGTAGATTAAAGTGTAGACAAAAAAGAATTATCTGATCACCTTTAAATTCACTTACCTACTTTTTCTAGTAAAATACTAGCAGAAATAGAGAGGACATAGTAAATATAGACCTACATGAATAGCAAATATTCTAAACTGATAAATTCCTTCAAAGTTGTAATTAAATGCTAATTTCTGTAATGAAGAACAAACATACTCTTCAGAGGCCTTTAAAGCAAAAAATAATAAAAAAGCAAGGCACAGGTTTCTCACTGCACTGGTCACCAAAGTCAGCAGCTCATGGAACAAAATACATGAGTTCTAAAGATTTGCTGCCAACAGCATTGAAATCAAGCAAAATCCCTTAAATATGAAATATTTCATGTAAATTGGTTCTGCCATGGAAACCAGAGAACTAGAAACATTACATTATTCCAAATAACTATCTCTTGGCAAGAAAATGCAGTTGTTTTTGGAAATATTACTTTACTCTTCTTCCATTGGCCTTCTTCCATTTTCCCAGGCAGCCAGTGATAGGACAAGAGGAAATGGCTTCAAACTGCACCAAGGGAAGGTTCAGGTTGGACATCAGGAAAGATTTTTTCACTTAAAAGTGGTTAAGAATTGGAATGGGTTCCACAGGGATGTGGTAGTGTCACCATCCCTGGAAGTGTTCAAGGAACAACTGGATGTGGCACTTTGTGTCTGATATGGTGGTATTTGGTCAAGGGCTGGACTCAGTGATCTTGGAGGTCTTTTCCAACCTTAATGATTCTATGATTCTCTTCTGTTCTGCAATTATTAAGTACAAGAAACAGTGATTTTATCTCTGCATTTGTAAGGCTCTCTTTGACAGCCTACGCCTAAAGACAGGGAAGTGCAAATAATATATTTATAAAAAGATTACAAAACTCACTTCCTTAGGTATTTGAAATTTTGAAAGTTCCTCCTTAGATCCTTCTTGCACTCTTCTCTACAGTCAAAATGATAAGTATTTGGCACACACAATGCAAAGAACCAGCAATAAGCACAGGAGATTAGGAAAATTATTTAATTTTACAAAGGATACCACAATTTGCAGAAGGGGAGTTAAAAACTACAAAGTTTGCAGTTTAAAGAACGAAAAATGATATCTCATTTTATAATTTCTAAATGTATAAAATAGCATTATTCTGAAAAGCCAATTCAGGCATCATTATTTTAATACAATGGGTCAGGTTACCACTTCAGTAAGTACAGGTTAAACTGTCACTTGAAAGTTTTTTCAAAGTCAGGGTGATATGAGGAGAGGCTTCACTTATCAAGAGCAGCCAATAAGACACTGCCTCTTCCTCTCCTTCCTAAAATTTCTGCTTTAAAAAGTCGTCTGAATGCTCTGAACAGGAACTTGGTATTCAGAAGACAATATTCAAAAGGTATAAACTACTGAACATCTTTCATCCTTCATACAGTAGTAAAGCTTCAGAGTCAGACAGCATGTGAAAACACGGAAAATATAATCGGAATTTCATTTACTCACCACTGTTCCAAATCCTTAGGTCTGAGTGAACCACTTCAGATGCCTGGCAATACCTAGGGAAATAATTGATGTAAAATGTAAGAAAGGTACAGAGCCAAAAACATCAAAACAATATTCATGATTACTATTGGCGGCTGGAATGGTAAAAACATTGCTTGTAAGAGATCATATGCACATGAGTAACATTTCACTACCAGGCCACTTCTGCTTGGCCAGAAATGCAGCAGTCTGGACATCACTCCAACCACGACGGCACTAAGACAAAGCACAAACCCTGTTTTTCAGGAGAGTAGACTTCAGACTCTTCAGGGATCTGTTTGGTGAAGTAACCATGGAATAAAGGCCCACAAAAACTCACTAATATTCAAGGATCATCTCCTCCAAGCTCAGGGACAATGCATCCCAACATTAAGGAAGCCAGGCAGAAATGCCAGGCCTGCCTGGATGAACAAGGAGCTCGTGGACAGACATAAACCAAAGGGCAGAAGCAAGGACAGGTAGCCTGGGAGGAACACAAGAGAATGTCTGAGAAGCCGGGGACAAGGGTAGGAAAGCTAAAGCCCTGATAGAATTCAACCTCGCCAGAGACATCAAGGACAACAAGAAAAGCTTCTACAGGTATGCTGGTGATAAAAGCAAGATGGGAAAATGTGGTGTCTCTCTGGAAGGAAACAGGAGATGTGGTTACCCAGGATATGCAGAAGGCTGAGGTACTCTCTGACTTCTGTGCCTCGGTTTTCACTCGGTTTTCACTGGAGCAAGTGCTCCAGCCACACTGCTCAAATTGCAGAAGGCTAAGAAAGACATGGAACTACTGGAGAGGGTCCAGTGGAGGACTACAAAGATCATCACAGGATCACAGAATATCCTGAGTTGGAAGGAACCCACAAGTAGAGTCCAACTCCTGGCTCTGCACAGGATAATCCCCAAAATCACTCCATATGCCTGAGAGCATTGTTCTAACGCTTCTTGAACTCTGTCAGGCTTGGTGCTGTGACCACTTCTCTGGGGAGCCTGTTTCAGTGCCTAACCACCCTCAGAGTGAAGAATCTTTTCCTCATAACCACGAAACACAGCCTCATGCTGGTTTCTCATGTCATATCACTGCTCAGCAGAGAAAAGAGATCAACACTTCAGCTTGTGAGGAAGCTGTAGACTGCAGGGTTATGGTTAGGGGACTGGAGTATTTTTCTTCTGAGGAAAGGCTGAGAGAGAAACCACGCAGTGTAGGACAAGATCAGGTTTGTAACCATCCTCAGGAACTGAAGGTGCACAAGTCCATTGGACCTAATGGTGCAGAAGTCCATGAGACCTGATGAGATACCTTCTGAGGAAACAGGCCACTATACACCACATTTGAGAAGTTGTGGCTTTTTGGTGAAGTTCCCATTGACTGGAAAGGGGGAATTACAACTCTCACCTCTGTGCCCACCAAGATAATGGAGCAGATCTTCCTGGAAATTATGCTAAGGCACATGGAAAATAAGGAGGTGACTGGCAACAGCCAACATGGTTTTACAAAGGGGAAACTATACCTGAGGGATCTGGCCTACTATGGTGGGATTACAGCGTCATAGATGAGGAAAGAGCAACTGATTTCCCATACTTGGATTTATGCACAACATCTGACATGGTTCTTGTCTCTAGACTGGAGTGACATGTATCTGACAGATGAACCACTCAGTGGATAAGGAATTTGCAGGATGGTTGCAGTTAAAGAGTTGCAGTTAACAACTGACGTCCAAGTGGGGACCACTGCTGGTGCTGTTCCTCAGATGTTGGTTTTGGGACCACTAGTGTCTAACATCTTTGTCAGGGACATGGACAGTGGGACTGAGCACACCCTCAGCAAGCTTTGTGATGACACCAGGCTGTGTGCAGTCAAGACACCGAAGGGAAGGGATGACATCCAGGAGCTTGACAGGCTTGAGAGGGAGGCCTGTGCAAAACTCATCAAGCTCAACAAGGCAAAGTGTAAAGGTCTTGTTACATGGGTCAGGGCAATCCCAGGCACAAGTATAGTCTGAGTGGAGAGTGGATGGGGAGAAGGCCTGAGAAGAATGAACTGGGGCTGTTGGTGGGCTTTACAAAATCTGGCACTTGAAGCCCAGAAAGCCAGTCATATTCTGGACTGCATCCAAAGCAGTGT